>CM056840.1:3564916-3604916 GCA_029853015.1 Chelidonichthys spinosus
ACACGTTGAACACACGCTGTGTTCAAGTGCTCCTCAAAAGCTCTGACACAGTCAATTCAGAGAGAAATTTAAGCATGGCAGCATGAATTTACATACACACGTATTGGCACCATACGGTTCAATGTTATATTGAGAACCGTTGCATCCCATATATATATATATATATATATTATATATATATATATATATAAAGCTGGAGTCAGGAGTCAGCATGTGGTTAATCCCACGTAGGGTGGAAACGGTGGCTGTGTCCAAAGTTTAGAAATACACCCGTCACCACCTTTAATTATGATGGAAGAGGATTGTGTGAAAAATATTTACAAAAAAATTATATTATGTATTATATAATATTTGCCCCCCTTTCCAAAAATATCCCCAACATTCTCTGTCTCTGTCTCTGTCTCTCTCTCTCTCTCTCTCTCTCTCACACACACACACACACACACAAAGTGTTGGGAGGCTCCTTGCCATGTGCACCTGCTTCACTGTAGCTCGTTAACAGCGGCTCATCTCATTGGTTGCCAGGAGACGGTGACTCATGTAAACACTCTGTATGTGTGAGGCCTTAATTGGTTGGTGTTTTGACATACGAACTCCTGCATTGTTTTTGACATCAGTTACCTTTGTCTATATACAGTACCATTAAAACACTTGCATTCTCTGTCTTCATATTGCAAATAAAAACAAATACACTCCCTTTTTTTTCTCTTCTCATTGCATTGCATTCAACAGTTATCAGCAGTTATCAGCCAGCTACACCAAGTAGTAGGTTCACTTATTCACATGGTTGTTCACAGATACAAACAATGGCAACCTCTAAAAGCCATGGTCATTATCACGGTGCATAAAGGCGATTTATGTGCTTTGAATACCTGGGTCCATGCGACCACTGTCGAGGGCATCACAGTATTGCCGTCGTCAACTGTGAGGAACCTGGGTGTAATCCTCGATGACCAACTATCCTGCACTCCCAACATCACTGCTGTGGCCCGATCCTGCAGATTCGCCCTCTACAATATCCGCAGGATTCGGACCTTCCTCACAAAGGATGCAACGCAACTCCTGGTCCAAGCACTGGTCATCTCCCGCCTTGACTACAGCAACTCTCTCCTGGCTGGACTCCCGGCCTCTGTGACTAAACCATTGCAGCGTATCCAGAACGCTGCAGCACGCCTTATCTTCAATCTACCCAAATTCTCCCATGTGACCCCCCTCCTCCGTGACCTCATGGCTCCCTGTTGCAGCACGCATCCAATTCAAGACGATGACACTGGCCTTCAGGGCCATCACATTCATAACACTGTAGGTATGAATGTGAGCGTGAATGGTTGTTTGTCTCTCTATATTGGCCCTGCGAGAATGGCGACCTGTCAAGGGTGTACCCAGTGGCAGTTTCTCATATGGGCAGTATGGGCAGCCGCCTAGGGCAGCATTCGTGGAGGGGCGGCATGAGCGTCTGCTGATGCTGAGAGAGACTGGTTCACACCGGCCGCAGAAGCGCCGTAAATAGGCGCGGCCGCCCCGCGCCGTGAGGCGATCGTTTTGGTGTCTGCTCTATTTTTTGCGCGTGCCGCAAGCGATCGGGTCAATTCTGGCAGCAAATCACACAAAGAGAACGAGACAATCCGGTCAAATTTAAAGCAATTTTCAAAATAAAAGACCGCAATTGACAAATGCGATATTTGTGTATCTAAACTTGCACTGGGAAACAGGAAGAGACAATACATTTAATAAATGTGAAGAGTAGATAAACAAATATGTGTATTTCATCTGTATATCTAGACTGTCACTGTGTGTGTGACCATCTCTTTCTCTCTCACTCTCTTTCTCTCTCTCTCTGAGAGTTTTGGGTTGAGTTGTTGCTAACTTCAGCTTATGTCTAGTTGTAGCATTTATTCACTGAGAAATGAGCGGTACCCACAATGCACTGCTTCATTCACAGCTGTAATATTACCGCTGACTTCATCTCTCTCTCTCTCTCTCTCTCTCTCTCTCTACCAGACACTTGCTGACTTACATTGGTCTGTAATGCATCGCTGAAATCTTGACAGGTTCTAGCAGCAGACATCCCCCATCAGGCAGTTAAGACTTATCACTAGACTGTGGCAAACAAGCAGATGAATTAGGATACATATTTAATGAAGTGGGTACTAAGAAAGTTGGGTAAAAGCTTCCCGTGATGAGTTCAGCACTGCTACCATCAAAGAATGTCTTAATAAAAAATAAACTTCCACCAAGAAATGGCTCAAGGTAGTATTTAAAATATTCGGCTCTCGTTAAAGACTTGTAAAAGATTATACAAAAACAATGAGCTGTAATCCACTACTTAATAATACATTTAAAGATCCACCTAAAGTAGTGTACAAACGTCCTCATAACATGAGACAATTGCTGGTAAAACACCTGAAAAACACACTTCGTTCCTTGAGCCGCTGCTGGACTTTATATATCACTGTGTATCCCTTCTAAATGATGAATAACTAGATTTGCATGTATGCTTGGATTGGCCTGCAGGTGAAGCACGTTTCTTGTGCATTTTCTCATGCTTTAACGTGTTTAATGGATAAGGTTGTTAAAAAGACTCCTCATGGTCTGAATAAGGATGTGTTGCTAAGGGATCAGTTTGTGGAACATGTGTTTGATTTCTACAGTTTGTCCGGGGTCACCCCACTGCCATCTTAGTTGAAGTCTGCAGTGAAGCCATTAGGTGGGAGCAGGAAGGGATGCCTTGGGGGGGGAGAATAGAAGTCACTATCTTCTTTCTGGATTTGGTTTTCAGCACTGCTCAGGGTTACAGCAATGCTTCCTTAGGCTTGGAGTTAGGGGAGCTGAAGAGTATTATCAAAAGTCAACTAGGGTTTGGGTTAGGGTAGTCTCGTTAACAATTCTGATTCCCTGCAAAACCACATAAAACCTTAAAAACTCTGTTGATTGGTGGGGACAAAATTCTTAAAATGTATAACATTTACAGTCTGAGAAAAAAAAAAGTTGAAAACAAGGTGACCAGCGCTTCAAGATTGCTTTAGTTAATGACCACTTCAACTCCCCCATTGTGGCCCTGAGCTACGCTTTCTCTTTGTCTTATGTTTTGGAACATAAAATACCCTAAGGAGATGTCACTTACTGTGGAGTTCATACAAAGGTGAGCAACACAGTTCATGTTTAAAAATGTTGTTTATAGAGCTTAATAAATTGGTATCTAGTATTATGTAGTTCCTGCAAAGCAGGTTTTCGTGAAGAGAATAGCATTTTGATTACATGTTTACAGATGCAGTGTGTAGTCTATAGCCTTTCCCAGAACATTCTGCCATTCATTAGCATGAGGCAAAAGAGTTTAAAAATGTGACCTGGCTTAATTAGTTTTATCATAGTTTATAGGATGGAAGCGTCATAAGTTCACACAATTGAAGTTTAGTCCAGGACTAGGCTTCATTTTTGTCTTGGAAACCTGCACTACATGCTTATGGTGCAGTTCAACTCTGAACATCACTGATCCTTTAACATGTCTATGTTTTGTTAGTAGACACAGTGATATCATACAAAATATTTGTATAACTCTTTTTTTTGATTATCACCCAGTACTCCCAGCCAACTAATCAAATGAAAGGATCATCTTTCTTCTTTTTCTCAATTTAAAGACTTTCATTAAGTTGATGCAACATTACTTTTTAAAGTCCTCCCAATCCAGATTTTAAATAGTCTCAAACTAGGGGTGGGCGATATATCGAGTATACTCGATGTATCGCGGCTTGTTCTACATGAGATGTAGTAAATGACTATATCGTGAACATCGAGTGTATGTTGTTACGTCAGTTTCTAAGCCGCCGCGGCCGAGTGTGACTGGTTTTAGCGCAGCTCTTTCCTCTGTCCCGCTCACAGACAACAGAAAAAAGTCACACCCACTAGCTCAACTTCCGTCACATACACGCGCCCACACACATCGGCCCCGGCTTACGTTAGGGGCTGGGTGCGGGGTTAACGCTCAAGGCAACGGGGGAAAATACGCCGCTGCGGAGTGCGGAGTTTTACTAACATTACTGTTCCCGGTAAGTTTCCATTTTAAAATGTTTCACCTCGTTGCAAACCAACGACACATTTCTGTTTAGTTTACCAAGCTAGTGATTACGTTCGTAACAGCAGCAACTAGTGGCTTTGCTTCCTCGGGTAATGGAAGCTGACCGGCTAGCTAGCCGGCTAGTGGGATATTTATGGAGTAAGAGAGCTTCCAAAAAGATGTGTCCATGATTCTAACCATTCGTACTCGTAATGATAAACATTTGTATGTAAATAAAAAAGTTGTACCCAAAATTCTGCTGTCATACACATGAGTCTGAGAAATTGTTCGGGTTAGGATTGTTTTTATGTGAGTATGAATCTAAAAGCTGTGAGTGCAAAGTCTTGTGAATACAACTCTAATTTCTACGACTACGAAGTCTTCACTGTGAACACGAATTCAAGTTTGTGGGTACGAGTAGAAAAAGTGTTGAAATGACGTCACAGCAGGTCACAGGCAGGTCACAGGGGAAAGTAATCGAACCCCGAGTGATGCGCCGAAGCCGAGGATGGCTGACAACAGCAGTGGACTGATGGACACCGCGGGTAACTCAGGGGAAGCAGCATCACAGGTAAAGTAAATAACACATCCAACATTTATTTATTTTTATTTAGTTATTTATTTCATGAAATTGTACTGTTTTAAATCATATACAGTTTATGGACGTGAAGACTGCTACTGCTTTAGCTTACAAGCTAACGACATGCCGGTGGCGGTTTAGTGCTTGCATTAGCTACTAGCATTAGAAGTTGGCTTAAGTTGGCTTAAGTTAGCTAATTAGCGCTGATGAAAACAAAAACAAAACTAATTTGAGATATAACGTGTATATTTGTGTAGTCTTATCTGTCATAAACAAGAGATTATGCGTTACGGTGCGCGTTTGTGTCGCGGTGCTAGACGGTCTGAGGCTCCATTCTCCACGTAATTAGTCGTTTATTTAACCAGCACTATTACTCTGAAGCTGTTTAATCAAGGTAAAAAAAAAAAAAGAACCATAAGGAAAATATCCTGCATAGTTCCTCTGTAGCCTCTTTGATCAGAGCTGCGCCCCCAGTAGCGGGCGCACCGCTGCTGGGGGCCCTATAAAGCCCTATAAGAGTTATTATTATTTGCCTGCAGTCATTTGCTTGAGATTAGGCGCACAAGTGTGGTTTGCATGGGTCCAAACTGTAGTAATAATAATCATAATTAATAATATAATAATTGATTTTTGTTGTATTAACTTGCATGCTAATGATTGGCATATATATTATTTTGCTGACATACACAGGCACAGTGCAGTGACAACAGAAAACATTAAACCAGAGAATAAAATGTGTTTAATGTTCAATCAGAACATTGAGTACATCTATTATAAATCTTGCTTTGCTTACTTGCTCTATTTGTGTGATCACATCAATGAAGTATCTCACACACACTTACTTGTAATTATTTTTTTTTAAATAACTTGCTCCTGAATTTTAACCTCATACTCCTTCCACACTGTTGAAGATATTGACCCCATTCAAATAACAATAAAAAAAAATCAATTGTATACCTAACCTCCACATATTCAGGTTCAAAACCTGTCAACTGCACTTCACCTTTGTAAACAGCACCTTGAGTTTGAGCTTCAACAAACCTGCAAATCTTCATTCGGGTCACAAGGGTTCTGCATGTGGCCCATAACCCAGAGCTGGTTTGGGGAAAGTCCACCTTCAGACCGTAAAGGATGGTTGTCCCAGCCTTCTGTGAAGGTGTGAAGGGCCTCTGCCAGACGTGGAAGGAAGACATAGTGTACACAAAACAGATGAACAACATCTGCCAAATGCAACAGGCCATCTTCCTCAAGACTGTGAAGAACTTCATAGTAAAGGTGTGTCACGCTGGTCCAGACATCTCGCCACAGGCGCTCTATTCTAGATCTTCATTTAAAATGTTTATTCCCTGCTCTTCTCCTCCTGTGCCTCTGCCTTTGTCTCCTCCCATCCTGCTACTCTTGACCTCTCTTTAAACTCCTCCCCTCCCTCCTCCCATCATATTTTTTCTCCATATGATTGGCCAGTCAGTATTGCTCCCTAAGATTGCCAGTTGGGTCCATCTACTTAAAGTGATGGAGTAAAATATGATCAAATTCATTGTATGAACCATGATGTAGTTTATGACATGTACAGAGATAATAAAGCACTGTAAAAAAAAGAAAAAAAAAGGTGACAAACCTTTCTTGAGTACCCATCTATCGCACCAAATATGACGATGTTGTACCTTCAAAACAAAATATGAAATTACAATGAGCAGTCCCCCCCCCCCCACCCCCAATAAATAAAAATGTGAATAAATCTTAAATAAGTCATACCGTATGAGCTTATGATTGGTGTCCACATGGACTAATGACAAAGGCCCCTGTACAAAGTATTTCCTTCTCACTATGCACCCCAGCCGTGTCATTCTCTCCAAAACTCCTGGAGCATCAACTCTGTGCATGGACTCTTTGATCCGATCCCACTGGACCCTATGCCCATCAGCTTGCAGATAGCCTTTTACCATTCGATATCCCGCATTTGGGATCCGCCTTTTGATGGACTGGACAGCATTATCCAATTCACTGTCAGTTAGGCTGCTGTATGTAGACCGCGTGGACAAGCCAAGTTCACGCATACGCCTGAAGATTGTGCTTTGACTGACACCCAACAGATTTGCAATGCAAGACACTGGTAAGGGGACGTCGATGAGCCGGGACAGAAGCTCCTCAGAAAAAACAAACTTTGGTCGGCCTCGTCCTCCAGCTCTAATGAAAGCACAGGGACTCTCTTGGGAAACAGCTGCGTGGATCTTATTTTGCAGGGATAAAAGACACTCCACAATTTCAGCTGGGATGTTTAAAGTACTGGAGGCAGCCGTCACAATGAATGCTTCTTGATTTACAATGTATTGTAAATAGTCCAAATTCAAGTGTGGTTGATTCAACACATCTGTAATCCTTGATTTAAGGCGTTCCAATAACCGCCTTAAACCGCCTTAAAAAAAAATATATATATATATATATATATATATATATTTCCTAAACTAAAACAAAACCAAAGATCATGAGCAATGTGTGTATGACTTTTGTCCAGTGTCACAGCTTCTCAGCAGTGTTGGGTATAGTTACTTTGGAAAGTAGTGTATTAGGTTACAACGTTACCATCAATTTAAAGTAATCAGTTACGTTACAGCGTTACCTGTGAAGAAAAGTAACGCGTCAGAGTACTCATGCGTTACTAAAAATTAAAAGACGTTTGCAGCGCCTCGCACATGCTGCAACTTAACTGACACACACAACCTCCTTTAAATGCACTGAGAAGTTGTGACAATGATGAGTAACGTCAGTGATCCAACCAAATTAACTCTGCAGGATAACAAAGACACTTAGCAATATGTCACATAACGCTTTATTAATTTTTTTTTAAATTTCTTTTTATCACACAACATATTAATCAAAATTCCAACCTACCCAGCCCAGGTAGCTTATATATGAGCACCAAACAGGATTAGGTAACTCATGAATTTTTTTTAACTCGAATGCAGTTATGAAAGTGCATAAAGTGTGCTTACTTATTAAACACAATCTGAGGTAAACAGGTAGATTCAGATCCATTTAGAAATTAACGACCAGTCAACGATCTAACAGACATTTTAACAGCTTGATCTATGTTGAACAAAAATGATAACAGGCCGAATAAAATCGCTCACTGGCACACAGGCAAATGACATATAGCCTAATAGCCAAACTAAAATACTATTAAAGTGTCACAGGCCTAAATTCACTTTACCATCGTCCACTTACATTTACTCTTCAAAGTAGTGATTAAAACGTAGCAGAAGAAGATTTTCGAAACGTCTGTCGATTTCTCCTGGGAGTAAGAACGAGACTCCATGGGAGCGCTGGAGGGTGGTGGGGTATCGAAGCGCTGACACAGGTAGGTCAGCAGCAGGGCACAGACGCATCACAGCGCTGCGCCTACGCTGACACATGGTGGCACACTACTGTCTGACAAAAAGCAGGCTGCAGTCGGTATACACGTTACACGAAAACAACACTGCTTCTCAGGCAGCTAAACATAGCTATTTTTTAATAGAGCTGATATTCCTGTTAAATTGAACTCTACAGCCATTGTGGTTTGGATCAAAATATAAAGTGGTTATTTTGGCTGTATTCCTGTTGAGATATGGAGCTTTAGAAATGACACCTGAGCATGAACTATGAATGTCATTTTGTTAAGAAGTGATAATGTGAATGTAACCATGAATTAATTATTATGGATGTATGAAATTGTGATTCACACATTTAATAAACAGATGTAATCTGGATGAAGAATTATCTCTCTCTAACTTATTTTTTCCTGTATTTTTCAGGTGTTTATCTCTGTTGCTGTGGTCCCACATTTGGGACCTGTAGCATATAGGCTAGGAGAGGAAGTTACCCAGTCCCAGTTCCTCATGCTCCCTACATCCCCACACACAGGCAGCAGCAAAGCTTGGTGGGGTTGGGAATTCAATTATTTAAAAAAGAAAAATCACCATTATTGTAAGCCGGAACCACGGCTTGAACTTACAGTTGAGGAAACAAAAAGTCTGCAGACAGTTTAAGTTTAGTGGAGGATTTACCAGTGAAGATGCCTTGGGAAGGGATTTTCATGACCTCCTTAGTAAGGCTAAAATCTTGTGACCTTGTGTCAGAAGATGCATGTATCGGGTTTTGTCATGGGACATGCTCAGGCAAAAACCTGAGCTCAAACTTATGTAGTCATCTGGGCAAGGATGGAACCGAGGGACCCAAACAAGTTCAGCAATAGAGGGAAGAGGATTCAAGGTCTTGTTCCTTCTGCCCTCCCGTGCAGCAAGCTGCTGGGAAACTGAAGCAATGGTATCATGTGGACCTCTTGAAAGTCTGGGAGGATCTCCTCAATTCTGGCACAACGAGTGATTGAGGACGATGACTCTGAAGATGTAGCGGAGACCTGGGGTCCGTTTCACAAAGGAGGTTCAACAAACTCTGAACCTAACCCTGAACTCTGAGTTGAACAACTCTGAGATGGGAAACTCTGAGTTTTCGGTTTCAGAACAGCGGTTTTGAATTAGTTCACTCAACTCTGAGTATGTAAACTCTGAGTTACGCGCGTGCCTGCCGACTCGACAAAGCCATCATCAATGGAGCTCCGATACTACGATTCACCATGGCAACGGGGAGAGCGTCATTAGATATTACCGAGTGTTTATGTAGAAAACGAGCTCATCCTGAGAAAGCGGAGCACCGTAACTGCAGCAAAGTAGTGATAGTTGGCGTGGCAGACATTTACTGCCCGATCTAACGTGTATAACTGAATGAAACAGTCTATTGATCTAAAGGTAAAAAGTGTTTATTTTCAGAATTGTACAGCGTCACGGTGGTGTAATGGTTAGCAACGCCGCCCACAGTGCTGGCGACAGCGGTTCGATCCCCGTAAATCACAAAGTAGCGCAACACATAAATCATTATTTTTATTGGGTATAATCCCCCCAGGCACAGAAAGAAAGTGGCTTCAGTTGAAAATTAAGCATAAGAATATTGCGCAAATACGTTGACTAAGGCATATATTTAAATAAACATATTAAACAGTAAATATAAGCAGGTATTTCAACACAGAAATGTATTTAAACATTTCATAAATCTCCCGTTCGCAAAAACACTACCTCCGCAATGAATCTGGTTGCGGATTATGTCCGCGATATGAAATGTTGAAAATGTCGGAGAATATTGTTTAGATAATATCTAATGTGATTGAAAGGAAAGGTAATCAAAATCCTCTCCCGACGCAAAGCTGCTAGAATCACTTTTATTTCCGTATCGATTAGGTTGGCGATGAAAGGACGGCATATTTTTTCAGAGTTGGTTCAGATTCCGGAAAAAGGCGGAGACATGTAGGGAGAAACTCAGGGTTTGTTGAAGCAAACCTGCTAGCGAGCAGGTTAGTTTCACGGAGCATGTTACCCGGGTAACTGACTCAGATTTATGCTGAACTGGCTTTGTGAAACCGAAAAACCAGAGTTTCCCTCATCTCAGGGTTAACTAACTCAAGGTTTTCACTAAACCTGCTTTGTGAAACGGGCCCCTGGAAACAACCTGCTAATGTGGATCTCTATCACCGAGAAGATAAGAACCATTGTTCACTCAGAAACCAGACCATACAGAGACTGGAATCAACCCCCTTCAGACTCCAGAACAGCAGGTATACTCACGGGTACCAGAATGGTTGATGAAGCCGTTAAAGGGGGAGATCCACTTAAATTTGGAGATGGGAGTTATGCCATCAAGAGTGTTGTAGCCCGATTCATTGTGTCATTGTCATTGCATTGACTTCAGGAACTGCTACCCACAACTACATCGCTACCTTGGACGTTTGTATTGGCAGATCCCACTGGAGAGCCAGGCCCGCCACTGCATGTAGGACCCCTTTAGTCCTCCTTCATCTCACTGTGATGCCTTTGCTGCTTCTTTCTGGAGTGGTTTTTCCATTTTTCCACAGCGTAGATCATTTAATCAGGGCTGACATTACTGACAGTATGGGCTCCATGATCACTCTGACAGCTTGATAGAGTAGCAGCTGTGGATGGAGCTTAGCCGAGGCTAATTTACTTTAAAGTTAATCCACCTGCAGGAAAGAGAGCCACGAAATTACACATATTTTTAGCTAACATGGCCATATTATTTAAATGTTATGGCAAACTTAATTATAGTTTAAATTTAGTAAGGAAACAATATTTAATTCAGCTGTTTCTTCTATCTGCTGTTCTTGTTTGTCCTCTTGTTGTAGCCTTCTACAAGATAACAAATCCCTCAAATGTCACATCTTCGTTGTGACTCACCTGCTCGCTCCTTCAGTCAGAAATGGAAGTTGACAATTGTTTACCAGAAACTGTACTGTTCTGTCTTCCTTCTGCTTTTAGTAGATGTTTTTGTGGAGATTATTATTCTCCTGCAAATTGATGAAAAACTAAACTGAAAAAGGTTCCTGTGAGAAAAAGCTTCCTGTCACAAACATTTGCAAATCTGTTTTATCCTTAAAATATCCTCCGATAACATATTCATATTGCAATGTAGATGGTCATCTACTGAGGTCACGATGACTCAACTCATTAGTTATTGTTGAAGATATAAACCTTTTTCTGATCCTTTCATTTAAAAATGCCATAGTAATTACTATGTCAAGATGCAGGAAAAAACATATTGGGGGCTTTAGTCAGTATTTCTTGAGGCAGGACGGCATATCAGGTAAATGCTGTTTCTCATGTGTCAGTTTTGACATTTTGGGGTAAAGAACACCTCCAGAAACACATTTGTGTTTTTTGTTTTAACTACACGTTGTCTATTTGCAGCTGTATATTTATTCTAAATTATCCAAAAGTTCACATTAAAGCAACACTTAAGAAGTTTTCCTCTTCGGTAAATAATTTAGCCTACCGCAGCCTACCGTTGCACGCACGTTATTTGTTTGTATGCAGAACCGGCTCTGGAAACGATGAAGGATTTGAACGATGTCTAGTGACAAGGTAGAGTAGCTAACGCCTTAGCTAAGATTAGCTAACATGAGCCATAGCGATACTTACATATTTATTAGCACAATAGCTAACGCCTTAGCTAACATGAGCCAATATAATAATCGACAGATGCACACTGTTGGAAAAAAAAAAAGATTACCGGTATTATTTACAAGTCCAGCAGCAACAACGCAGAGTCACCATCCGTCTTGCATTTTGTAGCCTCCTACAGCTCTCACCAACGAGTGTGAGCCGGTCCGAAAGAGCTTGAACTCAAGCGCTTTCTTTGTCATGCTCCCGTTTTCTTTTCTTCACCTCAATGGACATTATACTCCTCCTTTTCTTTCCAGGCTCTGCCATGACGCCAATTTAAAAACTACCTAGCTGCAAGGTATCTTCCATGTACCTGCCGGGTGTTCTCCCACTCATCTCCACGCAGAGCCTCCACCTACCGGCTTTTGTAACGCTTGCCGTAGAGCAAGTCAGTCAAATTGTAGTTTCATTAGAACTACAAAAACACTACCCAACAAGGCAAAGTTACATAGTGCTGTTTTGAGGTGATGAACCACTGAAACTATTTTGGAAACATTATTTTAAGGCACTAAAAACTCTTTAGTGTTGCTTTAAATAAAGGACTCATTTGTATTTTTCAACATAACTTGCCAGAAAATATTCTCAGTCCAAACATAGTCTCAGTCAAATACAGCAGCTTGGTCAGTGGTCCTCTGCTTCAATCTATAAGGCTCCACATATGATTTTTTTTAAGCATGACTTTATTAGTGTAACACTTATAAACATTTTATATAGACTTTATTCTCAAAAACTTACTTGAATATATTCTCCAGAAAGCTTTTGAGTATGAGCAGAAGTCTCTGAATCTCTAAAAAGAACACATGTGCTATTAAAGTACAGGTGTTTGAAGTGAATTAGATGATTGACCTTATTGCTTAATATTCCATTCTATGTCTATATTTAATTGTCACCTTGTGTCTTACCTTTATATTTTCCATATATCAAAGGTTGATAAAACATACTTTGGGCTGGGTTTGGTACAAATTTGCTCAATCAAAAGAAAACAGGCAACAGTATCAAAAACACCAGGCAAAGGCAAAAATAAGCAGGTCTACACTGGAGATTAATACTGGGGAAATAATAATGCTGCAACATTTACCACAAGGAATTTACATGACAAAGAAAAAGGGGATCACACAGACTAAATGCACAAGGGAGTTAAGGTTAATGAGGGTGAGGTGAAACTGATCAGAACGTTGGAAAGTAATCACGCTGGCTGGAAATGGAGTTTCTAAAATGAGACCCAAAAGGTTAGTGCCAAAATAAAAGAGTTCACGGGGCCAGGATCTAACAAAATAAAGACGTTTCCACCAGAAATTGATACGGAAAGAAAATAGAGGAAATGAAATGTTTGATGCTGGGGGAGGGAATGTACACACCAATGTTGAAACTTACAGTAACAGTTAGAATTAGTTTGCACTTAGCTTCACATTTTTAAACCTGATTAGGACGCAGCATTGGAGAATATCCGTTCACTTCCGTTCTATGTGAGTGAAGAATCGAATAAAACATCCTGTTCCAGTGGAGAAGCAAGTTAGAACTTGACCGATGGGAATTATTCGCTTGACCAAATTACAAACAAGACGGGACTTTGAATTCACTTTCGTAATTTTTAACCATTTATTGCAATTTAATCACAACAAATTTGTGTGATTTGGGTGCATACTGCTGTAGTAAACCAGCCGAAGTATGGCTTACTATTCACACTGAACACAGCTCTATGAAATCCATTGAGCACCTCTGAAGGATATTATGAACTTGGACAGGATGCCGTTGGGTTTCTCAGTGTACAAAGCAGCAATAGTGGTTATTTTGGCCATGAATGATGAAACAGTGTCCATGTCCACACAGAGTTAAGCCCCGCCTCCTCGCCAGCGAATCCCGCGAATAGACAAAATATCCCGCGACCATATTTATATATACCATTTCTACATCCATTACAAAATGTATAAAAAATATAATAATAATCCATATTCTTATATGGTCCTTTCCAAAACCAAATTACAATACATAGAATAATGAATTAATAAAGTTTATAAAGTTTTTTAATTAAAAAAACAGATTTATGATCCATAACTTTTAAACCAAAGCCTTCCTAAACCCAGTCTCTCTCCGTACAGTCCTTCCGCTAAACAGTCAATGTTTCATCTCATCTTAAATTAATATTCACGTGTTTCTTTAATTATCTAATCACTCTGTCTGGATGGTGGCGTCCGTCAGGCTGGCAGGCAGGCAGCAGATGGAGGCTGACGTCTTAGGAGGAGGAAGGAGACGAGCTGTCAGATAGTTTATCCTGCAGCCTTGTTCTCCCTTAACAACCAGCTCACCACAGGCTTCATTCATCTGCCTCATCAGCCTGCAGACAGCAGCTGGCAGCTCGTCAGTCTCCATACAGAGGAGACAGCAGAACCCAACAGAGTGCAGTAGAGCTCCTCAAGAACTTCTCTCTCTCCTTTTTCCTAAAGTTCAGTATGTCCACAAAGAGACAAAACCTTTAACCAATCACTATTCGGAAACCTGTAGCCAGAAACTGGACCAAAGTAAAAGCTGTTACAAGCACTGAAGCACTGAAGTCTTTGGAGTCCAAAACCATCGACCGAAAAAAATGCCTTGAGTAGTAGTGAAACAGAGTCTCATAGAACTAAAAGTTTTAGTCCCGTCAGGAAGCTATTTTCTTTGGTTCTTTTAGAATGTTGCTTAGTTTATATGTCTTCATAGGTAACCAGTCTATCACAGGGCTGACATGTAGAGACAGACAGGTAACCAGTCTATCACAGGGCCGACATGTAGAGACAGACAGGTAACCAGTCTATCACAGGGCTGACATGTAGAGACAGACAGGAAACCAGTCTATCACAGGACTGACATGTAGAGACAGACAGGTAACCAGTCTATCACAGGGCTGACATGTAGAGACAGACAGGTAACCAGTCTATCACAGGGCTGACATGTAGAGACAGACAGGTAACCAGTCTATCACAGGGCTGACATGTAGAGACAGACAGGTAACCAGTCTATCACAGGGCTGACATGTAGAGACAGACAGGTAACCAGTCTATCACAGGGCTGACATGTAGAGACAGACAGGTAACCAGTCTATCACAGGGAGACATGTAGAGACAGACAGGTAACCAGTCTATCACAGGGCTGACATGTAGAGACAGACAGGTAACCAGTCTATCACAGGGCTGACATGTAGAGACAGAAAGGTAACCAGTCTATCACGGGGCGTACCCACCAAACGCGATGAAACTTCATCGCGCGACAAGATTACATGTAAAGTCAATGCAAAGCCGCGATTAGACGCTTCATCGCGCCGGGCGACGCGATGGACGCGATAGCGCGGAGCGATGAACGCACACACACACATACATACATATCAATCCCAGCTCTTTCACACACAGAGATCTTTTTTTTTAGCGATTGTTTATCACTGGGGCTTATGGCCGGCTATGAAGCACCAGTTCTGGGCAGAGCAGCAGCTAAACCTCCCGGTCCTGTACCCTGGTTAGCAGGTCTTCAAACTGGGCAACAGTCAGCCTGAAGTACCGCTGGAACCGGCCGTTGTCCAGGCGCAGCTCCTGCAGGAGACGGTGGAACTCGCCGAGCTCACGCCACCTCCGTAGGGTAGCATGCACCCAGAACCGACGTCGGTGCCTAGCCCGCAGACGAAGCTGGGAACTTCTCCAGAGTAGATACAGTTCAGCGATGGTGGTTATCTCAGCCATGATCAACGAGAGAATGAAATGGCGGAAGAAATGTTGTTGTTTGGGCGGGCTCGTCGCGCGACGCGATGATGCGATGACGCGATGCCGCGATGAGGCGTTTTTTGGCATATTGGACCGGCGTCAAAACTGGAGCGTCTAGCGCGACGCAATTTCATTTGTCGCGCGATTAAATCGCGTTCATCGCGTTTGGTGGGTACGCTCCGTCACAGGGCCGACATGTAGAGACAGACAAGTAACCAGTCTATCACAGGGCTGACATGTAGAGACAGACAGGTAACCAATCTATCACAGGGCTGACATGTAGAGACAGACAGGTAGCCAGTCTATCACATGACATGTAGAGACAGACAGGTAACCAGTCTATCACAGGGCCGACATGTAGAGACAGACAGGTAACCAGTCTATCACAGGGCCGACATGTAGAGACAGACAGGTAGCCAGTCTATCACAGGGCCGACATGTAGAGACAGACAAGTAACCAGTCTATCACAGGGCTGACATGTAGAGACAGACAGGTAACCAATCTATCACAGGGCTGACATGTAGAGACAGACAGGTAGCCAGTCTATCACATGACATGTAGACACAGACAGGTAACCAGTCTATCACAGGGCCGACATGTAGAGACAGACAGGTAACCAGTCTATCACAGGGCTGACATGTAGAGACAGACAGGTAACCAGTCTATCACAGGGCTGACATGTAGAGACAGACAGGTAACCAGTCTATCACAGGGCTGACATGTAGAGACAGACAGGTAGCCAGTCTATCACATGACATGTAGAGACAGAAAGGTAACCAGTCTATCACAGGGCTGACATGTAGAGACAGACAGGTAACCAGTCTATCACAGGGCCGACATGTAGAGACAGACAGGTAACCAGTCTATCACAGGGCTGACATGTAGAGACAGACAGGTAACCAGTCTATCACAGGGCTGACATGTAGAGACAGACAAGTAACCTGTCTATCACAGGGAGACATGTAGAGACAGACAGGTAACCAGTCTATCACAGGGCTGACATGTAGAGACAGACAAGTAACCTGTCTATCACAGGGAGACATGTAGAGACAGACAGGTAACCAGTCTATCATAGGGCTGACATGTAGAGACAGACAGGTAACCAGTCTATCACAGGACTGACATGTAGAGACAGACTGGTAACCAGTCTATCACAGGGAGACATGTAGAGACAGACAGGTAACCAGTCTGTCTCTACATGTCAGTCCTGTTATAGACTGGTTAATCACAGGACTGACATGTAGAGACAGACAGGTAACCAGTCTATCACAGGGCTGACATGTAGAGACAGACAGGTAACCAGTCTATCACAGGACTGACATGTAGAGACAGACTGGTAACCAGTCTATCACAGGGAGACATGTAGAGACAGACAGGTAACCAGTCTGTCTCTACATGTCAGTCCTGTTATAGACTGGTTAATCACAGGACTGACATGTAGAGACAGACAGGTAACCAGTCTATCACAGGACTGACATGTAGAGACAGACTGGTAACCAGTCTATCACAGGGAGACATGTAGAGACAGACAGGTAACCAGTCTGTCTCTACATGTCAGTCCTGTTATAGACTGGTTAATCACAGGACTGACATGTAGAGACAGACAGGTAACCAGTCTATCACAGGGCTGACATGTAGAGACAGACAGGTAACCAGTCTATCACAGGACTGACATGTAGAGACAGACTGGTAACCAGTCTATCACAGGGAGACATGTAGAGACAGACAGGTAACCAGTCTGTCTCTACATGTCAGTCCTGTTATAGACTGGTTAATCACAGGACTGACATGTAGAGACAGACAGGTAACCAGTCTATCACAGGGCTGACATGTAGAGACAGACAGGTAACCAGTCTATCACAGGGAGACATGTAGAGACAGACAGGTAACCAGTCTGTCTCTACATGTCAGTCCTGTGATAGACTGGTTAATCACAGGACTGACATGTGGAGACAGACAGTTAACCAGTCTATCACATGACATGTAGAGACAGACAGGTAACCAGTCTATCACAGGGCTGACATGTAGAGACAGACAGGAAACCAGTCTATCACAGGACTGACATGTAGAGACAGACAGGTAACCAGTCTATCACAGGGCTGACATGTAGAGACAGACAGGTAACCAGTCTATCACAGGGAGACATGTAGAGACAGACAGGAAACCAGTCTATCACAGGACTGACATGTGGAGACAGACAGTTAACCAGTCTATCACATGACATGTAGAGACAGACAGGTAACCAGTCTATCACAGGGCTGACATGTAGAGACAGACAGGAAACCAGTCTATCACAGGACTGACATGTAGAGACAGACAGGTAACCAGTCTATCACAGGGAGACATGTAGAGACAGACAGGTAACCAGTCTATCACAGGGCTGACATGTAGAGACAGACAGGTAACCAGTCTATCACAGGGAGACATGTAGAGACAGACAGGAAACCAGTCTATCACAGGACTGACATGTAGAGACAGACAGGTAACCAGTCTATCACAGGGCTGACATGTAGAGACAGACAGGTAACCAGTCTATCACAGGGAGACATGTAGAGACAGACAGGAAACCAGTCTATCACAGGACTGACATGTAGAGACAGACAGGTAACCAGTCTATCACAGGGCTGATATGTAGAGACAGACAGGTAACCAGTCTATCACAGGGAGACATGTAGAGACAGACAGGAAACCAGTCTATCACAGGGCCGACATGTGGAGACAGACAGGTAACCAGTCTATCACAGGGAGACATGTAGAGACAGACAGGTAACCAGTCTATCACAGGGAGACATGTAGAGACAGACAGGAAACCAGTCTATCACAGGACTGACATGTAGAGACAGACAGGTAACCAGTCTATCACAGGGAGACATGTAGAGACAGACAGGAAACCAGTCTATCACAGGACTGACATGTGGAGACAGACAGGTAACCAGTCTCCTCTCACCCTCCCCGTTGTCAGTCACTCCCGACTCGTTAAATACATGATGTAGGGTCCAGGTCCCTCATCGGTTACTCATGCGTGGAGGTCCTCTTCAGCAGCTGTTTGCTGCTTTTGTGATTTCAACTCACTCCACATATGAACCCCACAAAGGAATTAGTGGAAATAACCAGGAGCTGCCTCTGGGCTCTGTTATTACTGGGCCTTGTGACTGGTCCTGGATCTGCCCTTCCCTCCCATGTTGTTTACCGCCTGTTGATGTCTTTTTGCTTTTTCCTCTCATATCTTTCACAAAGCGCATCCTCCCAGGGCACGGTGAGTTTGGCAATGATTGCCCTCTTCAGACCCCTGGAGCAGAAGACGAAGCCTGGTCTTAGCCTTTTGTCAGGGTTGAAAACCACGTGCCAATTTCGAGCTGAACCCAGAGTACTTGAGTCCGGCTGTGATGCTGAGGGGGTTGCAGTATGGCCTTCCCACACAAAGGGAATGATAGTTCTTCCAGTCGAGAGGGGAAGAGGGTAGTATTTTTGTTTTCTCCTTCCCCACAATGAATGCCAAACCATTCAAGACGCGGTCAGGCCTCTGGGCATTACAGCCCGACTTGTTTTGCTACATGGGAGGATGTGTTTGAGGTTCACTGCTGTTGGACAAGCTTGGTCTTCACCACGCCACTGGTTCTGGTTTAGGGAGTGTGAAGCACATCACAGATGGCTCTCACAACAAACACAATGCAATTACTTACCTTTTCTCATAACTCTTCCTGCTGAATGTTTTTCTACTGTATCCACTTTCCATGTTTTCACTGAGACGCCACTTTCTCTTCCTGTCACTGCAGCTCCTCCACCATGAATACCTTGTTACTTTGACGCTTTGTGCCAATTGGACCTGTTCTGGATCTCATCCAGCAGATGAATCCTGACCTGGGATCAGCACATTACCAGCCTCTTTACAGAATGTGAAATACATTTAAGTAGCGCAATGGATGTATCCAAGTTGCTGGTTTAAAGCTTGAGTTGTGTGAGTGTGATTGAGCCTGAGATGAAAGCAAACTGCTTACATTCAACTTTGTTTCCTTCATACAATGATGATGAATTGTTTAAAGATGGTTTCTGTTATGGAAACAATTCCTCCCCAAAGTGCTGAAAAGATAACTAGAATGAATTAATAATTTACTGTCATCAAATAATAGTAATTATAAAATTAAGTATATTTAACTATTTCTTGAAATGTTATAGATGAAACTATCGTCTCTGTGAGAAAATAATCAAAGAAATGAATCATCAGATCAAATTCTAAACTTTAAGCTTTACAAAGATCAAAGTGTAAAAACAACAAATCACTGTTTTATGGAGTTCTGTGACAGTCTGGACCAGTTACCAGGCAACGAACACTTCAGTTGTCCCGTTAAACAAATAATCCCTCATTAAACAGCCATTTGTCACGTTCTCTCTTCATTAATTAGTGAGCTTTAGAGTCACTGCTGATTTGTAACATGCAGACGGAGCCAGGCTAGCTGTTTCCTAGGCCTAGTTAGCTACGCTTATATTTAGCATATACACATCAGAGTGGTATGAATGTTCTCATCTAACTCTTGACATTTCCTGAAATGTCAAACCATTTCATTGAGGATTTATTAGACACAGGCATTCCCGCACAACGAAACGGCATTGTGCATTACGTTTTAAGGGAAGCGTCTTTTGTCGTGATGGTGTTTGCTCTTGTCCTATCACACATTAGATTAAAGCAAGTCCATGTCCAGGCGAACAGTTGGACCGGGTTTTCACTCAGGAGACAGAGGTCATTTTGTTTCACTCTGAAGTCGTTTTAAGCCAAGCCATGATACTTTATACCAAATGGAACTATGGAGTTTCAAACTGTTCACAACTGACAGTGCACTTTAAGTGTATTTGAAAGTTGTTTTGTAGCCGACAGGGTTGTTTCAGTGATTGTAACTCAGCGGTTGAAAAGTGGCTCCATTGAAGCGGTTGGAAATAACTATAATAGAAACTTAGCAGCAGATCGGTGAGTATGACTTTGTTCTACTGATGGAAATCATGCTGTGGAAATGATTTACAGTGGTGTAGTGGTAGTTGATACTGCTAGGTAGATAGAGACGTTGCAGAGGAGGAAGTGGCTATACTCTCCTATATATTCCAATGGCTTTCTGGCTGATAGGTGGGTCTACTGTAAACCCCCAGAAAAAGAGGTGGGTATACTCTTCTTCTGGCGGGTTACAGTACAGGACACTACACCACTACACCATGTGAATTGACCATGTGAGTCTTTATACTACAGGATATTCCACCTTCAATCCATCTTCTCTACTCAGCTTTGGTTCTGCCGTTATGCAGGCTTTTATTAGACAAATAACAGTAATTAGTAGAGATTTGCCTCATAATAGAATCTATTCCATTTGCCACATATTAGAGGCTGTGTACAAATACCATGTACTGTAGATGTTAAAATATAAGTTAACTACACTCTCAAATGTTTTGGTTGGAGTTTTAAACTGTTCGAAACAACAATAAAAAAAAAGCTACAAAACTCCATAATTAGGTTCAGGCCACAACACTACTTGCTTATGATTTCATTAAAAAACAGTATGGTTTGGAACAAAACAACAACTCAACAGGCGTACTCGGTTCTGTTTAAGCATCAAAAGGACCTGCTTCACACAGTGACTGAACAGAAATCTCCTGAGTGAGAGCCCTGAGTTGAACAATCCACCACTTCGACCTCCTCTTTGAAACGAATCTGTGATACGTGAAGAGCAAACGTAATGTATTTCCCTTGAAACATAATTCATAATGGAGTTTCACTGTGTGGGAACATCAATTTTAGGAGACCAGGCTGTGAAATATACTTCTCAAACGGCGTAATCATTCTCCCTCTCTTCAGCGGATAAACTCTTTCAGTTTCAATGACCTCATGACCTTTCGTCTACCTTGCTCTCAGAACAAATTTTACATTTTAGCTTCACCGTTGGTAAGACATTAAGAACAGCTACAATAAACAGTATGTTGTTTGTTCTGTTCAGGTGGAAGACTTCTGAAAAGTGGCCATCAGGGGGCGACTCAGCATGTTTGACTCTTACCGCCAGTATTTTTAAGGCAGCTGACTATTGATTAAACTAATTGACTAAAATCATCATCTCTACTGTTACTAACTTGACGTGATGCTTTCTGGTCCAGCAGAGTCCGCTGAGGTCCTGACCGATGCAAACTGCTAACTGGCCTGATGCTGGAAACACCATATCGTAGCTCCACCTGCCGCTGTGTGACTGCTCAACTACTCCTGCTTTTTGGTCTACGGCGACGTGGTTGGGATGGATCCATCTCGGCGTGGCTGCCCCTGGGTGATGTTGGGACTTTGAAATTGTATTGACTCTGGAAATCTTGAGCGTATTCTAGTCCTGCTCAATGTGTTAAGTGTCCACACTTAAGTTTGACACTAAAAATAAAATTGAATTGACTCCTCTGGTTGCATGGAAGTCAGTTAACATTGTAAACATGAGTTTATGGTCTCAATCTCTAGTTTCAAGTCTTCAATCCAGCATGATGTTCATTTAGTACATTATGTTAAATTTAGAGTCAAATAGACCAGAAAGCATGCTTTAGGGCGGGGCTACCTGCTGATTGACAGATCCACAGTCTTGTCAACGTTTTCGTCTAACAAGTTTAACCCATTCAGTGTGTTTTCAGTCCAATTTACAATTGTAGGCGACCGAAAATGTCTTGTTCAGCATTTGGTATTTAGCTCCGCCCTCTCGTGTCACTTCTGATTGCAAAAGAATGAGATGGCAAAGCATTAAAAACCGCAGTCCACAAGGTGAAGTGACGGTAACTACATCCGTCCGTGGTTCTGTCATACTTTCATATTGCACACATTATGGAGCCCAGTGACATGAATACTAATCAAACAGTGTGTTTGCTTTTGTATCAAAACTTTATTTATCAAACAAAAAGAATGCACCATTGAAATAACATTTCTATAAAAAAGGACCATGGGACTGTTCTACAGTGCATTACAAAACCAGCAATTGTATACAACATTGTGGATAGAAACTTTGCTTTACTTCTTCATCATCATCATCTTCATCAACATCATCATCATCATCCCATCATCATCATTTTTTCTCCCCCTCAGTCAGATGAGCAAAACGCACACTCTTAAATATTGCAGTCACTAAGCTAATTTGGTTATAATGACTCCAGGATTGGACCTTCTTTTCTTAAAGGGCGAAGTCAAACTCTATTTACTCTGAGAAGTCCCATCTGTCGAACAATGATGTTCCAGAAATGAACTAATTGTCTGCGTGAGGGGAGATAAGGGCCGTTTAATTTGCCCCTTTCACTCTGACGAGACAAGGTCCAAATTTTGTATTTTTTTTTTCAAAACTCTTTTTTTCTCGCCCCATTTTTCTCTTTTGTGAGCCGTCGGCCTGTCGAGCCGACTGAGTGGATTTCACAGCAACATCGGGCCACTTTCAAAGCCAGCACATCCCTGACCAGCGTCCCTTGGTCTCTTCTGACCGTGTAATTTGTCCCTTTTTGATCCTCAGTGGTTCCAACACAGGAGAGAAGCACCCAAAGAAAGAAGTTAATGAAGTCGCGTTTCCCTTTGAAATGTGGGTTTCCACCTTATCAGATCTGGTTTGGTGTTTCTGGGTTTCACACAGTCACCACGGGACCAGTCCTCAAGCCTTTTCAGACCGAGGACCAGGTGTTTCTAGAGGACCCCCCTGCTGTGTTTCTGCAACTACAAACCATATTTTACGAACTTGCGGACTCAAACTTGGCTGTGGTGGACTGACAAACTAAATTCTACAAAATCAACCTCAGCTCCATCCAGGCTCGGCCTTCTTCGCCCAAATTAGGAATTCCTTGCTCCAGATGGCAGTCGAGGGGTTAAACATAAACTCCTGGCTTTAAAACCATCATGTCTGTCATTATATACAGGTTATAATTAGACAGGATAACTGCATAGATTCCATCAATCTACATATTTTAGACTGAAAATAAACCCCCCCAAAAAGTGGTGGTGACTGTGTGTCCTCAGAGTGACCCAGTTTGGTGATGAAACCATTTCAATGTGTTTTTAAGAAATGTAAATAATCTTTCTACAATATTTTTTTTAAAAATACGGAAATCTTTTAAGGCAACAAACGAAAGAATGAAACAAACAAAACAAACTCTGAACGGCGCTTCAGTCCTCTTTTTCATTTTGTTCTTTGCTAAACTAAATTTACATTGGCAGAAATATCACATGGTTATAAATAATGGTTTTAAAGAGCACTCAAAATAGCGTAATGATAATAATAATAATAATAATAATAATAATATATTAAATTTGATTATAAAAAAGTTACTACTACTCTAGTGGAACTGTACAGTGTAAAAAAGCAGCATACTGTAATGTAGTTCTGCTGCAGCGACGCTTTTCTCCACAGTAAAATACAAATGTAGAGCCGACGAGAAAAAACAGAAAAATACCATCTAGCTGTTAGAGGCTCAGACTTCGGACGGGAAGCCTTTGTATCAAGACGGAGGACGGAGATGAAAGTTTGGTTGTGGTCCATTGGATGAAGTTGAGATCTCTGCTGTTCCTTCAAGGTTCTCCTGAATTAAAGGTCAGACGTTTCCTTCACCGTTGACTCAATGAAACCGGATGTTCTTGTGTTTTTCTTGTTACTAAGTTGGCACACGTTAGCATGTGTACGACACACACCAGGCTCACTACTAACCAATGTAAACTCATACAGATCATTATTCCACATAGGGCGGAGGGCGGGGTGAAACAAACACAGGACTTTCACCCAAGAGATTGCTGTTTGTGTCGTTTTCCTTATTTGCCTTTACTTTTGTAACGTAACTTACCAACGAAACAAGCGTACATATTTTAGCCCAAACCACAATGTTTTCCTGAACCTAACCATGAAGTAAAGCTAAAAAAACGAAGTAAATCTACATCAGAATTGTATTTATACATGTACAAGTTTATTTTGGAAAAAAAAAACACTATGCACGTAAAGATGGAAGCTTCCACGCTGTTCCCACAATGACGCTACAAGGAAACCTCAAGTGTCATAGCTTGAAGCCTATTGCCAGTGAGCAGGCGGCCATGTTTGACGAGTTGGGAGTGAGAATGTGTTCAGTAACGTTTTGGAGGGACCATTTCCTTTTGGAATAATGGTCAGTCTGTTCTGGGATCAGTTGAAGAGGCATGAAGTCATTTTTGGGGAAGTTTCAGTCCATTAACCTCAAATCACGTACTTGTACATTTTACAAATCATCCCATCAATGTTTGGATGAATTCACTTCCCCTCAGTGATTCCAGTCATTCCTGTCAGATGAATTGAGCGCATCCGTCAGTCAGTGTGTTACTCTAAGTATTCTAAGTAAGTCGACTCATTTGAGTTTTACACCAGAAATGATTCAGATCTAACAGCTGCATGAAAGCAGACACTTTGGCTGGATTTAGAAAAAGATCTGTAGTTCTGTACCTGCTTCACTACAGAGATACTTTATCTAGACTAGTGAAGCAGGTACAGAAGTGGACTTCGGTTGCCGGGGTATCCACTTGTGTTCAGCAGATTAAATATGTCGATTCATATTACTTCATTGCCACTGTCTGGCAAAGAAATGTCATAATCAGAAATTATGCAAAAGTGTTCCCTGTCAGATCTGCTATGAAATCAGATCAGTGGCAGAAACCTGGCCTGCATGGAAACAAGGATCCAGATTACAGGTGTTTCTCTTCCTAGTGTGAGCTTGTTAAACATCAAATTAATGTTAAAATTTTCGGTTTTAAGCCACTCTCAATTTCAATAATTGGTTGTTGTCAATTAATTATATTTATATGTAATATAGTCTTAATATAGTATAATATAACAAGCAAAGATATGCTTCCATTGTAAAAATGATCAATTAAACCATTTTAACTGACTTAATGACAAATAGGTCCTTTAGCTTGAAGTCTGACACTAATGACATTTTCATGGACACACTGACTGATATTTCACGCGTTGGACGATCTTTGCCGTCACTCCATCTGATGTGTTTCCAGCAGCTGAAATGCTGCTGCCGTGCCACTGAGGGAGAAGAGCCAGTTTCCCGTCCCATCGTTCGCTGGTTTAAAAGGGACATGGTGCTTTTGGGAAAAACCCTCAGCAGAGCAGAACATCTCATCTGTTCCCCGCGTGTTGGCTGTGCGGGAGGAACAAATTAGCATAACTCAGAGCACATTTTAACATTTCACAGACTTCGACAAATGTAACAGTGAGAGAGAAATAACTCCGTCTCCTGCTGAACGACGTTCCCATACAACTGAACCGCATCCTCCATTACATTTGAGGCAGATTTGTTTTGTCCTTAATGGTCGTAGTTTCAGCAGCCTTGTCTCCTAAAAATGACGTTCCTACACAACAACACTGCATTGTGAATTATGTTTGAGGGTATCGTTTTTACTTTTGCTCTTAACATATCAGAAATTCGTTTTCAAAGGAAATAGGGCATCTGGTGGACGGGTTAAACAAGTCGTTTTGTTGCTTTTTCTTTGTCTTGTTACAATGTTGTAGACATTTTAAGCCATTTCATGATGTTTTTTTTACTAAACTTTAAGTAGTTTTGTAGTACTTTTTGTTTTGTTTGTGAACAAGGTGTTTCACACGGTTTGAAAACGTTTAGAACTTCAAACGTTTTTTCTGTATATCTATATTATTATATTTTCCCTGGGATCATAATAAAAGAACAGTTTAGTTGTATGTAGGAGGCCATGTTGGTTTTGGAAGTTGTGAGTTGAAACGCTACAAACCTACCTGGTGAGGTGTAGCAAGACATCATGGTTTGGCTGATCGTAATTTTGTCTTTACTTCTTATTTAAGTTAAATTCAAATTAGTCAAAATTAACACAGGACAGGAACAGTGGTCTCCTGGGTGAAAGTGCTGTTTCACCCAGACCTCCTCTGGGTTTCTGTGATCGGACTATGATTAGAACCATGTTTGTGATACGTCATGAACAAACATCATTGGGGATTAAATATGTTCCCATCCAAACGTAACTGACGATGCCATTGTGTTGTTTGGGAACGTAGATTAGAGGCGAACAGGCTGGTTAGTGAAAAGGAAAGACACATAACGTGCCGTATTTATCTCCATGGCAACAAAAACTTGTAAGGGCGAATATAATCCTGCTTGAGTTCCGGCTCATTTCTGTGTTTTGGGTTTCTACCAGAACGTGTTTAAGTGCTTTCCTGTTGCAAAAACACAAGACTTTTCTCACACAGTCTGGTTGTGTATATTATATTATTATTATAAGTAATCCCCCGCCGTCTGAAACGCTCTCCTGAACACCCGCCCAGGCTGCTCTGATTGGCTTGCAAGAACAATATGGTGGACCTTTGCTGTGGGCGGAGCTTCTCAGAAGACATATTCTAATGAGCCTGCATGTCCAACACATCCTCACTCCGGTCTGAGGTCCGAACTATGACACCCTACGTTCCCCGCTAGTGTCAGGGCGTCAGTGACAGAGCGCCGTTACAAGAATCGTGTCTTATCAAAATAAACTTCCGTCGTCACAGGAAGTTAGGTTCAGGCAACAAATCCACTACATCAGGTTTAGGAAACAAGCGGTTGACGTTAACTTCGCACGAATGACTTCAGCAGTGACGGGTCGGCGCGTGACATAGGGGGAGGAGCCAAATCTGATTGGCTGGTTGAATCCCGTTCTCTGATCAGCCCACATAAACCTGACTAGGTTGTCTTATTTCACAGTTTGAGGGTTGGTAGGCACTCAGACACCACAACGGATGTAAACAAGCATTTAAAAAGAGCTTTTCATGATATGTCTCCTTTGACGTTGAAGCCTTTACCAGCAGTGAGTGAATCTCCTCATGTCAATCCAAGTATTAAAAATGGGTTTCAGTCAGTCCAGTGTTGAAATCCAACAAAGGCGATTTTTGTTTTCATACAAATTCAATAATGTCTGGAAGATGGGGATCAAATTAAGAACTGATAGATGATTTAGAAACGGATTCACATTACTTTCATATTTAATGGGCTTAAATGTGAGAAAGAAGAAATCTCTTGTGTCAACACACCGTTTCATTGAGACTGTGCAGCTGAAATCAGATTTTCTTCCTCTTCATCACAAGCCAGTGTCACCTGGATCATCCTGCCCGTCTGCAGCTCGGCGCCGCGTCCTGAACGAGGGAGGGGAGAAGTGCGAAAGCACTCGGCTCAGACTGAATGTATCTCCCCGCAACGCGCTGATGAGTTTGATCCCGGCGCCGCCCGCTCGCCCGCCTCCGTTCACCTTTCATCCCGGCGCTCGTTCTGCAGAGATGTTACCCTTCCATCCCCTCCGTCTGTGGGACTTCTCTCTCCCCACAGCCTGGCGAGCGTGAGCTTGAATCATAATATTTGAAAACAGCATTATAATGAATTCCCGGCCTCATTCCTCCGTGCCCTCACTCGCACGCACAAAACCACCTCTGAATATCAATTCCCCCTCTCCGCCTTCGCTCCCTCCGTCTCCCTCGGGCTCCCTCCTTTCATCACGCAGAGATAAAGGTCTGAAAATTACAATATGGTGACTGGAGTGACACAGTCAAATACGGAGCATACTGATGGCCTGTTTTTCTCTCCTCAGCTGATTAACGAATCATTTGTCATTTTTATGCTCCTGCCTTTCTGTGCCCCCCCCCCCCCCCCCACACACACACACACACCCATCCATTGAATCTCACTCTGATTCTGCTTTTTGCTTTCCTGCTGTCAATACAAAACTGTTTGTTTTAAAGAACTGAAGGCGATCGCTCTGACCTCATGTTACAGAGGTCATCCTGAGACCAGGTTCAACCCATTCTCTGGTTCACCCCGGTCTCTGGTTCACCCTGGTCTCTGGTTTACCCCCGTCTCTGGTTCACCCTGGTCTCTGGTTTACCCCCGTCTCTGGTTCACCCTGGTCTCTGGTTCACCCTGGTCTCTGGTTCACCCTGGTCTCTGGTTTACCCCCGTCTCTGGTTTACCCCCATCTCTGGTTTACCCCCATCTCTGGTTTACCCCCTTCTCTGGTTTACCCCCGTCTCTGGTTTACCCCTGTGTCTGGTTAACTCCTGTGTCTGGTTTACCCCCGTCTCTGGTTTACCCCCGTCTCTGGTTTACCCCTGTGTCTGGTTAACTCCTGTGTCTGGTTTACCCCCGTCTCTGGTTTACCCCTGTCTCTGGTTTACCCCGGTCTCTGGTTCACCCCAGTCTCTGGTTCACCCTGGTCTCTGGTTTACCCCGGTGTCAGGTCTTTCCCCCGTTTCGTTTGTGAAATAGTCTGAAAATGCAATCTACTGGTTTTGTGTCTTTTCACCAAAAATGAAATGCATGGATGTGACTATGCAACGATGAGAGTATTCAATACTGAGAAATGGGAGGTGGAAGAATCCAAGAACACCAACTACCAGACCGTGTTGTTAAGTGATGAGTTTGTGTGGTTTTGTTGCCTGAATCTAACATTTGATCCCAACAACACAGGACTTTCAACCACCAGGCAGTGTTCGACACATTCGATTTGTTGCCCAAACTTAACTGTACCTAGTTATTTTAAGCCCAACTGTGATGGTTTTCCGAAACCTAACCTAAAAGTGCTAATTGACATGAACAAATAAAAGGAAACTTCCAGTCAATGTACACAAATCATTAGATTGCAATTTTGTGACGATATCTCAAAGTGCCTGCTCTCCTTTTTTAAAAAGTAATACAACAAAAACAATAACACTAAAAAATATTCTCCCAGAGCCCGTAACATGTAACTCATGTTTTCTTGTCGTTTGTTGATGCGTTCAAAAGCTCACGGTTATGAATTTTCACGGCGGTAACAGTAGCTTTCTGTGGAAACGTGTTTAATAAAACCTGATT
Organism: Chelidonichthys spinosus; assembly: GCA_029853015.1. Taxonomy (NCBI): domain Eukaryota; kingdom Metazoa; phylum Chordata; class Actinopteri; order Perciformes; family Triglidae; genus Chelidonichthys; species Chelidonichthys spinosus. Next base: position 3,594,177 of record CM056840.1, read on the forward strand.
TGAAAAAACAAAAACACAGTTCTGACGGGACAGCAAATGTAAAAATAGACTTTGTGGAATATGCATTATTTGTTTGCATGTTTTTGTGACTTTTTTTCTCTTCCTCTTTTGTATAAAAACGGAACGCCCTGAAGTAAACTCAAAGTGAAGCTGGCGGCTTTGCAATTTCCCCACGTGGGCGATCAAGGTCGACAGAGGTATGTGTTTGTCTCATGAAAAATAAATATGGATTCATCAAAAGCAGCCCCGAATACAACACGCACCCCTTCAGTCAGACACACGATAAAAGGTCACTGTCATTCTCATCCTCGTCAGCTGTCCACTAACATCTCTAATCTCATTAATAATAATAATAATAATAATAATAATAATAATAATAATAATAATAATAACAATAATTCCACTAATAACTCCATTCCTGATCCTGTTGCTGTAACACCTCCTTCACAATTGATTCTTCCTTTTTCGAGAGATTTCAAACTATTTGTTTTTTTTCTAGGGAATTGCTTAGAATTAAGATCTTGATCCATAGATTTGAGTTTTTATAAATATACCAAAGCGTTTGGCTTTTGATGGTGCTCTACCAGAACAGATGTCCCAAACTCCAACAACACTTTCACATTTCTCTCCTTTTCAGAGACTGTGATCGTTCTTGGGTTTTCCAACCAGCAGGGGGTGACACAATGCACTGAATGTTTGGGTCAGTCTCATGGCAATTTGTCAAATAGTCACATGTGTACAGTGAGACAAATTGTCCATTTTTTTCTAGTCACTCAACACAAAAGCAAGGCCAATGAGAGTTCATTGCTTTTTGTGGACATTCATTTTCGTGTCCACGTACAAGAAACAGATTTCAGTTTTGTGACTCTTTCAGGAAGTGCCATGAGATGGTTCTGGAATGCTACACGATAACGGTGCAACATGGCGAATTGTGAAAGAGTTGTTAACATCCGATTTCAACACGTTTTTCTCTGCCAGCCTTCATCCAGAGCTCCAGCTTGCTATTAACATCTGCTCTGATTGGATCATCTCACTGCTTTCCATTCATTCTCGATCCACGTTCGGGACTGACTCAAAAACAAGGAGCGGAACAAGGAAGGTTACAATACGTTGAGGATTTGGCACGAGTCCTTGTAGGTAAAGATGGGAGTTTGTCATGGTTCGGGCGAGTAAAGGCTTGGTCAAGAGCAGCAACAGACTGTGGGAGTCTATAGAGGGTTCTTTAAAGTCCTCTTAGAGTAGAGTCAGCTGGATCGGATCCAGAAGATTCAATCTGGCCAAAATCACATTTTCAAAACCCTTTGTTTTTTTTTCAAACCTCCCAATCCAGAAGTGGAAGGGTTGCCGGGGTTGCAAGCGATGATCGGTTCAGTAAATCACACTTGTTTTGTTCCAAAGCGAAAGAAAAATTGTTATATATTGGAAAAATAGGCAAGAAATGCTGAGGACGTCACTACAACAGGCCGACCTCGGGTCCAGGTGAGAAAAATAAATGTTTTGGTGAAACTTTGGTGGCTGAGGATGTGTTTCCTATTCCTTTACTGTGGCAGTTTCAAACCATATACACATCCTGTACCCAAACAGAAGACCAAAAAGGAATACTTCCATGAAAAACCAGTGAGGTACAGTCACAGTAACTGAGTTGTGGGAAACTCAGCGGTGGAGGACGCTAATAAATACCACAAAGGAGAGAAACAGGAGGGATCTTACACCTTGTTTTTTACGTGATAATCCCGTCACCCTGCGTGGTGAAGCCGAGGCTGCTAGGCATTGGGTTTTTCTAGTTTTGTGTTTTGAAGAGTCCTCCTAAAGAAGCCCCCTCCTGTTCTTGATGACAGAGTTGATGCTGTGCTGCCGTAGTGTTTCTCCTCTCGTTTGATCCCCCTTCTATCACTAATCCCGGTCCCCGAACAGAGTCCGAGGACCAGCAGGAACCGAACAAACTCAAACACAGATGGAGCTTTGATTCCGCGGTGGCGTCTTCAAACCCAGATGGACCTGTTGCCGCCATCGGCATGTGCAGAGCAGGTGACGTCGAGGCTTGAAGAAGGGTTCCTGATTGGGCCGCGGCCGAGGGGGCGTGGCTGGGCCGGTATGGGAGGTTAGAAGGCGGAGCCGGTGATGGCGTTGAGCTGCTTCATCAGCCCTTCTAGACTGGCCATCTGCTCCGACAGGTCGTCCTGCTCGTACACCTTAAAGACAAAAAAAACAAATGAAAAAGTGATTTAACTTTCAGCTTTATAAAACCTGTTTCTGAGCGGTGACTCTTTCTAAACTGAGCGGATGATTGAACCTCAGTGACACAGTCTACTTTCTCTCACTGCTCCACAATAACTGCCTTCCCAGCGTTGAAGGTGGAAAGCTTTTAGCTTAACAGAGCAACAGACTTTATTGGAACTCTGACAGCTGGACAAAGCGATGGATCAGTTGGTGAAGGTCGGAACAGAACCACAGAAGTGAAACTAAAGTCATAAAACAACTAAACTTAAAATTAACTTCTTAAAGCTGAACACACTGTAATAAGCCTTCGGAAAATGGCTCCTGTTTCGCAGGTCAAAGGCTCAATCGTGTTTGAAATTGAACGTTTTTTATATGTCTGGGTTATTTTTATTATATTTTTTTCACAGCAGTTCAATCACCGTATTTCCATAAGAAAAAAAATATATATATTTTTTTGTTTTTGAATTTTTTTTTTTATGACAATTTCCATACAATGTCAGACCTAACCGTATTTCAGAATAAAGTAAAGTAAAATTTCAACATGAACTAAATAAAATTAGAAAAAAAAATGTTGGGGTAAACCTCAAAGACACAAATCCCTCTAGGAAGGGGATGCATAAGAAAACAAAGGGAGACAAAAGTTAGACAAATGTGATTGGATTTAACAACAGAAATCATATCATATCAAATCTATGTGGATTTTAAGAGTAAAAGATGTTACATTTCCGCGACAATATTTTCATAATTTGTTTTGCATTTGTTCAAGAGATGTGGTCAGAAGAGTTGGAACGTAATATAGGACATAAAGCATTAGTTTGTTAAATGGGTTGAAACAAGCTTTTTGAAATGTGCTAGTCCTATCACATACATGCATTTGTCACATATGGACTGCATATTATGTCAATTTTACATAACTTTGACAACACATTGCAAGAAGTGGGTGAGCCCAGTCAGACTCAGAGCATCCCTTCAGAGAACAAGCTGCAGCTAAAATACCTCTAAATCCTCTAAAGAAGTGAAAGAATCCAGAGACACAACTCTGCAGACTGCAGACGTGTTTCTGTTAGTCGTAGTCACTTCACATTTATTTTCTGAATGATTCTACATAACATCATGTCAAAAGTAATTTCTGCACTGCTGCTGTTATGGTAATGGAACACCAAGCGTCATCTATCTAATGTTGTTATTCCTATATTTTATATTTTTTATTTCTTTGTGATGCAAAAATAGATTTGATTATTTTAATTGCATATTACTATTGAAATTCATCCATGTCATACCCATTTTAAGTTTGAAGTTGAGTATTAAATAAAATAAATACTGATTCTCCGGATAAGGGAGACTGAGCGCCCGGGGGGAGCTGAGAGAGGTGGCAAATATCCTGAATCTGCGACAAATTCGTAGATTTGCTACTCTCTTACGATGCTAACAATTATGCATTCATGCTAGCTAACTCCCCATGCATGTACACATTTATTTTTCTAATTAATACATCACAACGTGTGACAACACTTCGTTAAGGTGGCAGCTGTTGATGGTTATTGTTGCTTTTTTTTATATGGGCCAAATTGTCATCTTATGGGTGTTTATTGATCGAGTGGTTGGGCTAATTCTGCAAATTTGCTCCTTCATAATGTCGCAAATTTTTCTCTGAATATTGCTCACCTCTCTTGGCTCTGTTTTTGTTCTTCCTACAGTGGCCCTAATACGCCGTTGTATGTTTACAATGTTTACTGTGATAATAAATATATAAATATCCTCATAGACTTCCATGAAATCAGACTTTTTGCAACCAGTCATCGTCCCCTGATGGCCAGTAGACAGAATGCAAGTTTAAGGCACTTCAGCTTCGGCTTCACTTTTCAGAACCAAAGGTTGCCGCCTGGTTTTTAATCACAATGTAATATTTCATACACTTTTTTTATGTTTTTATATTTCACTAGAGTCATTCATTAAAATCAAATCCAGATCTCTTCAGATACCTAATCCATCACAATGAACGCCACATCTCTTTTTATTTCTGTCAGAGTTCAGTTCTTGTAGCCTGTCGGTGCCGTGCAGACTTTTCAATCTGCACTTAAAAACTGAATAAAAAAGCAAAGGCGACTTTATGTTGACTGTGATGGATCGTCTTGTCAGCAGGAAGTTTCACGTCTCCGTGAGTTGAACTGAGCTGAACGCAGCGGAGGAATGAAATCCAAATAACAAATAGGATAAAGGGCCGAGAATGTAAAAGGGGCGTTTAGTTAACGGGGCCACATGGAGGAGACCGCTGATAATATCCACATGCAGTTAGATAACAGCTTGCCTCCGAGTCCACCTCATCAAACATGCCGTTGGTCTGCATGTGTTTCAGAGGACAGGAGGCAGTGACGGAGTCTGTCCTCGGGTCCTGCAGAGACCGTGATCACTGTGTAATGGTGTGTTCGGTCCAGCTATACAGACTGTCACCTCCGAGTGGGCCAGCTTAAGTGCCTCCATCTGTGTGTGTGTGTGTGTGACAGTCAAGTGCACATCTTTCACACACAAACACTCTCTGTGTTCTATTGAGCGTGGCCTTCATGCAGAGTTTGTCTTTGCAGTTGAAAAAAAAAAAAAAACATTCAATATTCCGCTCGGCGTGATGTGGAAAACCAATAAAGTCTCAGCCGAAATATTTGAATGGAAAGGTTTGTCGATGCAGGAAACTGTCTCCGTGTGCTCGTTGTGAGTCCTTCCTGTGAATCCTCAGAGACATCACTAAGTGCAGGCGCTGTCGAAGCGCTACAGAAAAACTACAAATGCACAACACAGTGAAATAGACACAAATTGCTATCTGCTGAGTCACACGACTTTGAAATGGATGTATTTCAGTTGGAAATAGCGTTTGTGCCTGCTGCCCAGACGACATTACGCTACAAAAACAAGTTAGTTACGTTTAGGAAAAACATCACCGTTGGGCTTGAAATAACTACGAACAGTTTAGGCAACAAAAAGGACGTTTGACCCCGGGGCACTTTGTGGAACAGTGGTCCGTCCTCCGTTGTTGGGTTCGGGGTTTTGTGGTGAATTACGTTTGCTTCTAAAGTTTCCCAAATGAATTCCAAAATGAGTGGACAGAGGTCCACATGAGAAGGATGGGGGATGGGTCAAACACACAGTATTTGGTTTTTGTTTTGTTTCGTTGAGATTTTGTACATGGATAAAAAAATAAGGAGTGTCCCCGACTAAGAATTTACATGGTTGAATCTGATTAGTCAAGTCTTGCCTGTAGTCGACTGATTGTCGAATACATTTTTTTGGTTTTGCTAATTAATTCAAAAAGCTGTGTAGGAGCTCCAGGGGGAGAGCGGAACGTTCAGCACCGCCTATAGCCTGAATAGAATGATCCTGTGTTTAACAATGATTCACCTATGGGACCTATGGGATGGGCAGTCAGGCTCCTTAGATTGAATCGTGGAATAGTCAACTATTCGGGGTCACCCCTAATAAAAATGTTTCATTTCTTATCATAAAACCTGTGCATGTGGCCGATGGAGGGTGGACCTGCCCAATTATTTGGACAATAATTTTATTCTGAAATAAGGCCATCCGTCTCCCCCAGAGAGACGTGAACCGGCTGATCTAGATTTGTAAATATAGATGAATCAGGCTGGTCCCGTTAAAGCTTTTATCCTGACCAGACTTTCGACTGTTTTCTGCCTCAGGACTTCACCTCCGGTCGTTTATAGATTTTTAAATCGCCTACATTTAAAAGATCAGAGGGGCCAAATCAGGATGCAGCCGCAGCCTGTTCAACACTTTACAACTTATAGACAGTAAGGCAAACAGACAAATCATATTCTACTGATAATCAACTGAAAGCACATTTGAATGCTTTATCAGCATGATTTTTTGGAACTAAAACATACTGGGATGAATTTCACATCATATTGTGTTATGACACATATTTTAATTTCATCCCATCAACGTTGTTTTTGTTTTAGAACACAGATCTTAAATGAGGTCATCATAAGGTCCCTTACATTAATTAAGCTTAAGTTATAACACTTTTTACAAATATGTTTGAATCAGGCTCTATTTTGCACTGTGGCAGCCTTTCCAAGTCACCCATGACAGGTATTATGTATCCACCATGATGCTCATAATGGAAATTCATGATCAACATATTATGTTTTCATGCCGGTCTGCAATTAACTCCCATAGCATCCCATCTCCTCTTCACGTCTAACAGATTTGCAAATCCAGTAAGAAGTGGACGTTTTGACTCTCAGTCGCTCATCGATACATCGTTTAAATGTTCCCAAATTTGATTGGTATGTCCAGTGATATTTCCCTTCATGATTCTTTGTGATGCTTCTACTTTTGTCCATCTGTGAGCTTTAGGAAATGCACTCAAAGTGAGTGGCTGGTATATCTTTCTTTACAACACAATTCACAACCTTGCTTATTACAGTTCTTGTCCGTTTCTGAGGATTTCATTGAAAACTGTGACTTTTCTTCAGGTGACATCAATCTCTGACTTTGTAGATTCCCATTACAGGATGGAAAAGGACCAACAGCAGCTGTCCTTTATCTGTTTGACCTTCCACTTTCACTCTGGATGAGGCCATAAAAGCTCATGTAGAAACCCGTCTCACTGCCTGGTATTTTCCATCTCCCACGGACAAAAAGGCTTCTGTCAAAACCATAGCTGTGTATGAAACTCCGGCGACCTCCTGATCTCATTTGTTGACCTGTAACGGCCGAGCTTAACTGGGCGAGTAAACGCTTCATCAGTGGGATAAAAAAGCCTGTGGATGCTCCGTGTTTCTCTCTGATACCCTGTTATCTCTGCCGGCCCGCTGACCCGGATTCATGCTCCTCTATAATCCGTCGGAGGTTCAGCACAACACAGCAAAGCGAGGCGAGCCCATGTGAACCCTGCTCCACGCCGACTCGGATCAATCACAAACACCGTACGTTCCTACGTCTCCAGGTTTTCCATCCACATTTTCCACCCGGCACTGATGAGCTGTGAGAGCAGGAAAGAAGTTGGACACTGCTAGAATGTACATGGGGCTGGTCTACATGCTGGATCGAGTGAAGGATCAAAATGCAGAATAATTGGTACTGGGGAAACCTGGTTCTGGACGAGGAGTCAAATCCTGGAATGAGAACATTGGATCATTTTCCAGCACAAAAGAACATGGCGTTAATTGTTCCGGTGGCAGGAGGTGTCGAATGTGTCTGTGGAGCAGACAGCAGGAGAGTAATGGACTGCTCCTTTTACCACCTTTTAACTTTACAACCTTTACCAAGAAAAAGGTTAATGTACTTTCTCTAGTTCTGATTTAATGTTGATTCTGCAGCCTTTTGCCCTCATTGTACTGCATGTAACTGAGGTAGGAGGTATTTCCACTACAACTATGACACTAGTAATAAGCAGCAAGGAGATCCCATTAAACAGGCCAGGCTCATGGCAGATCAGGAAATAGTCTCAAAAGGCGATTTATTGGACACAAATTGTCCATTTCTTCCTGTCGCTCAGCATGAAAACTGTGCCGATGCAAAGTTAATTAGGATTCTTTTTGATGGAGAACAAAGGAAGTAAAGGCATCCACGCTGCTCTGTGTTGGGGGGTGGCGAGGTGGACGGGTCCAACATCTGACTGAAAGAGCTGTGGTTCAGCCTCCCGACTGATATCCCTCCGTTTGAGCGACATGAAGAAAAAGAACGATTGGTGTCCGTGTAGACGAATCAGTCAATACTTCAATCCTCCCTCACAAGCTGCTGGGAGACTGGTGCTGCTGCTGCAGCAGCAAAACAGGTTTTAGACCCTTCACTTTCACAATATGTAAATGTGCTTTCTCTCGTCTGATTTCAATCTGCAGCAGGAAATGTTGGTTGTGTTGCATGATATTCTGCACACATGACACATCTGTTGGGAAGGATTTCTCCCCAGTTGCTCCTGGAGCTTTTATCCTGTTTTCCCCCAAGTTAGACATGTTTTAAGGAAGTTTTCTGACAGAGGATGTCACATGATTGTAAATACCTCTATGGCAAAGTTGTGATTCGTGATTTTTTGGGGAAAAAAGATCTATTGAATATAAAATATATCCATAGCCCTGAGCTACGAACCAATACTAGTACAACTACCATAATAAGAATATTAACAATTGTAACAAAGTGCTACCATGTTGAGTTCATATTAACTGACCTGGTCGGCGACCTTCCTCACTGTAAGAGTGAAGCTCTGTGGTGTTCAGGGTTAAAGGTCAGCTGATGCATGTTGTGAGTGTGTGTGTGTGTGTGTGTGTGTGAACCTCTGACCTGTTGTTAAATCAGACTGAGAGCAGGAACAGACACACGCAGAGAGGAGAGACTTTAGAGGGCACCTCATCCTCCTCTCTTATAAGTCAAGAGGCAAGACGAGGAAAAAGGTCACGTTTTCAACCAAGTTTCCGGAGTTCCGGCAGAAGCAGCGGAGTTAAAAATAGAAGTCGAATGGACGGACAGCCTGATGTGTCTTATTCTTCTGTAGCGGGAACAAAAGATTGTCAAACATCCCAGTTTAATGGAGTCTGGAAGGCTGACACGCCATCCACGCCGCCGTCCTTGAAAATATGTCACAGACGTAACAACATGATCAAAGCAGCATTGTGTTGTACTTACATCATTCACTCACAGGCCATTAAGTAGCGCTGTGTGTGTGTGTGTGTGTGTGTGTGTGCCAGGGGGCTGATGGGAAAAGACTAGATCAATTACAGAGATAGAACAGAAGATGAAGAGAAAGAACTGTTGACCTTTAACCCCTCCTCCTCCTCCTTTCTACAATCTCATTTGCTCCATTCTTCCTTATCAGTGCTTTGCTCCTCCCCTGATTTTCTTTGTCTCACCTCCTCTCATCTCCTGTGTCTCTCTCCCGTCCCCCTTTCTTCCCTCCCATCCACTCCTCTCCTTTTCTCCCTCCTCCTCCTCGTCTGTCAACCTTGTCCTCTCGTCCTCCTCCCTTCCACATCCTCCTCTTTTCCTCTGATCTCTTTCCTGATCTTTAACTCTATCCTTCTTCCTCCCAAAGCATCACTCCCTCTCTTCCTGTTACTACGACAACACCTCCTGCTCCTCTATCCTTACTTTCCTCCTTCCTCAATTACACCTCTTAACAGCATTGTGTCCTCTTCCTCCTCCTCTCATTTTCTTCATCTTTCCTCCCCTCTTCCTCCTCCTCTCCTTTTCTTAATCGTTCTTCCCTCCTCCTCTTCTTTTCTTTCCCTTTCCTCCTATCCTCCTCCATCTCGTCCTCTTCTTTTCTTCATCCTGTTTTATCTCCTGTTTCCTCTTCTCATACCCCATTTTCTACTCTTCTCCACCTCTTTCTTCCCCTATCTCCTCTCCTTTCTTTCCGCTACTCATTTCCTGCTCTGCCCTCTCCTTTCTTCTGGTTGCCATGGCGACGCCTCAGCCTGTCCTATTGTCATTGAGTCACATATGAATATTTAACAAGTCCCAAAGTCCGGCATCCCTCCCCATCATGTCCTGTCATTTATCTCTCTACCTGTCATCCTCTTGCTTCCTCTTCTTCCACTCCTCTATCTCCTCCCCCCCTTGCTTGTCTTCTCTCAATACTCTCTTTTCCCCCACATTTTCTGTTTCCCTCCCTCCTGCCTCCTCCTCCATCCCTCCTTCTTGTCTCCATATACATGTCTTCCTTTCCTCCTGCTGATTTTCTTACCATCTCCTCTTCTGCCTGATATCCTTCCTCTAGTGTCTTCTTCCTCCTCCTCCTCCTCCCTTCTTATCTACCTCCTTGCTTCATCCTCTCAGCCCATCCCGTTCTCCTCCTCCTCCTCCATTGTCCTTTATAGCTCTTCTTTATTACCCCTTCTTCCTCTCCACTAATGAACTCTGCTTTATGCAGCTGAAAGGCCACCAGCATGCTGAAGGAAGGAAACAGGTGTAGTGACAAAGCTGAGCAGGTGTGTGTGTGTGTTTGTGTGTGTGTTTGCATGCCTTCCTTCCTCTCTCTCTCTCTCTCTCTCTCTCTCCTCAGACTGTCTTTCCCACCCTGCACCTGCTTGTCTCTCTATGTCTCTCTTCTGTTCTTGTCTTCACACCAAGGCGAGTTCCTTGTATGTGAAAACATACGTAGAAACACACTCCTCTCTGACTCTGACTCTGATGACTGGATGTATTTACATGTGACACCTGTTGCACTGCAGAGCTGTAAAACAGAGTCCAGTCGGGTTCTTCATGTCCAAACAATGTGTTTCATGTTATTTGTTGTCTCAACGACATCTTAATGTCACGTTTTTGAGATACATTGATACCAGGTATTTATGTCATCAGGCAAAATCATATCCAAATATAACCTGGACATAGGATGAGACTGTTTTCAGTCATTTCGTACAAATGAAAATGGTGATTATTGTTGCCATATTAAAAATACAGTGATGACAGCAGCATCCACAACTCCTGCCGGAGTCTGAAATACCAGCGTCCGTGGGCAGACTGTGAGTCAGCGCTCCCCGAGGACTCAAGTTATTATCATCACCCCGACTC
>CM056840.1:3609916-3632416 GCA_029853015.1 Chelidonichthys spinosus
TTCTTTGTTTCTATCTCGCTGAAGGGAACAACGTTGTTCTAAGGCTGATTTTTGCATGTCCTTCATATCATTCTGAAAACTATAATACAACCCTTTAAATCTATTTCTAGACAATTCCTCAGGTTTATGCCAACCACTGAGACACACATCTGATGTATGGACTACAAGTCCCTTTATGATCCATCTTCATTCGTCCTTTCACTCCAAACAAAGGAGAAAATGACCAGATAATTAAACCAACGAGACAGGGGAGAACAAACATAAGCAACAGAACAAGAAAACAAATCAATAAATACATTCAACAGCGTCGTCTCAATGATTCCTCTACGATTCAGGAAGCCAAACGTTGATGTTTCTTCACAAAGCCAGACAGAAAGGGAAAGTCAAACAACCGATTCCCCGGATGGTCTTGTGATGTCTGAACATATCGTCAGGCTTCAACGTCCCACAATCTCCTTCCCCTTTTTCCTGCAGTGCACTCCTTCACTTCCTGATCAATACACGTCCATTCTCCTCCCTGTGAGAGAAAACACCTGGAACAGCCTGGATAGCACCAGAGAGCATGAAACGCCTGGATTCATATTGCCTTTAACATCAACAGTCTTAGTGGCACCAAAACATGACTGTCGGAGAGAGGACAACTTCAAATCCATTGTCCACAAGCATGAAGGGAACCTTCTTGGTTAAGTTGATAGAAAGTTGGTGTTCATGATGAACTTCAACATTTACTGGTAGGAAAACAGGAAACAAAGTGGTCTCAGGTGTTAAAATAAGATACTTTTTATGCACACAGTACGTATTATTTATTGACTTATTTGGGAATTATCCTTATTGCCTCCACATTGATAATGGCAGTGTGCACTACTCGTACCTTTCACAATAAAAGCCCCAGGTGACATCACTGCTTACCAGGGAAACTTCAATTCACTCACAGCATTAAGATAAAAGGAGCAATATGTATTTATTACATTAAAAGATGTAGAGGACTATATAGAGGACTATGTAGAGGACTAGAAATATATATTTCCACATAGTCCTTTACATAGTCCTCTACATAGTCCTCTATATAGTCCTCTATACAGTCCTCTACATAGTCCTCTATATAGTCCTCTACATAGTCCTCTACATAGCCCTCTATATAGTCCTCTACATAGCCTTCTATATAGTCCTCTATATAGCCCTCTATATAGTCCTCTACATAGTCCTGTATGTAGTCCTCTACATAGCCCTCTATATAGTCCTCTTTATAGCCCTCTATAAAGTCCTCTACATAGTCCTGTATATAGTCCTCTACATAGTCCTCTACATAGCCCTCTATATAGTCCTCTTTATAGCCCTCTATAAAGTCCTCTACATAGTCCTGTATATAGTCCTCTACATAGCCCTCTATATAGTCCTCTATATAGCCCTCTATATAGTCCTCTACATAGTCCTGTATATAGTCCTCTACATAGCCCTCTATATAGTCCTCGATATAGCCCTCTACATAGCCCTCTATATAGTCCTCTACATAGCCCTCTATATAGTCCTCTATATAGCCCTCTATATAGTCCTCTACATAGTCCTCTATGTAGTCCTCTATATAGTCCTCTATATAGCCCTCTATATAGTCCTCTACATAGTCCTGTATATAGTCCTCTACATAGCCCTCTATATAGTCCTCGATATAGCCCTCTATATAGTCCTCTACATAGTCCTCTACATAGCCCTCTATATAGTCCTCTATATAGCCCTCTATATAGTCCTCTACATAGTCCTGTATATAGTCCTCTACATAGTCCTCTATGTAGTCCTCTATATAGCCCTCTATATAGTCCTCTACATAGTCCTCTATGTAGTCCTCTACATAGCCCTCTATATAGTCCTCTATATAGCCCTCTATATAGTCCTCTACATAGTCCTGTATATAGTCCTCTACATAGTCCTCTATATAGTCCTCTACATAGCCCTCTATATAGTCCTCTACATAGTCCTCTATGTAGTCCTCTATATAGTCCTCTACATAGCCCTCTATATAGTCCTCTACATAGTCCTCTATATAGCCCTCTATATAGTCCTCTACATAGTCCTGTATATAGTCCTCTACATAGTCCTCTATGTAGTCCTCTATATAGTCCTCTACATAGCCCTCTATATAGTCCTCTACATAGTCCTCTATATAGCCCTCTATATAGTCCTCTATATAGTCCTGTATATAGTCCTCTACATAGTCCTCTCTATAGACCTCTATATAGTCCTCTCTATAGCCCTCTATAAAATCTTCTACATAGTCCTGTATATAGTCCTCTACATAGTCCTTTATATAGTCCTCTATATAGTCCTCTCTATAGCCCTCTATATAGTCCTCTACATAGTCCTCTACATAGCCCTCTATAAAGTCTTCTACATAGTCCTGTATATAGTCCTCTACATAGTCCTCTATATAGTCCTCTATATAGTCCTCTCTATAGCCCTCTATATAGTCCTCTACATAGTCCTTTATATAGTCCTCTATATAGTCCTCTCTATAGCCCTCTATATAGTCCTCTACATAGTCCTCTACATAGCCCTCTATAAAGTCTTCTACATAGTCCTGTATATAGTCCTCTACATAGTCCTCTATATAGTCCTCTATATAGTCCTCTCTATAGCCCTCTATATAGTCCTCTACATAGTCCTTTATATAGTCCTCTATATAGTCCTCTCTATAGCCCTCTATATAGTCCTCTACATAGTCCTCTACATAGCCCTCTATAAAGTCTTCTACATAGTCCTGTATATAGTCCTCTACATAGTCCTCTATATAGCCCTCTATATAGACCTCTACATAGTCCTGTATATAGACCTCTACATAGTCCTGTATATAGCCCTCTACATAGACCTCTACATAGCCCTCTATATAGACCTCTACATAGTCCTGTATATAGACCTCTACATAGTCCTGTATATAGCCCTCTACATAGACCTCTACATAGCCCTCTATATAGACCTCTACATAGTCCTGTATATAGTCCTCTACATAGTCCTCTACATAGCCCTCTATATAGTCCTCTACATAGTCCTCTATATAGCCCTCTACATAGACCTCTACATAGCCTTCTATATAGACCTCTACATAGTCCTCTATATAGTCCTCTACATAGTCCTGTATATAGCCCTCTATATAGTCCTCTACATAGTCCTGTATGTAGTCCTCTAATATTTACTTTACTGTATTAACGTTCCTACTAGGGTTGTCACAAGAACCGATACTTCGGTACCAATTCGATGCCGACACGAAAAAAATAATTCGATACTTGCTTTTTTCTGGTATCGTCAGAACCGAATATACAACTTTTCACTCGGCGAGCCGTGTCGATTCTTGGCAGAACTGACGGGGGCAGTATACGCGTGTGAGCAGCACAGAGCAGTAAGCGGCGCTGAAGAAGAAAACTTGCCGTCTTCGAAAAAAATGGCTTCAGCAGGTGGGAGCGAAAGCACAACACGTCGGCTCGTCGACAAGACAGGTGCCAAGAGTCGCGTGTGGAAATATTTTGCATTCGAGGCGGATGAATCCGGAGCAATTCTTGATTCAAACAAGCCGACATGCAAAAAGTGCCTTATAAGCACAGTATTGTTTGTTTTTATACTGGATGGCTATAGGTCTGTTGGCAGCTGGTACTGCAATTTAAACCTTGTGCAAAAAGATCTTAAAGCACAGTGGTGTTAAATACTTGACAGTTTGAAGCAGTTTTCAATAAATTAGTGAATTTAAAAGTACATGGGTCCTGTTGGGTTTTTTTTTAAATTGTGGTATCGAATTAGTATCGAGAATCGTGGAAATTCACAGGTATTGGTATCGACTACTGAAATTCTGGTATCGTGACAACCCTAGTTCCTACCACATCTACCAGTATCGGAACAGGAAATAAGTGGTTAATTAGTAAAGCCCGCCTCTGGCTCGATTTGATTGGCTGCCTGAGTGGGACATTGACTGGTGCGACGCCTTCAGCTCGCCTGCTGCTGAAAGGTTAAGAATACGTTGAAAAAAACGCCTTAAAAATGTCTAGCATACAACAGGCGCACCGTACTGTAGGAAGACAGTATCATACAAATAGGAATTGGTTTGAATGATTTGAAGGAAAAATTCTCATTAGATTTATATATAATGGAATGGAATCATGAGGTGACTGACAATTCCCACCACAACCGTCAGGTGACCTTTTCCGCTTGGTGTGAGGATCCCTCCTCAGAAATGTGGCCATTAAACGTCATTTAAACCTCATCGGTAACCAGACCGCTTCTCTCTGCTTTCTTCAGCCCACAAGCAGTTGGAAGGAATATCTGTGTTATTTTTAAACCTTTGATCCATTCAAGCATCGTGACCTTACAGAGGCGCTGCAGTGACTCAACACGTTCTCTGTGTCCTTCAGTCCCAGTAGTCCCAATGGCCTCCCAGTTGCAGTGACCCAGTATGACTCTGAGTGTCTGTGGATGCGAAGCAGGTGACCCTGCCAGCTCCATTTTCAAAACGAAGCACAACTAAATGTGTTTGTGTGACTTCTCAGCGCGCCGCTGTCAGACCGACTCCAAACGGAGCTGAGCTCCAGAAAAAGACATTTTGTGGGAAAACACAATGAGCTGCAGCAGCACAGAGCCGAAGCAAAGGTTACACATCCACAGCAGAGAGAGCCATAAAAGAGAGTTTCACGGTGCCTGGCTCGCCCTCAGGGGGGTTTATCAGAGAGGGGGGGGCTCATCTGCTCACAGAGGTGGATATATTTACCAGACAAGCAGGAGTGGAGGTGTGAAACGCCCGCCGGGGGTCACATCAGCAGCGTCTGTCTCTGTTCCCGGGTCAAAGGCAGAGATGGAGCGATTCACAGCGATAGGAGGGGAGGGTGGAGGAGGGGGTGGGGCTATTGATCCTGAGGACGGTTTGAAGTAAATACAGTTTAAGATGAAAAGTGTCTTTGAGGAGACACCGTGCCTCTGGAGGGGAGAAAGCAGACGTCTCCTCGGCTTCAACCCGGAGTCTGCTGTTTCTTTGTCTGCTTGCTCCGCTTTCATTTGACTTTATTTTCATGTCTCTTTGATGTCTACCTGTCTCACCCCGGCTCCCTCGCCGGTCAGGGAGACGGGTGGAGACAACGGCTTTAAGTCAACTTTGGGGAAGCAGCTCAGTGTTTTCCAAAACTCTGCCTCTATCTCATTATTTGTGCGGAAATAGGGAGAAATCCAAATGTTCATAGATTTTCCAAACAATCAGCACGCGAGTGGAATATATGAATGTAAGAGTTAGGCTTCGTTAGTCATAATCTACAATGAGTTCATTAGTTTAAGTACCTCATATTTCATAATGTGCGCTTATTTAGTAAAATATGCACAAAACGTTTTTTTTTTTCAACAAAAAACATTTATTTTTATATTAAAATCCAATTATGTTTTCTTCTTAACAAACAAAATATGACGTGCGCTCATGTAAGCTAGTGGCAACCAATTTTGACCAATGATTGAATATCAATATCAATCAGTCTGTAACTTTTAGCCATGCTAAGCCGTGAAATTTAGCCTCAATCAAATGTGGAGGATTTGCTTCCCACTTGTACCTGCACACCACCCAAATATCCCATTTCCTGGGGACCAGACTAACTCTTTCAACATTCTTCAACATATTCACTCCATTCACAGAATATTCATCTCAACTGGGAATCGACTGCAATTTTCCTAATTGATATCATTCATCATGTCAGAGATATTTGACGTTTTTCTGTCATTTTTTCCGATTCAAGTAGCTTACGGAATCTTTGAAAAATCCTCAATATTCACACTTTTCCAAGCATTTTCAAAGCTCATCTTTTCATTCACAATTCCAGATAGAAACTTAGAAACGTCACTCAAACTGTGAAACGTTCACAAAGATTAGGACTTTCTCACATGAATTCAACTTCATCACAGCATTCATACTTTTTGCACAGTCGCAGTTCAAATATTGGTCACTTCGCTTTTCAACAAACCCTACATTATGTCACAGTTTTGATATATTCTGGACATTAATCAAAGTTTTAATAGGCAGCAATCCACATTTGGCTTCATCTTGTCAACAGGACTTCTCTAGTTTCTATTGTCCTTCCTTTTTTCCTCTTGTTGTGTTTTCCTGCTAGGATTAGGAATGAATCCTAATGATCGCGCTGACCTTCCCTGTAGTGCCAACCACTTCAGCCTGTGGAAAATAAAATAAAGCCAAGTGTAACGATTTGAGAATTACTTAAAAAAAAAAAAAAAATCTGCTTCTGTCCTATACGTTTAGCCAAATGTTAGAGATAACCATTTTTAAACCATCTTAAAGCTTTTTTATGGGTAATAACGTGTGCCCTCTGAGGCAAAATGAAGGCATACACTTAAAAACATCCATCACAGCTGCTCTACGTTTACCTCCAGCTGCGGCTGAAATGTCTTTTCTCAGTATCAGACATTGAGCCAGACAATCCCATTACAGCTTCCAGCATTAAGCCGCACATTCAGGCCAATTTAGGTGAGTAACTGCCCACCATCACACTTTAGTCTGCAGATGGGAGGCTTCGGAGGCTCCATTTAAAAGGAGAAGGTTTAAATATTGATATAAAAAGACCTGGCAGGAGGTGGAGGCTTTTTTTGTGGTTTTGGAGAAGAAGCAAACACCTCCTCTCTGCTCGAGCTCCAAGCAGAAGTTGTTGACATATTTATTTCTAATTTAAACTGTTTCCATGGCAGCGATATAATTGCGGTTTAATTTGTTCCACCGCAGCTTCTTCCATTCACCTGTTTTATGGCTCAGGCCCTGTGTGCACATAAAGTTTTTTTCAATTGATCTCAATGAGGCGAGAGCTCATGTGGCTGATTCGATAAAGTGTTCTTTCTATTGTGGGGCTGCATTTCATTATATCTGTACTCAGGATTTGACAGTTTAACAGATTTGTTTACCCAAAAGGAAGCAGTGAGGTCCGTCTGCACATCCCTCAGTGGTCACTGTGCTGCTCTTCTCATACACAGGTCATTAAGGAAAACCACAGAGACTTTGACTTTGAATGCATCGCCGAACCGGAAAAACCCCGCCCCCTTGGTTCAGACCTCTGTTCGAAGCCCCGCCACCAGAACGCCAAACAAGTGCTCCAGATCGGCAGAGTGTATCAGGATGTAAGCATCGACAGACAAGCAGGACGTCCAATTATTTCCTGTGGCCCGACTTTTTTGATTGGACGGGGTTTTACAGTCCTGCCACGGCCACAGATGACTTTTTTATTGATTTTTTCACGTCACAGCATTTAATGTATACATTGCTGTTGGTATGTTATGAGGCTTTCAAGTATTATAACAGAAAGTGTTTCTGAATAGAATCACCTACTCAACCTTTAAGTAAACACCTAGCATGAGCTATCGTTGGTTACTTTTCAACCAGAATAATTGAGATTATATACTTATTGATTACACAATATAATGTCCCCATGATGTAAATATATAATACAATTCTCCTTGATATAAATACATAATATACTGTCTCTTTATGATATAAATATATAATTAATGTCTCCATAGAAGTGTAGGTGACGTCGTGGGATGTCAACCCTGTCTCCTACAAAACATGCTTAATAAGAATCTTTTATGCAGCTGTATATATTCCTCTAGATGCAAACTTAAAACAATGTACCAATGTTTTCTTTTGTTTATTGTCTTAATATATCATACATCATCTTTTACTCCTAGATGATGTTCATCGGTAATGTGATCTACCAATCCAGGTTTTGTGCTGCCCTTACAACACATTTTAATCACAGGCTGATCCAACTTGCATGAATTCTGCTGTGGCATCTCATCATGCAGGCAGGCCTGAACCCCCCACAACATCTGGGCTCCTGATGAGCCGGAGGATGGTGTCCTGGGGGATCTCCTCCCAGACCTGGATCAGGGCAGCAGTGAGCTCCTGGACAGTCTGTGGCGGGACTTGGCGGCGTAGACACTATGGCCACAACCTGCACTAGGAACCCAGGGCCATATATAGTACTATTTCTAGTATTCCACGCTTAACACTACATTTCAACATTCAACACACACACACACACACACACACACACAATGGCACAGCCTTTGGGAGCAAAGTGGGGTTCAGTATTTTGCCCAATGACAGTATCAAACCTCTGATCTCCCAATTCGAGGGTGATGCTCCTGGACCAAGCCTTCCCTGAAGCTGTAGTCTTCAAAACGTTTTTACTCAGTTGTGGAACATTGGCTACTTATGAAAAATAAATTCCAGGGACTCTTGCAACAGGAGCCGTCGTTTCAGCTTTCCTCATTGGACTCTTTCAACATCTCACGTATATATCACAAATATCGTGGGGTAAACCTCTTTCCTGTACAGCGTTCTATCCATCTTACAGAGTGGAGTATGAGCCTTTACTCTCTCCTCTCACCACAACAATCCAATTAAAGCATGAAAACATCTCATTCTTTACACCAGGGGAGTCATTCAGGCCCGGTTAAACACAAACAAGGCCAGGCATGAACATCAAACACCATCGCTCTCCAGTCCCTTTTTCCCTCCTTGATAGAGAGGAGGGGGAGGGGGGCTGATGCAGGTTGCCTGGCTCTGAGGCTGTGTTGAAGAAGGGGGGTGGGAGGGGGGGGGTCACAGGGTGAGGGGGGGGGGGGGGTCTCTGAGAGTCGAGCCGAGCATTGCTTCAGGCTCGCTATTTCTGAGCGAAAGGTTTCCAGGAGCTGAAAATCAATGATAATCTGAGGCCACCTGGGCGTGTAAACAGAACCATAATGAAAGTATATACACCCACACACACACACACACACACACACACACACACCTACAGAATGCAGCTACACACAACGCATGCACCTCCACATACACATCCTGACCAGGGATCATACGTACTGGAGGCCTGCTTGTTTTCTCTGTTCACACTGCTGCAGGCGATCAAAGACAGAATGACAGGATGAGCCACGGAGGGAGAGAAGAGAGGGATTAGAAAACAGATAGTTGGAGAGAAACATAAAAGAAAAGAACGGGAGGGGAATGAGGTATTTGTAAGTAACTGTCTTCAGTGTGAAGAGGATACAACTAGACTGCAGGTGGTTCAGATGATGAAGTCAAGCTTCTTATTTGTCGTCTGTGTGGTGATGCATTCCCAGTGAAACAGGAGAGGGGGCGGGGCTTAATGTTGGGAGGAATTTGAGTTGATGGATGAAGAGATTAGCCTAGCATCTCCAGCTCTGTGCCATTTGCAGATTGATGATATTATTGGTTGAATCCGGTTGGTACTAACTGATGTAAGCATGCGCCATATTTTATTTCCAGGAAGCAAAAGAGATATTGAAAAATTCAAGCTTTTTAGATTTTCAAACTTTATTGTTAAATCGGTGCCGGGATGTGATCTAAAAGGCTTAAAATGAATCAACTTTAAGGTCATGCCTTTCCATTTCCATGAGCGTGGTGGAAGTGCAGCAGAAACATTCTGGTAAAACTGTGCTATCTTATTATGTTCTTTAAACCAAATCACCGAGCTTTGGCTACTGAACACCAAACAACTCTCTTTCAAAGGATTTGTCTGGTTTTACACGCTGATATTTGGTGTAAAAGCTCTGACCTCGTTTCTCAACAATCAGGCACCTTTTTGTCTAGAAATGCAACAGATGCAGCATTTTCATGTTGAACAAAGAAGTACTTAAACATAACTACATATAAATATAAATATTATATCAGAAAAACAGAACAAACTTCCATCTGCAGGGGCCCTTTGTACCCGCATAGTCCACTTATAACCAGAAAAGGCTCTGGACATTCCTGTACAAGTGTACTCTCAGTTACGTTTCCAGTGAACAGATTGAAACACGTGGTTAACGAACCACGTTTTAAATGACGGTATTTTCTCAGTGTCCGTCATATTTTTATCGACTTGGGAGTGAGAATGCCTGAGAGTCAGAGAGAGAGAACATACATCTGAGCATTTGCTGATTCTTACTTTTAAACTGATAGTTGTCTCAGTTTAATGTTCTTCTTTTATCTAAAGTTATCTTTACTTATCAGGATATAACCTACTGTATATAGCTGTTGGCAATGTAAAGGAGAGAGAGGAGGGAGAGAGGGGAGGGGAGAGAGAGAGGGGAGGGGGAGAGAGAGAGAGGAGGGGAGAGAGAGAGGAGGGGGAGAGAGAGAGGAGGGAGAGAGCAGGGAACATATGGAGAGACAGGTAACAGAGAGAGAAATAGAGGGAGGTCAGTCCAGATCACATCCAACCCTCTGGCTAAAGTCAAGACTAGTGCATCTTTCTACACACACTCACACCGACACACACCGCACACACTCACACCGACACACACACACGCCGTGTAGTAGCCTTGGGCTAACACATTTAGTTTCCCTGAATAAAATATTAAGCAAAGTGCAGCGGCTCGGCAGAGAGACTCCAGCTTAAACAAAGAGTCAGTGGAATCGGACGAAACAATCAACAAGCCGGAGCTTCAGGAGCAGCTGCCGAGTGGAACCAGACGGTGAATTTTTAAAAACATTGGTTTTGTCATCATGTGTGATAAACAAGGCTTTCCCCCCCTGTTTTTCGCTTCAGCAGAGGATTGAAACCAAGCTTTTGGTATTTCATGGAACGAGCACTAAATGCAAAAAAAAAACACCACCATGTTTTCTAATGTCTTTTTATAGTAAATATACATGAATTATGTCTTAATTATCAAGTGTATTGCACCTATACCAGAAAAATGGAAATTCTGTTGAACTATTGTAATCAGTAGCGTCTCATGACTAAAGCTGAAGTGTGTTAATTAAAATCAGACCAAAGGATGGAGCACTCGTTTTGAAACGAAATTAACACATCTCAGGGGACCAAGTTGTCCAATTTGGCGTGGATTTCAAAACAATCTGAGGGGAGTCGTGACCTTTGATTTGTGAAACATAATCTGTACTCACTGGACTGCGGCATCATGGAGGTGTACACCTTGGGGTCGATGGTGCCCATGGGCGGCGGCAGCAGCGGGTTGGTGAAGCTTCGTAGCGGGTGGGTGGGCCGCACGCAGGCTGTCGGTATGGAGCGACCGCTCCCATTCTGGGCCTCCTCGGCGGTAGCCGTAGCGGGGACCCCCGGGATCGGGCCAACACCGGGAACATGGTCCACCGGCGGTGCTGAGGAGCCGGGGAGGAGTGGGGTGGCCTGCTGGGTCGAAGGCTGCTGCTGGAGGAGGGGATTGGTGGAGGAGTCTGAAGGCATCGCTGAGGAGGAGGGACATGGAAATTAGAACAAAGTTATTTACAAAAATGTTATGTAATCTCTGTAAAAAAAAAGATGTTGACATGACTGACAGACTCAAATACAACATCTGTGTGGAGAAAATATCATCTACTCTACCTCTCATGTCATTCTCTTTACTAAATGAATATCATGCTGGATTGAAGAAGACTTGAAACTACAGATTGAGACCATAAACTCATGTTTACAATGTTTACTGAGATAATACATCAAGTGAAATAATAAACCCTTTTGCCCCCTGTTGGCCATTAGATAGAATGCAAGATTAAGGCATTCCCGGATTAGCTTCACTTTTTAGGACAGATGCGGCTGCAGCCTGGGTACATGAAGGTATATCAAGTGATGCCTCATGTAATGGCACATGATCTGCTCATGTCATATTATATCACACCACAGTCTCAAAGTAGAGAAATCCACTGATTTGTGACACAAATTGTTCAAGCCTGCACCATGTTTTTTTTCTGTCAGCCGGGACAACATTACACTCCACTATAATGTTAAAGCGGCAGTCTGTAACATGTTCATCTATTTGATTGTCTTCCTATTTATCAAAGAGTGAGTTAAAACAATGATGGTTGATCATGTGACCACGAATGAAAGTGCTTGTTGCTGCTTTGTCCAGAAATAGGATCTCCATGTCTGTGGCCACATTCCCACTAAAATCTAAATGAGTTTGATCTTTTTCCATCAGTCAGCAGCGGTTGGTCTGCAGGTGGATCTACTCACGGAAGTATGCTGCGTTTACTGGTAATCAGAAATCAGTAACTTCCAACTGCTGAGTCAGGCTCCCTCTAGTCTAAAGTGTTTGATCAGGTCATTACTGTTGACTCACAATGGAGGATCAACAGGCAGAGAAAGAAGACAACAAACTAATGGAAGTGAAGAAGGAAAGTCATTAAGAAGCAAAGTGACCGCCAACGAGGGAAAACCTCGGACCTCCTTTCAGTGTGGAGCATTTGAAGGCATCACGCAGATGAGAGACAGTCACACTTTTGGGTCAGGCAGATGAGTACCAGAGGCTCGCCTGCAGTTCAATCTACCGCCAGAGAGGCCGCTAGAAGCAACACATCTCAAATCTTACAGACTGCTACTTTAAGCACCAAACCACTCAGTCAGCTTCGGTTTAGGAAAAACATCACAATTGAGCTTAAAAGAACTATGTACAGTTAGGTTGAGGCAATATAAACAAACGTTAGGCTCACTTTAGACACACGGTGTGGAAATGCACACACACACACACACACACACACACACACACACACACACACACACACACACACAGATCAGATGCAATTATAAAACTATTTAGATCTCATACACAATACACGTTTGTAATTATAGTGTAATTTACTTGTGTAATTGTATGTATGCTTCAACCCTTTGTTCACCTGACTTTCATGCCAATGAAGTAAATTGAAGTAGAATATTGGAAAGAATGGGGACAGAAAGTGGGAAGAATAAAAAAACTAAATATCCAATTGTAGACTGAACACTCATATGAAAAAAACAACAACAACAAAAAAAGAAAAGCAGAACCTCAAACGTGAGTATTTTGTCTCAACGCTGTGATGTTCCTGCCAGAAATGTAAATTAAAATATCGTCTACATAGAACTGTATGTTTTGGCACCTGTTGTCCTTTAATGTGTCTTGAATCCAAAACAGCCATGTCTTCCTCCAGTGTCTCATTTACATACTGAAAGGCTCACAGACCTTTAGAACTGTAGGTTTATCAACTGAAACATGGGATCTTTTCCTCATGAGGAGAGAAACTCCTGACTTCTGCAAGGTTTGCCTCTTTTACTTTGTTGAGCGCCAATTCCGCTCTATGTTGGCGTGATGCTTTCATATCCCATTTCATCTTGTCCGAGATACATGTGTGGGATCGAAGAAGAAGAAGAAGAAGAAGAGAAGAAGAAGAAGAGGAGACGAGCTGAGGGACAGAGAAAGAAACCCATCCTGACTGTGTGCAGAAACAAGCCTCAGATGTGACATGAGAGACGAAACCCCTCATGTGGCTGCAGCCGGTCCGATCACAGCGAATACAGCAGAGAGAAGACAGACTGTAATTACATATAGAGTAGCTGCGTGTTCATCAACCAGAGAGAGGGAGAACCACTCCCTTTGGGAGGGGAGAGAGAGAACGAAGATGAATGAAAATCCCAGAGAGTCCAGGGAAAAGAGGAACAATAGCTCAGACCTCGAAGGTTTGGCAGCAAAATTACAAGCTCTTTTGTTTATCAGAAAAACAGAAGATTGCTCTTTTTTGTTTGGTTTTCTCAACTAATTAGAGAAGTGTGAACAAAATAATCATTAAATATGGTGGGACTGCTATCTCAACCCACTGCACATAATTATCTTCTAAATAGCTCAAGTAATGTCTCCCTCTTTTACCCTTGCACGACTTTTCATCTCTTTATTTATTTTTAAATTCATTGATCTTTTTTCTGCCTCTCTACTTTTACTGACATGGATCATATAATTTATGCAAACACACATTCTTATCAGTAATGAACAATCCTCTTATTACCCTTGCACGACTTTTACATACTTATTTATTTTTAAATTCATTGATCTTTTGTTGACTGCCATGTATACTTTTACTGACTATGGATTAATACAACTATATGCTAACACACATTCTTAATCAGTTATTGATTATCGTATCTATTATTACATGCTTTTGCTGTTATTATCGGTGTTTAATCATTACTATTACTGTTGACAGATTACTATGACTACTACTATTATCACTACAAGGAAATCCAGTTGCCTACGATAAAACTTTCAAAGATGAAACACCAACAAAAATCAACAACAAAAGCCATTTAACGGAATACAAGCAAATAAAGAAACATGTTTAACAGTTGCTAAAGGGCTGAAAGAAGCTCACAACACAATGGAAACGGTTTCCAGGAGACACTAACGTGTTGCTCAGGACATTTATTTTGGTATTCTTAGTGCTTTTGCTTATGATGATAATATCTGAATCATACCACACAATGACTCACATGAGACTTGAGTGCCATGGCAACAACAAGCGTGTCTATAGCATCTGTCCGTGCTTACGTCCTCTGGTTCATTTTCCTGAACGGAAGAATGCCTTGAGTAAATTTGTTCAAATTTGGCAACAAATTCTAAACAAATGAACTGTATAGAATTTGGTGGTCAAAGGTCACTGTGATCTAACAATACACACTTGTATCATAACTCAAGAATTCATTAGCTTATAATGATCATTGTACAGAAATCTGTTCAAGGATAAAATGATTGAGGGATGTGAACTGCAATATGACTGATTAGCAGATTTACTGGATTACTGGAAGGTGGTAGTTGTAGTTTTAATTTGCAGTGTGTTAAGCTATCAGGGTTTATTATACAACAAGCATATATTGACACACCATCGGGGCACGTTTAAAACTAAGGCCTCTTGTCTCGATCTGCGATGCCAAGGAGCATGAACAAGCGTCTGTGATTTTAGTTGGGAGTGAGAATGTGTTGAACAATTAGAGCTTTGTAAGCAGGATTAAATATGGTAATGTTACCTTGCATCATAAATAGCCAGCTTCCTTGCTGTGTTACAATAAGCAGCGACGAGTTGAGAACACAGTGATGCAGATGAGATGGATGTAACTGTGTATGTTGCTGCAAGTCAACTTCTCAGAAATAGCAACTCTTACATCAACATATATTTTATCTTTGTGAAAAATGTTGCCCCTAGCATCCTTTACCACAACTTCTGTGTTGAATGGTAATGGAAACAACCTGACTCAAGACTGGCTATGGCAAAAGGAAAATACCACCCCTTCCAGCAAGAAATCTGCTAACAAGAGCACAATATCAGGCTGAATGTAGGAAGTGAAGTGAAATGGGAATTCAGTCTGATTCTCAAGCTTGGCACCCCTTCCCCTGTCTCCCACGGGGCCATATCCGGGTTGGGAGTGAGTCACTTCCCCAAGCTGGGGAGTTCAAGAATCTCGGGGTCTTGTCTATGGGTAAGGGTAAACTGGATCGTGAGATGGACAGGTGCTGCGGCGGCAGCAGTGATGCCAGTCTTGTAATGGACCATTCAGAAGTCAGAAGGCAATGCTCTTGTTTTACCAGTCATTCTATGTTCCAACCCTCACCTATGGTCATGAGCTTGGAGTCGTGACCAAAATAATTAGTTTGCGAATACGAAAGGCTTAAATGTGCTTCCTCTGTATGGTTGCTGGGCTTAGCCTTAGAGACAGGGTGAGGAGCTCAAACATCCGGAGAGAAGTCAGAGTGGAGCTCCTTGCCGTCTAAAGGGGTCGGTTGAGGTGGTTCGGGCATCTGATCAGGATGACTCCTGCGTTTTCTGGGTCTACCCCAGGGTAGACCCAGAAAACGCTGGATGGATTATATAGCCCATCTAGCCTGGGAACACCTCGGGTCCCCCAGAAGGAGCTGGGAATTGTTGCTGGGTAGAGGGACACCTGGAATGCCCTCCTCTGCATGCTGCCCCTGCCACCCGGATTAGGGGAGGAAGGATGGATAACATTGTACTTGTTATGGTCTTGGGTTTTTGTTGAATAATTCCCTGTTTTATTTCCCTCTTGT
Source organism: Chelidonichthys spinosus (assembly GCA_029853015.1). NCBI lineage: Eukaryota > Metazoa > Chordata > Actinopteri > Perciformes > Triglidae > Chelidonichthys > Chelidonichthys spinosus. The sequence goes on from CM056840.1 coordinate 3,625,757, forward strand.
GTCCTGTGTTTATTTATTTCCTATCTTTGTTTCTATCTTTCCTCCAATCTGTTTTCAGCCTGCCCTCATGTTTGCCCAACTGTGTCTTATTGTCTGAATAGTTTCTTGTGTATTCAGTCTTCCCCTGTGTCTCCGCAGGTCTTCTGACTTAATCCTGCTTAAGTCCTCTGTCCATATTCCTGGTGTCCATGTATTCCGGCTTTCTTTCCAGTTCTGTCCCCATTGGAACTTTTTTCTTCTTCCTAACTTTTCTTTGGTTCCCTGTCAGATTGAAATCTGCTTCCTCATTAAAGCTCCTGTTTTGTTCTATTTCACCTATTTTCACCTTTTGCATTTGACAACCATGGCAATAGTTTTTAATAACAGTTAAGTCGTTTTTTTTTTCTAGGATATACAACACTGATACTGAACAGCTGACATATCCTAATGCATGTGTGGAGAGATAACATATCCACTGGTTAGAGACTGTAAAGTAGAGGAAGCAGTGGGTCATTTGATCCTCTTTTTATTTGCTGCAAGCTCCGGACAATGTAATCATTTCCTGGTTCTAGCAGAGAAAAACAGGAAACTCCTCTGCTGAAGATAATTGAATTGCCTTTAATGAAACACAAACAAGTTCACAACTATCAGTCTAATCTTTACATTCCAGCGGTGTTTTTTCCTTGTACTTTTTTTTTAGGGGAAGGATATTGATGGGTCCTTTCACACCATGAATTTGTGCAGAATACGTTGAGTTGAACCTATATTCATGAAACAAGGACAAAACCTTTCAACCTTGACAAAGACATCACAGGCCATAGACTGTGGACTTAGTCATGCTTTCACCCGTTGGTTTGTGGACAACTTTTTTGAAACCTCAAGTTCCGCATTTTGGCCGTCACCATCTTGGAATTTTTGCCATCATAGAACAGAAGTGATCATATTTGGGCTGCGGAGGAGCGACTGGTGGAATACAAGCAGAGCTACAACTTCTGCATTTGGATCCACCTGGATTCATGTGTGAAGCTGCTAACAAAGTTAGCTTCATAATCCAAGTCAACTTTACAGCTAAGTGTTAAAGTCATCTTAGTAGCTCATTGTTTTGGTCATCACTCTAGTTGACTCTAAATGGGACCATCATTTACTAAACGAACATCACGAATGAAACGCTACCGCTGATCAGGTCGATCACAGAATGATCTTTGTGGGCGAGACAGCAGTGATGTGTGTGAAGAAACCTGAAGATGCAACATGTAGAGAGTCAGTGGGTCACATTAAAGAATCCACTGTCGTAAAACAACAAGATGGTGAAATGCTAGAACTCATACTCAGAATTCCTCGTCCATGTATGTATTGATCCAAAATCGGAAATATGGCTCCTTTTTTCAGAACACATCCATCAAGTCTTGCAGAGATCTTTTGTTGTCTCGTCATCCTCCTCATGGCGGCTGAGTCTGAAACTTCCTTTTGGCTGTTTTTGACTCCTAATAGACACCGTGACGCATCCTTTCACTTTTCAATCAGTGAAGCTCAGTGCCTCATTGTTCGCAGGACTTTAAAGTTTATGTCATTCCCCTCATTAAGTGCCTCTCTATCACTAGCTCATTAACGGCTGCCTCTCTGTCAGAGCTGCTTCCCCCTCCCGTCGGCTCATTGTGAGTGTGGCTTCGCCATCAGGTCCCCCACTGTGTCGACTAATTCAATGACACTGAAGCTTCCCATCGTCTCTCTGCTGTTGTTACATCACTGATACAAGCCGAACGGGAATTAGCCAATTACTGAATTACTGCTCCCCTCCGCGTCGTTTAGCATTTAGGTCTGCAGCAAAATGAGCTTAAATGGGAGGGGGAGGGGCGGAGCGCCGGCAGAGCTGGTAAAAGGAAGACTTTGCAGTGTGAGCCCTGATGTTTCATCATTATTACAACGTCGTCAAAAATCGGCATGCGCATGTTGGCAACGGGACACACGAGCCCGGCATGGAACTGAAACTGTTCCCAGCATCACAACGTCTGGTTGTCGCACGCTCGATCAAGTTCGACAGAACTCTGACTGTTCCAGAGCAACAGGTGCTTCAGTTCAATGAGGGACTGTGTTAACTGGTGACTTTGTGCCCAATGCCTAGTTATGAACATGGTCGGCATGGATAAATAACCCAGATTCATCAAAAGGCTTTTAGGAGGACACACACATGTTCCGTTCGTGTTTTCAACCCCATGTTTATGCATGGACTTCATGCGTGAACCGTCTTCCTCCTTCACTCCCAATAATCACAGTTTGATGCATCGTGTCAGACCAAGCGGCCGTATTTCATAACTTTGGTTGCTTACAAATATGAACACACATATGAACACAGACAAATATTGTTGTGGGGTTCCCGATTATATTGCCTTTGAAAACCTGTTTGTGTCTGGCAACCTAACGTTACACCATACAACCTGAAAAGCATTGAAAGCAAAGTAGTGCTCCATTCTCCTCTTTGAAATAGTGGAAACTGTCGGTGAAGACAATACTGTCTGTCTATACAGTAGTATCAGTTGTACTCTCAGAAGTATTAGTAGTGGTAAGTACCTGGTGTGTATCCTCGGTCCACGGTCAGGCTGGGGAACGGCATCGGCCTCAGGCTGAACTTGTTGTGAGTGAATCCGCAGGAAGGTGAAGGCAGGATACCGGGATACTGAGAGGAGTCCAGGGCCGGCACCGGGATGGCACTGACCACCGCTGAAACAGGGACGGGACAGTCAGTAAACCAGGCTGCCACACCACAGACACAAGAACACACCGTCAGTAAACCAGGTGAAACTGAGATGGAAGCTCAGGTAACCAAGGTATGACCTGAGGCTCCTCAACTACCCAGCATGCTCCTGGCCGTCTCATGTCCGGTTGCAGGACAATAAGATGTCTGTTGATCTTTACAGAGGAGCCGTCATGGATCTCAGATCAGGACTCCGGTGGGACAAGAGGAGGTGGACCTCGTGTTTGGTGCTCAAACACACTCAGAGTTGATGGGAAATGTTTCATTTTTAACGTTAAGATGTCGGCCATGTTATCTTTTACCAGAGAATTGTTTTTGTTGCTGCCGTTTACATTCCTTCTGATGGAAATCCCCCCAAATCGTTTTTTGTTGTTTTCTTTCCCTGAGTAACTACAACAGTATTTGGTTGTGTGCTCCCGTGTTGCACAATGACAGTAAATGTGCCTTGAGTCCTTGCAGCGCTGCACAGCTGGAACAGAGAGGGGCCAGTAAACCAGAGGGGCCAGTAAACCAGGCACTATGATCCAAAATCCTATAAAAGATTCAATACTGACATAAATCAGTGCTGCTCATTGATTAACCACATTACCCACGATGACGGAGTTTGAAGAGTTGCTGAGAGGGAGACTTCGGTATAAACAGTACTGACAGAAACAAATTCTATGGTATCGCAGTATAAATAGTTGTCTTGCCCGTCTCTGAGAAGCTTACACTGACAGCGTCGGACGAACAGAGCCGAGGAAGCATTCAGACACACAACAGAGAGCTGGAGGAGAACCAGACAGGGTTCACATCGTGACCTTGAGAGGAAACTGCAGGGAGTCCAACTCACCGAGACGGTTACACCGCCTCAGGTACACACACACACACACACCCTGAATAAGGGCCTGTTATCTTCTAAACAGGTTTAAAGAGACAGGTGTGTGTGTGTGTGTGTGTGTGTGTGTGCATCCCATGTTTAAGTCTCTCTCTCTTTCTCGCTATGCCTTCTCAAACACACACATCCAGTCAAACTGGAGGTTTTTTCTATACAGCGTTTTACAATGTCAATGTACTGTATGTTCACCATCTGCGACAGTGACGCTGGTATTGTTGTCACCTTTAGTGTGTGTGTGTGTGTGTGTGTGTGTGTGTGTGTGTGTCACCATGGACGATGTGTTCCTGGAGACGCTGTAGCAGTTATGAGGAGTTTGCTAAGTGTTTCCCGTTGGTTGTGTCTGTCTGTGGACAGATGTTGTGTGAGGTACGGTCAGGAAGCTGAGAGAAGGAGCCATTGGCGCCCTCGCTTGACGACCGTCACAGCTGCTGTGAACTCATCTCTAGATGATGGTCTCTGGTTCGGATGTGTTTTGGAGGAGTTTGGTTAACATTTGCAACCAGTCGATAGCCTCTGCAGCAATAACAACTCCTTCTTCCTGTCAAGCCTGGTCAGTCGGACACCGACCCTCAGTTAGCTTGTGAGTGTGTGTTTTTGACGCACCTGTCTGCTGCGTTGTGTCTAGGGCTGTTGGAATGACGGTGAGATGAGGAGTGCGTAGCCATGGCAACGGGGAAACGGTGTCCCCAGGACGTGGTTGTTTTACTTTCTTAATTACTACTTATATAGAAAGCTGCCAACTGTTGGTAATTCAACATATTTATTGGTAATGTTTTTGGAACGCCCTCTAGTGGACAGGATGCAAAAAAAAACCACATTGCTGATGATCGGCAACGTATGCACCTGTGTAGTGTAGTTAATATTAATAATAGACTCAATATGAACAGGATGGAATGCATTTAAACTGTTGACAGACTTTTAATTTGAAGGACAGAGTTGTTCATATGTTGAACGTTGTGTAAGTAAGTACATTTCAGTGTAATATTTAGGGTTGATATTGTTCCTGAGGGAATTGTTGAGGGTTATTGACAGAATTATCATTTCTGAAAGGAAATATTAAATTATTTTTCTCCCGTTAATTGTATTTCATTTGATCTCTTCCTCTTTGTACGGTTTCATTGACTCTTATTTCATTACTCTCTTTCTGTCAGGACTTTCTCTGGGGAAGGCGCTGAGCGTGATGTACACATGTGCGTTAAATGTCTGTTAATGTTTTACTTCTCAGCGATGACGTGGAGAAATAATGGATGTAATGAAGGGAAAGACATTTATAATTACAGTTTTTTTCAATCGCTAACAAGCGCTTACCCCTACTTCAGATACTTTTTCTAAACTCTTAACACAGACTCACACCTACAAAACACAATTGGCCAAATAGATAATTTTCTTCTCAAAAACACATTTTGTTTATTCTGTCAAAGACAAACGCTTGTTTTCACTTCACAAAGTATATGCAGTCAATCAAAGTACACCTGGGGCCCGTTTCACAAAGCAGGTTCAACAAACTCTGAACCTAACCCTGAACTCTGAGTTGAACAACTCTGAGATGGGCAACTCTGAGTTTTCAGTTTCAGAACAGTGGTTTTGAATTAGTTCACTCAACTCTGAGTATGTAAACTCTGAGTTACGCGCGTGCCTGCCGACTCTACAAAGCCATCATCAATGGAGCTCCGATACTACGATTCACCATGGCAACGGGGAGAGCGTCCTTATATATTACCGAGTGTTTATGTAGAAAACGAGCTCATCCTGAGAAAGAGGAGCACCGTAACTGCAGCAAAGTAGCGATAGTTGGCGTGGCAGACATTTACTGCCCGATCTAATGTGTATAACTGAATGAAACAGTCTATTGATCTAAAGGTAAAAACGCCCACAGTGCTGGCGACAGCGGTTCAATCCCCGTAGATCACAAAGTAACGCAACACATAAATTATTATTTTCATTGGGTGTAATCCCCCCAGGCACAGAAAGAAAGTGGCTTCAGTTGAAAATTAAGCAGAAGAATATTGCGCAAATACGTTGACTAAGGCATATGATTTTAATCATATTTCACATATTAAACAATAAATATAAGCAGGTATTTCAACACAGGAATGTACTTAAACATTTCATAAATCTCCCGTTCGCAAAAACACTACCTCCGCAAAGAATCTGGTTGCGGATTATGTCCACGATATGAAATGTTGAAAATGTCGGAGAATATTGTTTAGATAATATCTAATGTGATTGAAAGGAAAGGTAATCAAAATCCTCTACCGACGCAAAGCTGCTAGAATCACTTTTATTTCCGTATCGATTAGGTTGGCGATGAAAGGACGGTATATTTTTTTCAGAGTTGGTTCAGATTCCGGAAAAAGGCGGAGACATGTAGGGAGAAACTCAGGGTTGTTGAAGCAAACCTGCTAGCGAGCAGGTTAGGTTCACGGAGCATGTTACCCGGGTAACTGACTCAGATTTATGCTGAACTGGCTTTGTGAAACCGAAAAACCAGAGTTTCCCTCATCTCAGGGTTAACTAACTCAAGGTTTTCACTAAACCTGCTTTGTGAAACGGACCCCAGGTTTCAAAATACTGGCTATTGTTGACATTGCAAAAACTGCATAGACTTTTATGTTTCAGTTTTAACCACTCGATATACACTATGCGTGTTTGTATTTGACCCCTGCCACTGAGTCTAAGCCACACTGGAATCAGCTGTGGTTGGCCCAATTTAGCCAACATAAATCAGCTGTGTGTCAATTATTCAAATGTTTATTATCAGCTTTTTGAACTGATATCATTGCAGAAGCAGAGGTTTTTATACCTTATCTAAGGTTTGGAATATTGTTTTTGTTATTGTGGGATGTTGTGTGTTAACATTTGGAAATAATACAAAAACAATCCATCATTTTGTTGGGAGGTTTATCTGGTCAGTTAAGAAAACGTAAGCATCGTGGAAATGTGTTCACTGACTGCATATTGTGTGAAAGTGACATGAAATGTGTGAATGGTATGGCCACAAAAGACCGATGCTGTGCTAATTGCGTTTGTTGGAGTTTTGAAAAATGTGACA
>CM056840.1:3634916-3902416 GCA_029853015.1 Chelidonichthys spinosus
ACTTTGCTGCAGTTACGGTGCTCCGCTTTCTCAGGATGAGCTCGTTTTCTACATAAACACTCGGTAATATCTAATGACGCTCTCCCCGTTGCCATGGTGAATCGTAGTATCGGAGCTCCATTGATGATGGCTTTGTAGAGTCGGCAGGCACGCGCGTAACTCAGAGTTTACATACTCAGAGTTGAGTGAACTAATTCAAAACCGCTGTTCTGAAACCGAAAACTCAGAGTTTCCCATCTCAGAGTTGTTCAACTCAGAGTTCAGGGTTAGGTTCAGAGTTTGTTGAACCTGCTTTGTGAAACGGGCCCCTGGTTCACTTGTGGATTATTACACCAACAAACAGGACCAACTCAGAAAACCTTCCTACTAGTGTATAATAACAACACACACATGGGGAGTGTATTCCTGTTTACAACAAACACACATTCATTTAAATGTGTGCACTAGCTTTCTCTAGTGATGACATCATCCATGGAAGGGTATGTGAATGTGAATCCACCTCTTAATAAGTTAATGCTGATTTGTTGATATCCATTTAATAACTGAAAATGAAAACATCACCGTGAATGTTGGGAGTAATTAAGAGTGAGAGGAGAGTGATCGAGACTTTAGTTGTCAGTATACTTCAGGATGTTCATGAGACATCTCCACGCCTTTCAAAATAAAGCTCTCTTTTTGTAAATTCCTATAAAGACACATTCATGACACGTCGGAAATTTCCCCACCATGGGACTAATAACCAATGATCTTTTCTCTCAGCCTATCTATGTTGGCAGGAAAACAACAACATCATTTTTGTGATATATGAATATTGATCAAGAGAGGCTGGGGGATATATCCATCTCCAAAATGTTCACGAGAAAAGCTTCCACGATAATGACGACACATTTATGAGATTTATTTCCGACAAGGTGACTTTTGAATCTGTTTTGCTCCAACTACAAAAAAATGATGCTGATGGGTAAATTGTCTTGAGCATCACTTCACTAACTGACTTGATCAAATCACACATTTGTGTTATATATGTCCGTTAAGTTAGCTCTCTGTTGCTCAGCACACAATAACATTTATTTTAACAATTTACACTTGAACTGTTGAAGGAACTTCCAAATAGACAAGATCATACTTCACTTAGGATTTAAAGCTTGTAGAAGATATAACAATATGCATTCATGGTTTCCTCTATAGATCAGCTTTGACTCAAGATATTACAAACCTAGTAATGGTGTTTGATATTTTGAGAGATTAATTAAAATATTTGTTATTAACAGAGCAAAGTGAAAACAGAGAAAGTCTGAAAGCAGCAAAGTCATCGATCCGTGGAAGTGGACGGCTGAATGAGGGAGGAAAGGAGGCGGAATGAAAAACTATCCTTCACTGACAAAATGATGAAATGAAATAAAAGTCGTGAACATGACAGAAAGCGGTAACAGATAGAAGGAGAGAGAAAATAGATGAGAGTAGAGGACACGTCTTTGTGCTGGCAGAGCAGCCTGAAGGCCTTTTTACAGTTTCACTGTGCCCTACATATCAGCCGATGCTTCTACACACAGGACGGTTCGTCACACGCTGGAAGGAATTATCAGTCACCCGCTGACTCACACACGGAACAGAACACGCAGCGCTGGAAACTAATTGTTGCTGTTCAGTGCAGCTTCGCTTTGGCACAGCTGCAGTAAACAAGTCAGAACTCGTAGAAAGGAGGACAGAAATCCCTAAAGACACACTGGGAGCAGCTTAATTACAATATGAAACTTTCAGCTCAGAGTAATGTGCCTACACACACACACACACACACACACACACACACATCACAGAGAGGAAAGGTGGTATGTAAATGATGCGTTGTTGCAGATGTTACATCAACAGAAGGATAGATCGATAAGGATCAAATATCAATATCTCTCTAAAAAGGGGAATCATTTTACATACTAACATCATCCCATCATTAGATGCTCTACATCCTCACCCGGTCTCTAAGGCTGAGTCCAGACACCCTATGAAGGACACTCGTTTCAGCCGCTGTTCCAGCTCAACTCCCTCTTCACCACAAAGGTCCAGTACAACGCCTGAATGACTGCTGCACCATACCGCCTGTCCATCTCACGCTCCACTTTAACCCTGACCGAACAAGACCCCGATATATTTGAACTCCTCGCTTGGGCCAGTGACTCACTCCCACGAGAACCACGACCTCACGCTTGGAGGTACTGACTCTGATCCACACCGATTCGCACTTGGCTGCAAAAAGCCCTGGTGCAGCTGAAGGTCACATTCTGAAGGAGCCAACAAAACCACAGAGAACAGATCAATTGAAGAGATTTTTTGGGACGGTGGTGAAATAAATAGTCTGCCGGCTGCTATAACAAAATGAAAACAAAAACAACCTGTATCAGCAGAGATGGTCCATTGATGATCAGCAATCCGCATCGGCAGCAAAATAACTGAGCGGGGCATCTCTAAAAGTTATACTTACTCACCCCTTTCCTGCTGATTCGATCCGTGATGCAAAACCATCATACATAGAACAAGGGGTTTTGATCGTTCACAACCCTGAAGGCCGCAGGTCCGTATTCATTGAGCTCTGCAGGATGGTTGGTCTTGGGGATAGGCCTCAATCTGGATCTTGGAATGTTTCACAGTGCAGGGATAGTGCTCTCCCAGAGAGAGTTGTTGAGGAGATGAAGAAAAACGATGGCTAGTTTAACTGAGCATTCCTTCACCAAGCTCCCTTTTAACGAGATCAGGTCCTGAGACCTTGGATGGACTGAACCTCCTCGGGTCCTGCTTCACCTACCCTTCTGTGAGGGCAATTAGCAGAACTCGCCCCTCCTTGATCTCATGCTGGAGTCCCTAGTGTCTAATACAAATAACGCCTCCTACCCTTCCCTCCTTACTGTGGATCTTGGCTCCGGTTTTCCCTGTGAGGACAGAGAGGCCTTGTTAGGCCCGCCAGTTTGAAACATGGCCTCCCCCTTCTCCTTGTGGACAGTCTTTGTGGGTATTAGCATACTCCAATAATATTGGATGTTTGAAGTATCTGCTATGAGAGAAAACCTGACAATCTGTGCAGGCCAAACATCCCTGCAGGCCCTGGACTATGTGAACTGTTCTCTGTTTCACCTCAGTGTTGTCTGTATGTGGGCATCAGCAGAACAGCAACATAGTCTCAGGTGTCTACAGGTGGTTTCTAAAGGGATCTGATGGCCTCTGATGTTGCCATAACACAAGTCCGGCTGCTTGCGGGCTTCGCAGAGTCCATCTATTTACAGACAGCTACAAGCAGCATGAACTCCACTCCATCATTCTGTTGATCAGCAGCCAACTGTTTCTCACAGTCTACTCGGTGACTGTAGGGCAGCAAAGCAAAGTAAAACCATGTAATTTACTGGAGGTGAAGAGACAGGAAGAAGAGAAAGTGTTCACTCCTGTTGGATTCAAAGCACCACAGAGGACAGGGAACATCATCAGAGTCAGTACTAGAGAACAGAAGCTTCACATGTATCTGGACTCCAAACGCACCCTTTCACACACTTCAACTTGGCACTTGTACCAGGATAGCAACATCAGCAAAACTAAAGGGTTGATTGTGGTCCGCAGGAAGTGGCAGGGAGAAGGACTCGCCCCCAACGCCATCAGTGGGCCTTCATTAGAGAGTCATCAGGTTCAGATTGGGGAGGACCTGACCTGGACTTACCACACACCATCACTGAGACAAGCTGAGGGGTTTCAACATGGACTACTCTGCAACTTCTAAGGTGCCACATTGAGAATATCCGGACCAGGATAAAGTGCACCGCCCTTAAACCATAAGGCTCCACAGGGGGTAGAGAAAACCGCTAAGCACATCACCACTGCCATCCATGGAGGACCTCTACACCCAGCTGTCCAGGAAGCAGGGTCATCAGAGACACCAATCATCACCACACTCAGGGACAGCTTCATCTGGTCCAGCAACACTAGACCCAGCTTCATCTGGTCCAGCAACACCAGACAAGGCTCAGCTTCATCTGGTCCAGCAACACCAGACCCAGCTTCATCTGGTCCAGCAACACCAGGCTCAGCTTCATCTGGTCCAGCAACACTAGACCCAGCTTCATCTGGTCCAGCAACACCATGCTCAGCTTCATCTGGTCCAGCAACACTAGACCCAGCTTCATCTGGTCCAGGAACACCAGACCCAGCTTCATCTGGTCCAGCAACACCAGACAAGGCTCAGCTTCATCTGGTCCAGCAACACCAGACCCAGCTTCATCTGGTCCAGCAACACCAGGCTCAGCTTCATCTGGTCCAGCAACACTAGACCCAGCTTCATCTGGTCCAGGAACACCAGACCCAGCTTCATCTGGTCCAGCAACACCAGACAAGGCTCAGCTTCATTTGGTCCAGCAACACCAGACCCAGCTTCATCTGGTCCAGCAACACCATGCTCAGCTATATCTGATCCAGCAACACTAGACCCAGCTTCATCTGGTCCAGGAACACCAGACAAGGCTCAGCTTCATCTGGTCCAGCAACACCAGACCCAGCTTCATCTGGTCCAGCAACACCATGCTCAGCTATATCTGGTCCAGCAACACTAGACCCAGCTTCATCTGGTCCAGGAACACCAGACAAGGCTCAGCTTCATCTGGTCCAGCAACACCAGACCCAGCTTCATCTGGTCCAGCAACACCAGGCTCAGCTTCATCTGGTCCAGCAACACTAGACCCAGCTTCATCTGGTCCAGCAACACCATGCTCAGCTTCATCTGGTCCAGCAACACTAGACCCAGCTTCATCTGGTCCAGGAACACCAGACCCAGCTTCATCTGGTCCAGCAACACCAGACAAGGCTCAGCTTCATCTGGTCCAGCAACACCAGACCCAGCTTCATCTGGTCCAGCAACACCAGGCTCAGCTTCATCTGGTCCAGCAACACTAGACCCAGCTTCATCTGGTCCAGCAACACCATGCTCAGCTTCATCTGGTCCAGCAACACTAGACCCAGCTTCATCTGGTCCAGGAACACCAGACCCAGCTTCATCTGGTCCAGCAACACCAGACAAGGCTCAGCTTCATTTGGTCCAGCAACACCATGCTCAGCTATATCTGATCCAGCAACACTAGACCCAGCTTCATCTGGTCCAGGAACACCAGACAAGGCTCAGCTTCATCTGGTCCAGCAACACCAGACCCAGCTTCATCTGGTCCAGCAACACCATGCTCAGCTATATCTGGTCCAGCAACACTAGACCCAGCTTCATCTGGTCCAGGAACACCAGACAAGGCTCAGCTTCATCTGGTCCAGCAACACCAGACCCAGCTTCATCTGGTCCAGCAACACCATGCTCAGCTTCATCTGGTCCAGCAACACTAGACCCAGCTTCATCTGGTCCAGGAAAACCAGACCCAGCTTCATCTGGTCCAGCAACACCAGACAAGGCTCAGCTTCATCTGGTCCAGCAACACCAGACCCAGCTTCATCTGGTCCAGTAACACCAGACCCAGCTTCATCTGGTCCAGCAACACCAGACCAGGCTCAGCTTCATCTGGTCCAGCAACACCAGACCCAGCTTCATCTGGTCCAGCAACACCAGACCCAGCTTCATCTGGTCCAGCAACACCAGACCTAGCTTCATCTTGTCCAGCAACACCAGACCCAGCTTCATCTGGTCCAGCAACACCAGACCCAGCTTCATCTGGTCCAGCAACACCAGACCCAGCTTCATCTGGTCCAGCAACACCAGACCAGGCTCAGCTTCATCTGGTCCAGCAACACCAGACAAGGCTCAGCTTCATCTGGTCCAGCAACACCAGACCCAGCTTCATCTGGTCCAGCAACACCAGACCTAGCTTCATCTTGTCCAGCAACACCAGACCCAGCTTCATCTGGTCCAGCAACACCAGACCCGGGGTCAGGGACAGGACGAAGACTGCTGGACTCTTAAGCTCTGCAGCTCACCAGCTGATACTTTACCATTAAACTGTTATTTAACCTTTAGATACTTTACTGTTCAGTTACATATATATTTGACCGTCCCGACTGTGATTTGTGAGTTGCCTGTCTGTGTGTCTGTGTGTGTGTGTGTGTGTGTGTGTGTGTCTAAGTGTGGACTGCTGAGCTCTACTGATTGCTGGCACACTTGTGGCTTGTTCTCCTCAACAGGCTGTATTCAAACTCATCACTAGATCATTCCCTCTCTCTCGTCGGTGCCTGGTTGATTTTTTTGCTCCACTTAACTGCTTGTTTCTGTGTCTCAGGGATCTGCACTCAGCTCCCCAGCAACGCCGCGTCGCTCAGCCGACCTCGGCTCCCCTCGGTTCACCTGGCGGACTCCTCGTCTCCCAGCCTGCCCTCCTGAAACACCCCTCCCCTCCTCCTCGCACATTCTCACTGGTGGTTAAACAAACGTCCCTCCGCCTCACGGCCGGCGTCTCTCGGGTCTGGTTCACCGTTCATTATAACACAGTTACATTTACTTATACTTTATGTTTATTTTTTTAGCCCTATATTTCACATCTAAGATTCTCATTCTGCCTTGACTTGTTTGATTTTCTTTCTTTTATAATACATATTTAATGCGCTTTGGTTGGAGGGGGTCTGAGATCCAAGTTTTTCCTTGCTGACGGCTGCTTCTCTGCTCACCGTATGATAATAAAGAACATGAAACCGAATTGAACTTCAGCTGTCTCTCTCTTCCTCACATTTCTTCTTCATCTCTCTCTGCGTCTCTTTGTCTTCGCCCTGCTCGTCCTCGACTCCTCGTTCACTCATCCTCAGATCTCCCCTCTCTCCCCCTCTGTCCTCAGAGTCAGTCTGAGGGTACATTCACGCTAATTATCTGTGGGTGTGTGTGTGTGTGTGTGTGTCATCTCTTCCCTCAACTTCACTTTTACATAAAAGACATAAAAGACAACAGGAAGCACCCACAATGCAACGCTTCATGTAAAATCTGTTCAGTTGAGGGTTGAATCCATGCAGGTATTTACGGAGAATCTGCGGACCTCTTTAAGGCACAAAACAATCCTTACACATTGGAATTTGTCACACTCAACATTTTTCAGCTATTTTCCACCGAAAGCAGCACCATCAGGACTCAACTTGTTGAAAATGCAACGATTCAGTCATAACTTGTCAGCCATCAAACTCAAAATATGAATGACATGATATAAACACCATATACTCAAAAAGCTAAGGCAACAACCAATCATTATTGGGAGTATATGTGTCAACCATAGAAATAAAATAGTAGAGGTCCTCCTTGACCTCCACTGACTCCCTGTTGCAGCACACATCCAATTCAAGACGATGACACTGGCCTTCAGGGCCATCAATGGAACGGCACCCTTCTACCTTCAAACACTGGTCAAACCTCATGCCCCGAAGCGAGCACTTCGCTCCTCTACTTCAGCTGGCCGGCTGGTACCACCATCGCTGAAATCAAGCAAATGTCACTCAGCAAAGTCCAGACTCTTCTCTGTTCTGGTCCTCAGTGGTGGAACGAACTCCCGACCAATGTCAGGACAGCAGAGTCATTTGCCATCTTCCGAAAAAGGCTCAAGACTCACCTGTTCAGACTTCACCTTGACTCGGCATAGCATGACTCAGTTCCACAAAAAAAAAAAAAAAAAATGCAATTTTATGTTCTTACCTATAGCACTTTGCTGAACAGCTACTACTGTACTCAGATGAGGACCTAACACTCGTTTGCTCTTACTTTATCAGCAATGATATGTTTCTTTCTTTCAACAAATGTACTTATTGTAAGTCGCTTTGAACAAACCGTCTGCTAAATGCCCCGAAATGTAAATGTAAATGTAAAATGGACAGCTGCCACTGTGACTGTTTCAGCGAGCCACTTCTGGGAATAGTAAACCGACTTATGGCAAGTCACTGACCCTCTCAGCTTCATCAGTGGAAATAACGTGAAGCATAGAGAGGGCAACTAAATTAGTAAAATGTAAATTAGTAAAAAACAACCAACTGCTTCATCCACACACTCTTATCACAAGTACATTTTGTTCGATGGGTGACAGGGACTGCTAGACCAAGATATTCATTATCCAATGTCTTTTTGTTCCTGGGAAATAAAATATGACCGTCCTTTGTCTCCTCCAGGCTGGACTATTGCAATGCACTCCTCATCAGGATCTCTGGCAAGAGCATCCAAAGACGACAATACATCCAGAACAGCGCTGCCAGGATCCTGATGAGGGTGTGCAAACCTGACCACATCACCCCCATCCTGAAATCCCTTCACTGGCTCCCTGTCCCACTCAGAATTGAGTACAAGGTCTTCTTCCTCACACACCAGTGCATTCACGGACAGGCCCCCCTTTACCTCCAGGAACTCCTCACGCAACCTCCCTTCTGCCACCACAAACACCCTCCAAGCCCCCACAACCAAGCTCCGCACCATGATCGGGCCTTTCCCTCTGCTGCTCCGAGGCTGTGGAACGCGCTTCCTTTTTAAAAAAGCATTCTGCTAATGTCTTTTATAGGTTCTGCTGTTAACTATGTTTGACCTTGATACTTTTAATAATGCTTTTAATTGCATTTATTTGTATTGTTTTACCTGCTCTGTAGCACTTTGAGATTGCTGAAATATTAAGTGCAATAAAAAAATATATATTATTATGCTTACATCAGCTGGTACCAACCCATTTCAACCAATAATATTATGATATCAATCCAAACAATCAATCGGCATCATCGAGCGAACGATAAAAACAATTTCCTCCCAACTGACTGTCCCGCCTCTCTGTCCTGTTTCACTGGGGGGAATACTGCTGTTTCAGCTGGATTTTAAAACAACAGAAAGCGTTAGCTCACTAGTTAACACGCAAACAGCTCGTTAGTCCATCTGCTGATTCTGCCATGCATGGCAAGTTTGAAATTTGATATTTGTTTATTTAGGATAAACCCCTTGAGATGTAACATCTCGTTTTCTAGGGTGTCCCAACATATAACACAATCACTACAAATAACAGAGAAATGACAGAAAAAACGAAGTAATAATAATACATTTGAAAAAAGAAAAGAAAAGACAAACTATATGCATTAAAAACATTACAAACACTAGGTGGTCCAAAGGCCAAAGCTATTTAATTAGAACGCTACACTGGTTATAGAAATTGAGCAGCAGCCTGGTGAACAGCACCCCAAAGAACAAGCCAACTAGCAAACTACCTAAAACGGTGAGCTGCGACAACACTTCCCGCCGACGCACACCATTGCTTTCATGCAACTTAAAAAGGCCACTGAATACAGTTCAATGTCCTTGTCATTTTTCAATATGATCATGCTAACATGCTAAATTAAGACACTACCATTATAGCTGCTTAACGTCAGCATGTTAGCATCATCTAAGTGAGCATGCTGATTTAATGCTAGCATGACCGTATGTGCAAAGAAGAACTCAGGAAACGGAGTTCCTCAGGGCCAGGAAAGGGATTAGCTTTGCTTACGCGTGTTGATCGGCTGTGAGTCCATAGGAATCATCATTTTGCCCCGCGTTCCCCTCCTGGCAGCCAGGGAGCGCTCCAGAGTGGAGATGCTGCTGGATGCCTCGTCGCCGTCAGCTCCTGAAACGTCAAAAACATCCACATGTGAAAACAGGGATTGAAACATTCTCTCTGCCTTTTTTTCAAGGCTGTCAAAAGAGAATCTGAAATGTGCTCAGCAAACTCATTTCCACAGGGAGGGAGAAATTATTTCTATATTTAATACTGAATACAGGCTTCATTATACAGCTAATGTAATCAAGACTCATCATGGAGATACAGGAATCAGTTATCATCACAGAAATGAATACATTTCTATTTAGCATGCATATTCTAAATTGAATTTCCAGTGTTGGAAGTGCCAGGCAACGTAGAGATGAAATATGCATCTACAAAAATCAAACTACACTTGGTAAAAATGACAAAAGCATAAAATAGAACCACTACAAGTAAACAAACTCCTGTAATTGTAATACCAAGCGATTGGTCAGATAAATGAATGAATCCATTCTGTACCCGAGTGGCTGCTCTTGCTGCCCATCTGGCTCTCTGATTGGCTGTGTGCCACCTGTGGGAGGTCCTGGCAGGACTGGATGGGCGAATCGTGTCCGGACGGGGCCACGCTGGGAGCCTTCTCCATGTTCTTCATCTCCATCTCCTCGTGATGGATCCAGAGGTCAGGAGGTCGCAGGTCCTTCTGGCTGCCCTTCCTCTTACTGGCACTGTGGCTTGCTCTCTTCCTGCACAGAGGACGAGAGAGGGGAGGAAGTCAGTGGATGGATGTTAGCGGAGGAGACTTAAGGGTCACGTGAAATTAAATAATACCAATACAATTTTCATGTTAGCCATAACATGCATTTATATTCTGTCTTCACCTCTCTATAGTTGTCTGTAAGTAGTGAGAGACAGTGTTGTATATCTGATGAGAGCTGCTCAACACGTATTTGCTGTAGTATTAGATGGTATTACAGCTCCGTGACCACAGGAGACAGAAAATCAACCGGGACTGAAATCTGAAAGATTCTCATTTCATGCGGAACAGAAAATAACAATGATGAAAACGTCAGAAACTGGATTCTAAAATAAAAAAACACTGAAACCTGATGAACAGAATGTTGAAGTAATCAGGTCCATGTTTGATAGTCCCAGATCCTCTTTGACTTGGAACAGAGATTCAGACCCGTGTCAGGTGGAAAAACAAAGTTCTCTGAAAACCCTAAAGACCCAGAACGGATCATTTACCATCTGCCTGGTTACCATGACAGCTGTTTGCTGCCATCACACAGACCAATGAAACATCTTACTTCCTCTGCTGGGCGGAGGAGCGCCGGGTGCAGATGAGCGCCACCACCACCACCACCACCACGGTGATGGCTCCCACGGAGACCACGATGATGACCAGGAGGTTACTGTTCTTCTGAGGCGTGGCGCTACCGTGTGGAGGACGCATCTGACCGATGGGAGACTCTGTAATACATGCATGAGGATACATATAAATATAGATGACTAGTAAAAATCAGGGAAAGATTAACTGTTTCCTCATCTCAATTAAAGGTTTTATAGAAAGGATTATGCAAGTCTGTGCATGAATATTAATGTGGATCTTATGTTTTATTTGATGATATTTTAATATTTGTGTTAATCTGTTTGTTTCTGATATCATGTTTGAAAAAGCACTACTACTGCCAACACTGAAATAAAACTAAATCCGTAATCAGAACACTGACATACAGGTAATGCAAATGAAAATGTCATTTTTAGTAGAAATTTAAATTTCAATAAGCCTGAAAATAAAAGAAAATATCACGTTTGTTGAATTTGACAGATTCCACACACAAAAACAGTTTTGAGAGTTGAGGAGAAGCACAGAACATGCAACTGAAGACAATCTATAACAAAATAAAATGATTTTTAGCCAAAGAATGAAATCTTTTTTGAAATGTCAGTGGTGCACACAGAGAGCTACAAAATAAAACCCTCCAGAATTTAACCCCAAGTGTTTCTTTTGGAATGAGAACACAAAGCTGCTGCTGCACCGATCAATACACAATGAGTGTGTGTGTGTGTGTGTGTGTGTGTGTGTGTGTATTTGACAGGTGTAAAGGGAGAAAAGGGAATTGATGACAAGCTCTGTCATTCATTAACTCGACCTTGGAGCACCCAGAGAGAGAAAATGGGAAACACAGGAGGAGCACATAGTCTGGATGGAGAGGGGAGTGTGTTAAAGAGGGAGAAGGAGAGGGAGGGAAAGAAGGGTGAGTGGGGGAGGAGGGGGGAGGTGATAGAGAGGGGTAAGAGAAAGGGCAGAATGATGGGTGGAAGAGAGGAGGGATGGAGGAAAGACAGGTTAAGAAAAAGGTCCCCTCTCTCTCTCTCTGTCTCTCTCTCTCTCTCTCTCTCTCTCTCTCTCTCCTCTCTCTCCAGTCTCTCTCAATGAAAACCACAATCCATCACAACTTACAAATGCAGCACACAAACCACAGCATCACCTCCTTTGCTTTTCCTTTTTATAAAGTTAAACTTCATCATTTCATCTTTGCTGACATTTGTTGCCGGCATGAAGGGTTCAACCTCTGGGGGGCCGGAATGTGATCGGGGCAATGAGATGCCAATCGGAAGTCAGTTTGTTGACAGCATTATTCTGCTCAGGCCCAGAATACAGGACACACTATTGTTATTAATAAATCATAATGAGGGAGATTTAACTAAAATCCTACAGATACGATCCTTCCACATGCAACTCCCTCACCCACGTAAAAATCAATACAGGTTAAATAAATATATCACGCCTCTCCCGCATTTCCTGCAAATGTAAACAAACTTTTTGTAAGTGGTTGTATGTGATGGGTAATCTTGACCCCCACATCACATTTGATTGGATACGTTTATGTAACCGTGCCAGAGTTTTAGAAATATGTTCATGTCTTACAGTAAGGGGGATATTGTGATAATAAAATACAAACAAATAAGAGATACATGAACAATCAATATACGGCAAAGGATTAGAGGTTGGAACATTTCATTTCATTGTGTTTTTTAGCTGAATTCCATTTAGCTGCTTCAGGTTCAGGTCAATGTTGGTAAATAATTATACATTTCTGGATACGTTGAAGGTCTACGCTTCTGTGTTGAAAATCTCTTTCATAAATCTGTTTCATATCAACCTTGTATCAAGCTAGCAGAAACGCACAATGTTACGTTGTTAATTTATTGCAAAATAATTGGTTAACACAACTCAACTACCATAAATACATAACTTCCACGCTCAGTGGACCTTGTTATGTAGCCTCATTTTGGTTTCACTCAGGACTAGAACAATGGTCTGGTGGGTGAACCCCCTGTGTTTGTTTTACCCTTCTGTCCCTTACTGGACCTTCTAGCTGGCTATTATACCTCATGACATTCAATAACAGCTGCTTCATAGTTGGTAGTTTACAGAAACGTACAATATCAACGTTTGTTTCCGGGTGACTGAGCTGAGTATATATAGTGCATGCTGGCTAACTGACTACCTGTCATGGCTTTCTGGGCCTGTTACCATTATAAATAAGACCGATGCTTTTCCTAATATGAACTACGGCTGAGAACATTGATGACCCCAAATTTTCTGTAAATTTGCTGGTTTAAATTCTACAGCTAAGAATGTGACATGGTTCATATTTGCTGGCTTTTTTTCAGTGTTTTTAGAATCCATCCATCCATCCATCCATTTTCTACCGCTTATCCTGTATTCAGGGTCACGGGGGGGCTGGAGCCGATTGTTTTTAGAATCAAAATATTAAATATTGTGCTAGTCTGCAAACATATTCATTTAGGATGCAGCGTCTCCAAAACAGAATTAAAACAGTGTTCCGATTGGGGGAAATATGTATTTAACTAACTTCCTAATAATATATAGATATAATGTTATTTGTGTGTATTATTTTATGCTCATTACAGGGACAATGGCGACAAAGACTTAATAAGCAATCCTCTGCTAAGCTGCTTATTGGCCCTTCACATGTTGAATATGAATCATCAGAAAAACATAAAATCAATATAATTCAAAAAGTAGTTGTTTCACAGAATAAATCAGGATGTGGTCGTTGTAGATGAGTTCTAGAAGCTACAGGAGCAGCAGCTGATGGAGAGGAAGTCAAAGCCGAGCCGCGAGCAACGTGTATGTCAGTGATGACAACATCACCCAACACCTGTGCCGGGATGCCCTTGAGCATGGCACTGAATTGCCTGTGGCTCAGAGACACCGTGTGGAATAAATCACAAGCTCTCAGCTGCTCATTGAAAGCCACGAAAGGCATCAACAGATCAAATCCTGGTGACAGGAAGTGGTGTAGAAATCCCCCAAAAGCCCAGAAATCCGGCGGGGAAACTCAAAATAGCACCAATGTTGCAGGAACGATCTCCTCTATAGAGAAGGCAGAGGAAAGAGATCCACATTATTGGGTTTTGTCGATTCTGTGTGATGATTTCCGACTAACCCTCAGGGACAAGCCTTTTCTAAGTCATACCATCTCTTCAATGAACCCTGTGAAGGAATCAACATATGTCCTCCAATGGTACAGACCGTCTCAGCAGCAGGTTGCAAAGACGGTTGATGGGATATAAAAAACATTTTGAACAGGCAGCTCCAATCAAGCAATCCGATTGGTTCATGGCTGTGACCATATTCCAATGCTATGACATCTTATTCCTTTGTACATTCAGTATCACAGGTCTGTACACTGAACACCAGAGACTCTTGCTGTGAGTGTGAAGCCTCTCTCCAGAGCTCCAGATTGGAGAAAGTTGGGCAGCATCCCTCCCACGCCAAACAACACACCTCCACCTGACCAACAAAGGCAAGCAGCAATAAAGTCTGACCCTGGACAGTTTCTCAGTGGGTCACAATAAATGGCAAAACATGGATCATTTAAATGAGGTGCCCTTTTGAAATCAATACAATGCTAGTCTGTGCTCGATGCTAGTATACATTCCATAGCTACTTCCCAGGTGGATGTCGTCATCGTCACCTCACCCATTGGTTTGTGGACTATCTTTGAATCCCAAAGTTCTTCATTTAAGCCGTTGCCATCTTGGAATATGTATAACAAGTGGATGTAAGTGACCATGTTTGGACTGTGGAGGAGTGACAAGAAGGATCGGATCTGATGAAGACAAGCAGCAAGAGCGGCACCCTGACTGGATTTAAACAGCCAGTCTTGAGTTCAAAGCTAAGACAGTTTGTTTGCTTGAATTGCTTGAGTGGTTTGAAGCCCAGACAACTCCTCTAGAGAGAATGAAGTCATTTTAGAGAGGTGCAGCCAAACTGCTCTGACCGCAGTTTGTATAAGGCAGCAACCTCTGAAAAGTGAAGCTAATTCTGAAGGGCCTTTAACTTGCATTCTCTCGATTTAGTCAAATATGGTCCCAGTTAGAGGCAAATAGACCATAAAGCCTTGCTACCATCGCTACCACGCTACCAATGCTGTTAGCTACTAAGATGACTTTAACACGTGGCTGTAAAGTTCACCTTGAATTATTTGAAGCTAACTTTGTTAACAGCTTCACACCAGAATCCAGATAAATCAGATCCACTCGTCACTCTTCTGCAGTCCAAATATGGGCACTCCCTTTCACTGATTGCAGAAATTCCAACATATTGACAGCAAAAATGCCAAACTTGAGGATTTAAAACTGTGGACCACAAACCAGTGGGTGACGTCAAGATGACTATGTCTATTTCTTATATACAGTCTGTGTTTATATAGATGGATGACACGTCTCCCATTGCACAGGAGTGTGAACAGCAGTGCTCTGGTATCAGTTTGCTGCCCACACACCCGCAAGCACATTCACAGTTTGTTAGTAAGATAGAATCACATCTCCCTATCAAAAAGCCACGCCCCTTTTCATAATAGCATCAAATATCCAATTCAAACTACAATGACAGTTCTTTTTCGCCATGAAAAAACGGCAAATAAGCCATCCAGACATTTTTTTTCAGTGATCACCCATGTATCGAGAAAGCCTCGATAGGTAGTCCATACAAGTCAATTACCGAATGCACTGGAGTTCAGTTCAATGAGGAAAGTCTTGGCATTTATAATTCCATGGAAAATTCATTACTTGGCTGTTTGTGATGATGTCTATCGAGTGTTGACACGGAAATGAAACCACAATGTTTACGTGTTTTGCTGGAACAAATCATCTCCGTTGCATTGCATTCGATAATCGACTTGTACGGGCTATACTACGAGAGTACCTGGAAGGTGGGCAGTGAGTAAGTCTTTCAAAACAGTCTTTCAAAACAGTCTTTTTTAATAAACTCCGGGTTCGCTAACTACGCTGTTGGTGTTGGTTTTATGTGTAAGGACCCTTTTCATGCTACTGAAGAGGTTTGGTGCTATTTTGAGCAATATTAGTGTTTAAAATATGCTGTTGTGGATGCGTTAGGCTCATCGCCCCAATCTAATCAGTGTTAGCGCTATGGGGCTGTTAGCGTCTTTCGAGGCTTTCTCGATACATGGGTGATCACTGAAAAAAAATGTCTGGATGCTTTATTTGACGTTTTTTCATGGCGAAAAAGACTATGGGGTCCATTTTTGCCAGTCTTACACTTTAACATATCCTATCCGCCTAACATAGAAGGGGCAAAGTTACTGCAAACAACCACTAGGGGGCAACCAATTTATTTTGGTTTAACTTTTGAGGACCTGTCATGTCATCTAATACACAATCTATGGCTCAGACACTGAGACACTGTCGGTGGATGAGAACAACATGACAACCTGAGTACTGTACAGACCTACATTACTGTGACCTGACGGGAAATGTTGGGGGGGCAATATCCTTTGAAGGTTGGGTTTTTTAAGTGAGAGGAAGCTCTGCGACATAAAGGACGACACGCCGTTAAAGATGAAATTCGGTGGAGGTGATGAACGAGGCATTGCCCTCGCCGACCAGCCGTAAAGCACAAGGAGGTCGGAGGTCAGAGAGGACGGATTTATGATTATCCTCGGGCAGCAGAAGCAGCAAAGCGGACTCAATGTTGGAGACATGCACTCGCACACACACACAAACACACACACACACACACAGATGCTTCTGAACTGTCCTCTAATGAGACGCTGAATCACTGCCAGCTACAGACCCTGACCTCTGACCTCTCTCTGGAGGAGGGAGAACCGGACAGTTTTTCTTTAAACGGAAATGAGAGTAGACACTTATGGTCATTGCCATGATTTGTATTTTCAGCAATCGCGTGAGCGGTACTTTCAGTGTTAGTACCAGCAGCAGTATTAGTAGTAGTAACACAGTGTGAAGCAGAGTATTTCCATTAGCACGAATATTAGCATGAGTATAACCACTAGCTTAAACAGTGACATTAGTGTTTGTGTCGTATGTTGGGTTTTTAAGTATGGGAAGTTGGGTGAAATGGGTTATCCAATGGGGGAAAGGTGTCCAATGTATTCTGTGATATTTAAGCAATCAGTGTAATTCCTGGCTGGCCGTGTGGACTGTGACAGGAACTCCTTACATGGACTGTGGCACGCTCACTAGCTAATTGAGTGATTGTGACTGTGGTGGGAGTAATCCTTTATATACAGGACATCCCATACTGGGGCGGTGATTTTCCCCAGGCACCCCGAGGGGAGAGGCGTGACGACATGCTGTGTCCGAGCCGGAAGCGCGGACGACACGCCGGTTGCCGTTCGTGATGAGAGATGTCTGATCATACTCCAATTGAAGGAAAGTGCTTACTGCTATCTCAAACCGTTGTGTGAGTGCGACATCGGCGGGTGTCCTGTGTTTGATTGCTTGTTTATTTGTCCGGGAGGTGTGGATCTGGTGGCGGCGATCAACGAACCCAGAAGCGGCAGCGGAGGAGGAGAGAGGGGCTACGGGAGAGCAGACTGGTGTTCGGGACTGCGTTCGAGGCGGACTTAAGAGGCAACGCAAACATCCACCTGAGGAAAGCTTCGCGAACAGTGGAGCGCTGATCAGGACACACAGGCGACTGCAGCGTCTTTCCCCGCCCACTTGGGAACGGACAGATCGTGGATTGGACGCTGGTTTGTCGTACTGGGAAGTGTAGGATTTTGATGTTGGAATTTTTTCTAATGTGGGGCCGGGTATTTTGGTAGTAGTGGGTTTTGTAGGGGATTCTTAGTTATTCTGTGCTATTGGGATTTTGGGAGTGAAGACAGTGCAAGTATTTGTGTTGGTCGGCGTGTGTGGAAAGGCCGCCATCCAAATTGGACGTATTTTCCCCCTACCTGGCCAGACAGCACACCTACCTGGGAGGGTGGGCAAGGACCTCACGTGCCCCCTTTATTTGTGTACATTGCTGTGGGGTGTCTGCATTTGGGAGGGTGTGCAGGGCAGGACAGTGTGTCAGTAAATTGGGTGGTGGGTTGCAATTGCTACGTAACTCCTGGAGTTTTCCCTGAGTGGGGTGCAGTGATTGTGTGATTTGGTTTGGTTTATTTTGTAGCCTAATCGGTGTGTTTTCTTTTGTTTTGCTTTATGCTGAATGCTGTGCTTGTCTTGTGAGTTGTCCTTAAATGCTGATTACTATCAACTAGCCTATGTCACTTTTAAGCAACCCTGGGTGGGTACATGGTATGGGGTACTGAGGCATTGCTCATTCTGTGTTTGTGTGCGTGTGGCTGCTGGCCCTTCCAATAAAAGTTGCAAATTAATTTCGGTCTGGTGTTGTGTATCTCAGAGGGGATAGAAACTGCGTTGGCTAATAGGCTGACACGACATTTGTGCAATATTTAGCTTTAAATATGAATTATGCTGCAGGATTGAGTCCTAAAACCCAGAAATTAGTTTATTATAATTTTATTGTAGTATGCCCTCGCCTCAGAATCACAGGGCTTTTGGAAGGGTTTTGGTCAGATACCTGAAATGAGGTCTTTGGTTAACAAGTTTGAGAGATTTTAATGTTTTGTTCCATGACATAAAGTACACAGTAAATGGTTTAGGACCAAAATACATTCTGATCTCCTGCTGAGCTACGAACCATCCAGACCTGTCAGATGGTCTGGGTCAGGTCTGCTCTGTGTCCCCAGAGTCAGAACCAAACATGGAGAGGCAGCCTTCAGTTTCTATGCACCACCTATCTGGAACCAACTTCCAGAAAGCTGCAGGTCTGCTGCAAATCTCAGCTCTTTTAAAGACTTTAGACTTTTCTTTTTACCGCTGCCTTTCAGTAAACAATACTTATTGTTAATTTATGAACTGCTTATACTGCACTGTAAGTTCTTTGATATTCTTAGTTTTAATTTTTTGCTCGTTAAGTTTTTTTAATAATAAATATTTGTTTATCTTTCCAATGCTTTTAATGTGTCTGTCTCTATATGTCGGCCCTGCGATAGACTGGCGGCCTGTCCAGGGTGTACCCTGCCTTCGCCCAATGACAGCTGGGATCGGCTCCAGCCCCCCCGCGACCCTGAATACAGGATAAGCGTTAGAAAATGGATGGATGGATGGATGCTTTTAATGTTGTACGTAAAGCACTTCCTACTTCCTTCATATGTTCTATTTTTACTACCGTCTTTGGCATTATGAGCATATTATTTGTGTAGAAATAGCATTAGCATGGGTATTAGCCTACCTTCAGTACAATAGCAATGAGCATTAACAGTAATAATAGTTTGAGTATTGTCATGGCTGAGATTAAGGTAACTATCAGTATAACTGATTACTAAATATATGAATGCAGGCCTCTCTTTAGGACATATCCCAATATATCACCATAAATAAACTAAATAGCAAAAATGTTCTCATATAAATATGAAATGCTGTAATGATAATCATTCACTGTCCCCATCAGGATTATCATACTTTAATTGCGTATTCTTCATCATAAAGAGTTGGAGCTCATGTTTTCTCCATGATGCTCCTGTTATTGTCTGATTATGATTACCAGTAATGTTGTTTCTGGCATCATATTAAAGACTGCAAGCCGTTGATTGACACCAAACTCTTTTAATCCTGTTTATGCATAAAGAATATTTCCTCCAGTTTGTAAAAAACACTGATTGACGGTGAGATAGTGAACCTAATTAATTTTTTCCCCCCGCCGACACGGATACGACAACAAACAGGAAGCCGAGCTAACAGACTGTAAATCAGCGAGCTGCAGCTCCTCGTTGGGATGCAGCGAGTCGTTAAACTAAGTTGAGACATGACTGAGCAGAGTGATCAAAGAAAACAACTAAGTCGCTGTGAATTAGCTCGTCTCCCAGGAGCCATTTGGTTTCACGCAGTAAGTAGAGCCCAAGAATGGTCCAAATGTAATTCTACTGTCTGACAGCGGGATTCGGTCGAGCAGAAGAACAGCGTGTGTGTGTGTGTGGGTGTGTTACCGTTGCCGATGCTGCTCCTGTCGATGAGATTGGTGTCAGACGGCCAGTAGGTGTGGTCAACCCCTCGTCCTGGAGATACGAGAAATAAAAAAAGGACATCAGGAGTGAAAGAAGGAAAAGAGGCAAGTTGTTTTGTAACGGCTTCCGGACAGAGAGATTGCTTCCTTGATAAGGAATAAATTGCTTTGTTAAGACGTGTGATGTGTGCTCTCTCTCATTTTTTTTTTCAACCTGCCTGGATACCAACACTTAATGGTTATTTGAATTGGTTCCCATAGCGAGGACTTCCAGGCCTGTGGTATTATTTCAGCAGGAGGGTTCGCTTTTTTGTCTCCTGGCTCTCTGGGAAAATAATGAAGCGCACATGTATAGTCTGCTGTTTTACTTAATGAAAATCTGGAGGTCCCGGGGTCCAAACACAATGCAAAGAGAGTGAGGGAGGGGCTGGAGGGGAATAAACAGAGGCCTGGAAAAAATATTTTGCTTTGGAGCCCCCCTTAAGGTGTGTTCACACCAAGTTCCCTGCCTCGATGTAGACCCCCAACATTTCCTCAATCACGGCTAATAAATCCACTATTGCTGCTTTGCACATGCTGTAAAGTCGGTCCGTCTGTCTGCGAGACCCCAAGAAAACTGCTTAAATGCTTGTTTTCTGAATGGATTTTGGTGCTAGGCAATGCTAACATTGTAGTCCCTCCCCCAACACTCAAAAAAGTGTCTTCCAAACATAAATACGACGGCGACCTTGTTGTTTTACCATAGATAGTCTTTGGTTTGTACTCATACATAGTTTCTTAGGTCTTTGTACATATATGAGGTTCTATCATAGAACTCTCGGTGACCACAGAGTGCAACAATATGTTCCCCCTCAATTTCGGATTCGGATCAGTGACGACAGGTGGTGGTCTGGTAGACCTTTGCAAAACTGATTCACACGAATGTTTCGCTTGAGTTGAAATATTCCAACTCATGTGAATACGTGAATGATGCATTCATTGCAATCGTTCAGCACCAATATGTCCCTTCGTGGTCGGTGTGAAACCAGCAGGGAAGCCTAGTGAAGTCATCGCTAAAGAACAATCAGCAGAGGCAGGATGGTGTTTTTGCACCATGTTGGTTCATATTTTTGCCCATT
This sequence comes from Chelidonichthys spinosus, assembly GCA_029853015.1. Taxonomy (NCBI): domain Eukaryota; kingdom Metazoa; phylum Chordata; class Actinopteri; order Perciformes; family Triglidae; genus Chelidonichthys; species Chelidonichthys spinosus. The sequence goes on from CM056840.1 coordinate 3,655,892, forward strand.
TTTAGAGTGCGAAGGACAAACACACGAAGACTCAGGACTCTTTGTATGAATGTCTTCTCGAACCGCATCGTTTGAATCCTAGCCCAGTGCTGTGTCACAAATCTAAGGTAAATTAGTCTGGTTTCTCCTACAGGGTCAAACTGAGAGGGCCGAGACTAAATCACTGTTGTGGTTTGTCCTAGAGGGTCAAAGCGAGCCAAGGAAATCTAAATCACTGGCTTGGTTTCATTTCCAGGGTCTAATAGATCTTTCCAATACCACTAAATTGAGCATTTTCTCAGATCAGGCTGAACCACCATCCAATAACTCAAATACTGCAGGTCTGGTGTTGTGTCCTCTGTCGGCTGTTAGTCCTTCCTTCCTAGCATTGTCAACACACTTCATTGTTTTCTACCTTCTACCTTTTATTTCTCTACTGTTTTCCTCTCATCGTCCTCCGTCTTTCCAAACAATCTAGATCATTTTAATTCTCTGTAAGTGTTTTGGTCCTGCAATACATCTGCAGACCTTTGTCCCCATTATCTAACTATTAAAAACATGCTGGAGAAAAATGGCAACAATCATGGAACCATCGCCAGTACATCATCTGCAAAAAAGAAAAAAAGAAAAAAAAGAACATAGATATGGAATGGTGAGGCCACCCAACTCTTCACTTCGCACTGCACTTAGATTGTGTCCATGACAATCAGAAAGAAAATGGGGGACGGAGTGCACAGAGAACAAAGTGCAGTTGAAACCTCTTCACATATGCCGCCACCAGAAGGGAGTGATTCAACATGAGCCATGTCCCAAGAGTACCACAGGCTCAGAATTGAGAGCTTAATATATCCTGGTTCATATCTCTAAATCACCCAAACATCCATGATTCATTCATTCAATTGAAAAAGATATGTTTTGCACACAATTAAGCTTAATAAATGTGATGACCAGTATTTCTGCTCTATATCAGTATATTTGTATGTGTATTTTGTCCAATTTATTTTAAGATTGTTTCAAAGAATAGTCTATCATATTTTTAGGTATTGTATCTGCTGTTTCCTAGCCAACAGTTGAAGTTGGAACACTAGGGGAGAAGATTTGAAGAGGAATTCAGACCGAAGCGAGGGCAGCTGCCGTGGTGAGATTCACTTCCCTAAAAATGTTTTCTTGCAGTTTGAAGCTACAGAATTCAAAGCTGGATTTTAAAATAGTCGTGTTCCTGGACACACACACACACACAAACACACACATATTAATTATCTTTCTTCTCACGTCTTTGTATATGTGCAATAGTGTGTATACATTTGTGTGTGTTGACACTGTAAGGTTCACTGAAACAAGGCTGGACATCAATCGCCCCTTCTCCCCTGACAACACTTCTGATTTATATGGAGAGGGAGAACAGTGTCCACACACACACACACACACACACACACACTCACACGTCTGTCAGTGACAAACAGCACCATTTAACACCCTGACACCGACACTGACTTACTGCATTTAAGTTCAGCTGCACTGGAGATTCCCAGAAGACATTTGGAGAAAGCCCTGAACACCATGGACAAAGGTTGTGTGACTCCCAGTTTCATCCTGTGTGTAATGTTAAACTATACTGGGAACCTGCAATGACTCTTGATCATAAAACATCTGGCCAGAACAGAACAATGGTACCCATCTACTGAGCGTCAGTGATATTGGTGACAAGAGGTGCCCGCGAAGAGCCCAGAGGCTATTTAGACAAAACCCACCCAGCCACAGCCTGTCTATCCTGCTATCTGGCTACAGATGCATATATAAGTATCAGCTATGCAATGAAGTCCGTTCCAGTTTACACTGTAACTGATCACGTTAAAGTGATTTACCAAATATCAGCACGACATTCACTTGCAATAAAATCATTGACAAATGAAGCATTTCTCTTTCTTTCCCATCAGCTTCAGTTGCACTTATGTTTAGTGCAACTTCGCAAATGTTAGTATGCAAAAAGGCGGAGCTTCAGATGGTAATTTTGGTAAAGATTACACCTGCGTAGCATTAGCATGTTAGCCATATGGATGTGGTTAGCATGCTGAAATTAGCATTTGGTTCTAATTCCCCCTATGCAGGTTCACTGAGCCGCTTGCATGCATTTCTGTCGGTTACCAGTATGCACTGAAGCATTCTGATACTAATGCTCATCTCACTTAAACTACAATATACATGCTTAAAAAAAATACAATTAAGGATTACAAACAAAATGGTTTGTCATGTTCTCTAAGCTGCAATGGGTTTTCAAAGTTTAGCAATGCAAATTAAAAAAGTTTCGAGCGCTTGGTCATTAGCATCATATCCCCCTTCTGCTTGCTGTTTGCTGCGGCTGATGAATAGAACCAGAGTGCTAATTATGTCTGAGTTAATTTGATGAACTTTAATAATCAAGTTCCTCCTCTCTCGATCACTTTCCTGTTATTTCTATCTCAGAAGAACTTTTGTTTTTGCCATTAAAATGGCCAAGAAGTTTCAGCTCGATGAGTCGGGTTCACATCACTTTCCTTTATAATCTCTTTTTTCTTGCGTAATAAAAATGAAATACTTACTCATTAGTTTACATGAAACTTCCGTCATCCTGTTTCGTACTTTATTGTTTTCTCCTTTCTATCTACCTTTATTTACCTTCCTCCCTCTTTTCAATTATTCTAAATTATTTTTCAACTGACATTAATTGAGAAGTCTGAATATAATGTGACAAATTCTCAATGAGGTCAGCTTATATTCAGTTAATTCAAATCAGTAAGTTATTAGTTAGCACAGTTATTCCTCCAATATTTCTGCATAACTTGGTTCTAATTTGCAAAATCCAACTGCTTGGAATTCAAAATGAAATAAAATATTTGAAATAATTTAAGGAGATTCACATTCCAATATGATGAGATGATCAGCAATCGTGTTGCTATAATTAGTCTACTTGGCCTTTTTGTTCAAAAGTTTTGAATTGCAACCTCGGCTCATTTTATATTGGATTAAAATACATTTTAGATTAAAAAAAATTCTTGCTTCTAACAGAACTTTACCATCATATTCATATTTTTGGCTGCACGGTGGTGTAGTGGGTAGCACTCTCGCCTCACACCAAGAGGGTCCCGGGTTCGATCCCCGGGTCGGCCCCGGATTTCTTCTGTATGGAGTTTGCATGTTCTCCCCGTGTAAGAGTGGGTTCTCTCCAGGTTCTCCAGCTTCCTCCCACAGTCAAAAGGGGATAGGTTCATTGATGAATCTAAATTGCCCGTAGGTGTGAATGTGAGCGTGGTTACCTGTCCAGGGTGTACCCTGCCTTCGCCCAATGACAGCTGGGATCGGCTCCAGCCCCCCCGCAACCCTGAATACTGGATAAGCGGTAGAAAATGGATGGAATATTTCCGCCAAACTTGGATTCAATAGTTAAATGTACACAGTCCTGCTTTTCATTCCAATGACTGCAACGGTTTTGGAAATGTCACTATTTTTGTTGACAATTACAAAAATTGGCTGATCGATAACTTAACAAAACAATATAAAAAAATAACTGATGGAGAATCTCACACTAATGTGAGAATAGAAGTACACTGCTAGTACGAGCCTACAGGACCTATTTGTATTCCACCAAATTTGGGCCTACCATTTAATTTTTTCTTTTTCTTGCATTGTCACCTTTATATTTCATCCAATCTTCACCAAACTGTTACATAACACAATTCAGTGGTGCCATTTCAACTGTCCATCACTCTCCTCTTTCTAAAACTATACATATGCTTCCACTAGATAGGTATCTTTGTGGCGACTAATCGTACGATCGGCGGGTCAAACCTCAGCTCCTCCAGGCTGTCACGGCAAAGTGCCCTTGGGCAAAATACAACATAATTGCTCCTGAAGGCTGTTCCATCGTTGTGGGAATGAGCACTTATATTAGATCAAGATGAGCAGGTTGGCATGGCAGCAGCTTCAATCAGAACATAGGAAGGTGTGTGTGTGTGTGTGTGTAAAGCTCTTTGAGTGACCAGAAGACTAGAAAGACACAATATAAATGCCATTAAATGCCAAATCCATTTACAGATTGAGCTGTCAGTTATTGTGCCAATTTGGTGACGTTTGCATTCATGCTGCCACCACTTGGAGTAGCTGGATGGAGAAAGTTATGCTTCACATGATTACTGTTGGCTAAATATAGCAACCATGTCTTAGTAACAGCTAACTATTTCAAAAGTTTGTTGATTGCTTTCAACTTCTCTGCTTATAAACTAGTTTTAAAACCATCTCCATGAATTCTATCTTATACATTCATTCAGAATTTGCATTCACAAACAAATTCCAGAAACAAGCACATTAGGACATTAGGACATGCAGCAAATCTATGAGGAACTTGATTGTATTTCACATATGTGGCGCTACAATATAAATACTTGAGTGTGGACCATGTGTGTTGCCCTCTTCCTTCCCAAACAAAGTAGAGTTGGATCTTGTTTAATTGGCCCTCCTGACTCCCTTAGTGGATAAATTCCAATATGTAGCCTAACAGACTAGGTCAGGCTTTCTTTAGCTCAGCCGAACAACAGAAATACCTTTTGCTATTTGTTGATAACTTGCGATCCCTACCGGCTGGTTAAGAGCAGTCGGTCTAAAACTCAATTAAATATCCTTTTCCAAAGTCAATTGAATATTTTTTTCCAAAAGATATTCATGAGACAACCAGGTGAGCTCCTTCAGCATACAGTCAAAAAGGAGCACAACAAATACTAGGCTGATGGGTCGAGGAGTATGTGAGATTAGCTGTGGACAGACGGACAGATCCACAGATGTGACCAAACACATCATCTCCTCACAGTGGCAAATTTCAACTTCAGGTATTTCACCGTTTATCAATCCTAAAACATGATTTGCACATTCATGATTTACAAACCTTTGGGAGCGATCACACAGGGAAGACTGCGGCGGAAACTCAACTTCAGAATCAATGCAACGCCTTGCTGTAACTCACCCGTCAATATGTGATGCCATTCCATAATGATCTGCTTATGTAAAGCAACATCATGAATCTCGTGAAACACCTGCAACACATTTCCTTCAGGAAACATATTTCATCCGGTTGTCTGGCAGCGAGCGAGGAACAAAACACCCTGATGATTTAACGGTGTCAAAAACCAAATGAAATAGAGTAGAGTATTATTGGCTCGGATTTCAGGATGATTTGAATATCAGACGGGATTTGAAGACGATTTGACGAATGGGTACTTGAATTAGAAGTGATCTGATAAGAAGATGTGACGAGAAGATTTGAAGGATTTTGAAATCTAGAATTGGAAGCTAGTTTGAATCCACAAGTATGCACACACACACACACACACACACACACACACACACACACACACTCGTAAGGGAAAACATCCTACCTTGATCATTGGCCATGTTGTCTGGATGTTCCACTGAAACAACAGAGAGAGTCGGCAAACATTATTAAATATAAAAGAAAGGAATACATTTCTCCACACACACACACACACACACACAACACACAAACACACACACACACACACACACACACAACACACACACACACACACACTCTGGCAGACCTTTGGCAGTCCTGAAGTGGACCGGCTCAGACAGCGGGCCGACTCCTTTGGCGTTCTTGGCCTGGATCCTGAAGTAATACACAGTGTCGAGGTTCAGATCCACGACCTGATGGGTCAGCCGGTCACCAGTGATCGTCTCCATCACCCAATCATCTATCGGCATGTTCTTCTCCAGCGTGTAGTACAGGATGTAACCTGACATGCAGGAAACGACACGATGAATGAGAGCAATATTCATATCCAAGTAGCAGTGTGGATATTAACTTACTTCCTCACTTGAACATGTTTATGTACAGAAAGTTTCCCCACATGATTAGAAACACATTCATGATTAGTATTGTATAAGATCTGAATCTGAGTGTGTGTGTGTGTGTTGGGCACTGTGTTGTTATCTCTGCAGGGAGCGTTTGATTTGTCCTCCAGGACACTGCAGGAGCAGCAGAGCTCGTTAAAACAGACGGGTTTACAGCCGGGTCGATCGCCCAGAGGAGGAGAGAGAGAACAATGGACGAAAGTATGTGTGTGTGTGTGTGTGTGAACACACAGCAACAACTGAATCCTTGTGTCCATGAACAGAGTTTTGAGAGGACATGTTTTCAGACACGTTGCAGATTACAACGATGAATCTGTTGGAAATGGAACTCACTGACTACGTGTGATGCACAGCGGGTTCGCCTGTCAACGAACAGTGTATCTCGGGTGAATGTCTGTGCAAACCCTCACCTGTGATCCGTCCGTTAGCCTCCATCGGCGGCTGCCAGCTGATTAAAATGGCACGGGGTCGTCCCTCTCTACTGATAACCGTCAAATCTTTGGGGGCGGAGCTAGGAGCTGTCGATTACGGATGAGCAGGGAAAAGCAGAGAAGAATAAATGTCAGCAGTGGTAGGATGATATAAGCTGAGGTGAGTTTCATTTTCTAAATAAAAAGCCTTTTTAACACTTTTAGATCAAATCCCTGGTCATATTTTGCTTCTATTACACAAAATATGCAAATTAATGAATACATATATTTCCACAAGTCATCTTTTCTTCCTGTAAAACATAACAAACATATGACGCTTGTTCACATCAGCTTGTTCCAACCACTTTCAACCATGCCATCATCCGTAAATCAATCTGACACTTTTAGTGATAATTGAGTTGTGTGTGGCACACAGTCCTCTGTAGCGCCGTGTCAGGCTACAGTCTAAAGGCGGGTCCACACCGCACCGACTGCCCGACTCGTGAAGTCGGGCTACTTAACATGGCAGACTCGAACAACGACTTGGGCGGTTCACACCTACGGAACTACAGCCGACGGCATACGTTCCGCGCTTAATGTCTCCGAAACAACAGGCGGCGCTAATCTGTATTGTGGGCCAAAAAACACGAAAACCGGAAGTAGGCGGTCCTCTCTAGACCACCTTCTTCGATTTTACTGGTTATCTGGTATGTTTACATCGTCACTTCCGGGCTTCACTGATTCGCTAGTCAAGCTGCTCGCCTCCACCAATCAGAATGGTAAAAGAGTGACCGACTCGCATGGCGGATTACACATTTGAATCGGCTGAAATGAACGCCGACGTGGGCCGATTCGAGCGACCACACCAAGCAGACTCATGTCACGGAAGCCGACTCTCTCAAAGACGCTGATTTTCGGTCCGGTGTGGACCCGCCTTAAGCCCACCCACATTTGAGCAGTCCAATCAAATGGAATCCCTCTTGTAAGTCTACATCGCTGAAATACTGTTTCACTGAGGAATCCTCAGTGCAGAAGCTAAAGACGCTCTACATTTTCTTTCACTGTGACTTTAACCAGCGTAACCATGGTTACCTGCAACTTTAACTGTTCTCTAATGTGTTTAATAATAATAATAATAATAATAATAATAATAATTAATTTTATTTATAAAGCGCTTTTCTGGATACTAAAAGGCACTTTACAAGGGTTAAACAATAAAACATCATGCATCTAAAACAATTATCAGGGGTTAGAACAGAAGAAGAGCAAACGTGATTAATGGAAGACATTTTTTAGGAAATGCTGTCATTTTCTTTCTTGCGGAGTCCTGCAGACTTGGTGCCCGTCCATTAAATATGAAGCGAGCAGAGAGAGAGCAGCATGATTGAGACGAATCTGAGTTGTGGCCCAAAAATAATATTTAATGAACAAAAAACTTTCTGTGTCTGAAAGTGTTTTTTTCATTTCCTCTATGTAGGACTCCCTGGATAGGGAATGACTTGGACACAACGTATTTGTTTTCCTTAAAGACTTGAAGCAGGTGGAAACGCTCACAATGTGAACATGCTGACGATCATGTTGTTTACATTCATTGTAATGTATAATGCTAACATTTACAGATTAGCACTAAACACAAAGTGCAGACTGTGCCGATTGGAATATCTTTAGTTTTGCAGGTATATGGTTGTGAACAAAAGTATTAGCCAAATATACATTTTGGCCTGATGATGGCACTCATGGGGGTCATGGAATCGAATGAATGTCTCTATCAAAGCTTCATGGCAATCCGTCCAATAGTTGTTGAGATGTTTCCCTCCAAACCATAACAGTTAACCTCGTGACAGCACAGGTGGCTGATATCATGGTGGTTCATTTATTGTTATAATGGGCCTCAAATTGTCAATTTTTCAAAATATTGATCAGCATTAATGACAATGGAAAATCATTCAGCGTCTATTTACGTTTCCTAAACCTGACATTGGTCATGTAGCATAATGTCGTCCTGATTTACAGGTACAAATAAACCTTGGTGCTCTTGCTGTGAAAAATGTCAAGCACTTCAGAACCAGGACTTTTTGTTTCACAACCGCTACCATGGAGTTTGAGAAGTGATTATAGACACAGCGTTTTAAACCAGACCACCTCATAGCTCACATCCCAGCGCTGGCTAATGAAAGCGCTTGTTAAATCTGACATGACGCACTGGAGGAAATGACAAGTTCCAGCTGAAGCTGTTAGTGACGGTGACAACCTGCACTTCTGAAAGTCTGGAATATAGCCGTGAATATACCTGTTGGGGAAAGTAATGTTTCTTTGAGGGATCACAACTGAAATAATTATGTCCGGTTTATATTTACTACTGAATGGTTGATTTCTCAGCCTGATCTGCATTGATAAAATAGTCTTGTTTAGCAGGCACATCTCCACAGCGCTGTGTTGAAGAAAGGCACCTCGGTATTTACCTTAAAAAAACATTCAAATGAAAAAGAATTGAGGCATGTGTCCAGTTATCCACCTATATGGACTACACCATAGACCAGGGGTGTCGAATCTTATCCTATAAGGGCCGGTGTGGGTCCAGGTTTTTGTTTTAGCCCAGCACATCCTCACCTGATCCAACTCATCAAGGTCTTGATTGAAGACCATGGTTAGTTAATTGGTTGAATCAGGTTGAGTGATGGGCTAAAACAAAAACCTGCACCCACACCGGCCCTTCTTGGATAAGATTGGACACCCCTGCCATGACTGTATAGAAGAAGTGCACATGGTCATCATGACATCACCCGTTGGTTCGTGGTCTACAGATTTGAAGCCTCGAGTTCAGCGTTTTTGCTGTCGCTGTATTGAATTTTTGCAACCATTTAACGGAATGGCCCTCAAGAAGCGACGGGTGGATCTGATGAATTAAAGCAGCAGAGCAGCACCCGTACAGGATCTGGATCCAGTGGGCTTCTTTTTGTGAAAGATGTTAACAAAGTTAGCTTCATAATTCAAGGTCAACTTTACAGCTAAGTCTTAAAGTTATCTTAGTAGCTAACTGCATTGGTAGCGTGGTAGCAACCTGTCGATCACAAGGTAGCCCCACCCTAAAGCATCCCCTGCTTTCCGGTCTGTTGGACTCTAAATGAACCATAATGTACTAAATGAACATGATGCCGGATTGAAGAAGACTTGAAACTAGAGATTGAGACCATAAATCAAGTGAGAAGTAGGGTCATTTTCTCATGAACTTCCATGCAGGCGGAGGAGTCGCCCTCTGATGGCCAGTAGTGTTTTCAGAACTGAAAGTTAGGTGACATATCATGGTTTTACTGACAGACTGCCAGCCTCTTAGTCATCAAGAAGCTCTCAGGAAAAGGAAACTACCGTTAAGACTGTCATTGTGGTGTGACATAAAGATGGCAATCAAACAACCCGACTCATTGGCACAGCTTGGTTAGTGCTCCAGAGGAACTGAACAAAAACTGTTCTTTCACTCACTAATTGCTTCTGTTGCCTCAACTTTACTTCCTGTTCAGATGGAAGTTTATTTTGAAAAGACACTATGAATGGAATGAGGGTACATTTAAATGCAATGTGCAAAAGTGACACTCGAGGGCAACAGAGAGTGTCATGGTTAGTACCTTTGGAGTGCTGATCAAGCTACATTATTTGACATAGCGGAGTCAGAACAAGTTGGATCAAAGCTGACCATATAGGAATCCAGTTTTATCATGTTTTTCATTCACAAGGCACTGATCCTTCTGGTACTGGGGAAAATGCTGGCTTCTTTTTACTTCTTCAGAGTGATGACAGTTTTCTTTGCTAAGCAAAAGATTCAGGGACGGTGCGATATGGGAAAAGGGAATTCCAAAAAGACTATCTTTACTGAAAAACCGGGCTTGGATTCACATGAGACACCAATCACTTCCAAAACAGCGAGCATACATCTCACAGAATCACTGTTAGCACCAATTAAAAGCCCGGACCTCCCACACAGAGTCCTCTGTCTGATTTGACAGGCTGGAAGAGCCTCGTTGGGAATTACATAATAGGCCTCAACCACACTCTTCAAAGTAAGAGCTGCTGGTTACAGTGAACAGCCATCAAATGGAGTTATCTCACGTGATCTCACAGGTTAAAGAGGCACTATTCAATTGGTTGCAATATTCAACCTCACCACTAGATGCTCAATTCTACACCAGTCCTTTTATATCAATATTTTATTATTCTCTATTTTTTGGCACATATCCTCCAGCATGCTTTGCACCACCTGTCTTATAGTAGCTCCATTAGGAGACAATGCTCTCTTCACTGGTTGGATATATGGGAATATAATGGAGACCATCCAAGGACAGTGTCTTCATTTCAGTCCCTGGGTGGCACGGAAATTGGATGGCAATCTGCCATTATATATCCATATTTCTACCTGTAGGCTACAATAAGGGAAGATGTTGGACTGATAGTGGAGTGCTGGTCTGGGGAGTACTAAAATCATTAGGATTCATCCTCTGGGGAGCCAGAACATCCACATCAAATGTAATGTCCATTGGTGTGGTAGATGTGGAGAGATTAGCTGCAGCCAAAGTGTTTAATGGGCAAATTTCCATTTCTAAGACTCTGCCTCTGTGAGAGAATGTCCCCTTGGTTGGTGTCCTTTGTGGGCGCAGTAAGACGGCGGTGGTCCAAGCGCAGCGACGGCAGCTCCGTCTTCGTCTGTGCTTTGCTGTGAAAATGTGGTCAGCGTTTGCACGTCCATAGCTGGCGGATCACTGCTGGGGACTGAGTGGGCTCAGTCCGTCTGCTCGCTCTGAATGTCAATGTATTCCAGCCAGGGCCCCGGGGAGCCGGCGGGGGCGATGCCGTTCACACTTAATTGGGTGACAAATCTGACAAACATGATTGTAAACATCCTGAAAGGGATACCTTGACATTTTGATTTCCCGTCTGCGGTTTGGGTTTCATTGTCGCACGTTCACTGTGTTGTCGTGGGGAAGACAGGAGGGTCCGTGTTACACCTCACACATTCTTATTTAACGGAATCACTGTTCACGGAGGGAAAATGAGAACGTTGCACCCACACATTGTTCCGGTGAACCCTCGTTGTCCTGAACCTGCCTTCACTAGTTTTTCCCAGAATGACTTTCAACAGACCCCCCAGAGAAAAATGGTGTTCAGCGAGAGTGTTTGTGTTAGTGAAGAGGAAGTGATGGAGGAAAATCTAATAATATGTGTGAGTGTGAGTCCAGGACCTACCTGCTTCGTACGTCGTGGCGTGTGCCGTCATGCTCCAGGTGCTGGACTTGCGGCCTTTGGTTACCATGACAGCAAACTCGTACATGGTGTTCGGCTTTAGGCCGGTGACCGTGTGGCTGAGCGCCGTGGTATCTGCAGACTGGACGCAAGAAAGTAGCATTTAGATGGTTTTAATATGAAACTGAAGACGGAGAGAGAGAGGCAGATTGGCAAACAAACGATGCACAAAAGGAAAAGGTTGGTTGTCAAGACGACAGACGAAAGCTGCCGTTATTTAGCAGATGTAAAATAAATATATTGGCCTTTAAAGAGGACGAAGTCAAGTTGAATAACAGTTTGAGAGTGCATCTTATTTCCTGTTTGTAGTCAGTCTGTCCTTGTGTTGTGTAAAAGATGATTTCTATCTCAGTAGTCAGCATCAGTGCATACACTCAGGAGTGTTTTCACTTTAAGACCAGACAGATGTCTCGCCTTATGGTACCAAGAAAATGTCTTATTTTAAGTCAGAAAAAGAAGAAATCTCTTCTCTGTGTCTGCCAGTTTATTAGGCTGAGCAGACCGCCTGCCCTTATATAGAGTTCACATTTCCAATGTTTCTGAAGTTTCTCAGAAGTCCAAAGAAGAGAAGAAACTCAGCAGGTGAACAGCAGAACACGATGAGTGCAGTGAAGCATTTTGTCTTGTTAACAGAAAAATCTGAAATGATTTCGGCTTATGTTGTACTTCTGTGCTGCAAAACAATCTAAACTGTTTCCGTCAGCTGTGAATCAAGAGACGTCTTGATCAATAAAAGCTTCTGAAATGGACACAAACAAACACAGAACATTTCCGTTCAGCTGTTACTGTGTGAAGCTGCTCGAAAGCTGTTTCCTGCTGTACTGCAGGTTTGCTGAATCTCAGCTGATAATCATTTGCTGTGGTTTGCTTCTTTTTGAGACGGAGCATTATTAAGGTGTTAGCTTGGAACATGGGTAACATGTAGCAACGTATTAGCATGTTTAGCTGCTGCTAAAGGCTGGATTATGCTTCCGCGTCGACACAACGCAAGGGGGCTTGCGGACCCCTTACGTCCTTGCGGACCCCTTACGTCCTTGCGGACCCCCCTTGCTTCAACGCAAGGGCCTGACGTGTACCTCCCAAAAATCCTCGACGCGCGTCGAGGCGACGCTACGCCAACGCAGCGGCATCGGCTGTGATTGGTCCGCTAACTACATCCGCTGGAGACCGCTATCCGGTTTCCACTCATAAACACGGCCATTTAAACTTTTAAAAGGCTACTTTTATTGTTTTCACCTCGTTTTATTGTTTGCACCTTGTCGCTTTTGCACAAAGAAATAAAACACCAAGTTCTGAAAAATAGTGGATGTTTAAAGCCAGAAAGTAAACAAATACGCTATAACGAGGCTAACGAAGATATACGTCAAGAGTCTCGGTCGGTTGGTCAGTCTTTACAAAAAACATAGCGCCCTTTACCGGTGTGGCATTGAATTGCATTTCGACACGTAAACCCAACGCAGAACCATCACGGTCTCCAAGCAACTGCATCGCCGTTGCGTTGCCGTTGCGTGATCACTATGCGGAAGCATAATCAGGGCTTAAGAAAGTGGAGGCGGGACCAAGCAAAGTCTCACATTGTTAGTCCAGAGTCAAGATAGCTTAGTCCCAAGTCACGTCTAACTCTAAAGCTGTGTTTAAAATTCCAAACTAGTATTTTTATTTTGAAAGAAAGGTAAATCCTAAGTCATGCACAAAGTCAAGCCAGGTAAATCCCAAATCAAGTCTCAAGTTAAGACTGGCTGTCACAAGTCAAATCTGAAAGATTACACAGGCAACTTCCAATTCAAGTCTGGAGCTAAGAGGGACAAGTCCCAAGTCAAATCTCAAGTCAAGACAGGCAACTTGAGGAACCTGCCTTGACTTGGTACTTTTGATTTAAGTTCAAGTAAATAAATAACAAAAAATAGGATCTGGTCTGGGGGTTGTCAAGGCAGTCCAAGTCAAAAGTCCAAGTGAAGGTTTGTATTTGATATTGTCCCATCAAGTCGAAAGTCATCTGGAGTCAACCTCGTGTCCTGGAGGTCACACTAATCTAAGTGTGTAGAGCAGCTGCTGTGTTCACCTTGTACTTCCCACTGGTGGAGTAGCTGGTCTTCCACTTGACCGAGTAGTACCGGACCTCAGACGCCTTCTGGTTCTTGGTCATGGAGTTGTCGGCCCAGGAGACCCGGACCGAGTCCGAGGACAGAGCCACGGCTTGGACCCCCACCGGGGGGATCATGGGAGTGCTGGTGTCTGGCATGGGAGTGGGGTATTTATCAAAGAGGTGGAAGAGGTCATCCTCAGATGGGTCTATGGGGTCTGAGGGGGGGTGTTAACGTTAACCAGGGGGGGTTGGGGATAATTAATGAAATCATTCCATGTAATGAATGTGTGAGAATGAAGATTTATACAAGCAAGTGTGACACAAGCATATTCAGATTAATATTGATTTGTTACGGGTTCATAAACACACAGGTGTAAAAAAACAAAACAACATAATAAATACATGCAAGTGAGATGCAGGAGGCAGCCATGTTTGTTTGAGAGGAAGGAAGAAGGGAATGAGGAGTGGATGAATGAGGCAGTGAAAAACAGGAGAGGGAAGAGGAGAGAAAAAGAGTAAGAGGAGGAAAGGCGTTACTTTAAACAGGAAGTGGAGCGTCAGATCCACAGAGGGGCGAAGGAGAAACAGAGCAAGAGCTGAAACATGACACCTGTAAGTCTCAGAAACCTGCACATTTTAGAACTCAGTTTGGAACATTTCGGCCCAAACTTTTCACGTAAAGCCTGTGAGGGTTTTGTTCCATCCCACCGTCTAACCACTGAGCGCTTGAGGATTCTCTCGCAGACATTGTGAGCCCTTTGTGGACACTTTCCGTAAGTCCGCATTTCTGCTGACTCGGCCTGAGGGGATTACCCACAAATCATCACTGTGACGTTAAACGCAGGGTTAATGGCGGAAGAAGGTAAACAAAGAGACTGCAATGTCATATTTACACAAAAACATTAACATTAACACTTGAAATCAGAGGCACGGGCTGTATTACACCTATTCATCATCACTATTGATTTAAATTTTTTCTTCCTGAAGCTAATTAACTTAAACATGCCAATAGAATATTCAACAATTCCCACGTTTATCTTGTCTGGGACGACAAGAGCATGGAGGAAGTTTCAAATCAGGCAGTAAAACATGTATTTTAGACGTGTTTTTGTGTTTTCAATGATGTTCCGTTTGTTTTTGTGTGTTCAGACCGTCCCAGCCTCTCACAAGTCACGTTAGTCCCTCAGGGTCCAGGATCCAAGGCTTTAGGGGGGACTTGGGATCGGGCATGAACCAAGAAAATAAACCTTAAATCATGACCCACATGTGTAACGTGTGTCACATCTGGAAACTATTGCATACTTTACACTTCGGATTTAAAATCCCAAACAAAATCACCAGAATTTGAGATACGTGCTTTTCATCTGACACTGTTAACCATCTGTGTGGATCCGGGTCTCCAGCCAACGAGAGAGAAAACGCTGCCTTCACGTGCTTCCAGAAAAAAACTGAGTGTCTTTTAACATTCAGCAAGTACTCGCCGTTTAGCTGCTCTACTGTGAACACAAATCTATTTCAAATGTATATAATTTGAATAGTTAAAATGGTTTCTGACACGCAGCACCAGGAAGTAAAGACTGAAGGCGGACTTGAAGTCAGCGTGAAACGGATGCTGGACAGCAGGAATGAATAAAGATACAAACATCAGCCGTGGAGTGAGCAACGCGGTGTTCTGGTTCACTGTCATGAATTTCAACTGAAACATTATTTTCAGTTTAATATTCAATGAGTAGAAAAGCCTTCTGGAAATCTCAGAAGAGGTTTGTTACTGATTGTTTTGTTTCATGTACCAAAGTATTACTGACGGGATGCTGCAAATAGATAACACAAATCTATAAAATTATGCAAAGAAGATAAATTGAACAACAGAAGGCATAAATGTAAAATACAATTATACCAATAAATCTGAGAAGGACACAGCCTTGGCTAGAGTTGGTCTCTGCCTGGCCCTCTGCAGCTGTTTTCTGATTCGAACATTGATCTGGATCTCAGTGCCGTGATCAGTCACGCTCATTTCAGAAGTGGTACTGGAACAAATAATGTGTAAGTCTGCAGAGGATCGCTCAGCTTCTTCACGCTCCACATCATCAGCCCTCTAATCCACCTCTAATGTCCAGACTGTTGACAAATGGGATCTCTATCGGCCCCCATGTAAACCCCCTGACCAGTAATGCCTATGGTTATCCATTTAGTCCAGTGAACTGGTTTAAGCCCCACCTGTAGCCAAAGACTAGTCTTGCTGCCCAGAACTCTGATTTTGGGGGATTCAGTGTTTAGTAGGCTGGATTAAGAATGGGGGCTATGGAGCTACAAAAAAAGACCTAACTATCCATCAGCAACAGTTTCCCACATTGGGACATGACAGGGGGTTAGCTCAGGAGGTAGAGCTGGTTGGCTGGCAACCGCAAGATTGCCAGTTCGATCCCTGCCCTAGCTGAGTGCCTGGTGTCCCTGAGCAAGACAACCCAATTGCTCCTGACGAGCTGGCTGTCTCCCTGCGTGGTTGACTCCGCCGTCGGTGTGTGAATGAATGGGTGACTGTCAGTCATTCCTGTAAAACGATTTGGAGAAAAGCGCTACATAAATGAGGCCATTTACCATTTATGTACATCAGAAGTGGACATGTGGATCGTTGGTTAGTGGACTACAGTAGCCCCGCCCTATAGCGTCCCCTGCTTGCTGGTCTATTTGGCTCTAAATTAAAAAACTAGTTAAGTTGTAGGTCTGAAGCTGATACATACAAAACATAGTTATCAATACAGAAATACATGAATACTTTACATCAGCCTGGACAACCAGACTCGTAGCTTCTCCGACAACATCCAGCTACCAGCGAGTTCCATCAGTTTACATAAATACAACTCCCACGAGGGTTTTATCAGCAGATGCAAACTTTGCTCTCAATCAATCCACTTACTGGTCTCATGACATCAAACGAAAATCAAACCCGTCACCTCATTCTATGAGGGTTTCAGAGATGCAGGCTTATTGTCTTATCTGCAGTAAAACCAGGCTTGGGTCAGAAGAATGTACTTTCTGATTAATAGTAGATGGGTGAATGAAATAATACTTCATTACTGTGGGAAATATTAATTAGGGTACAATCTCTTATAATGTGAACATAGAGAGCAGAGCTGTGAGACGGATGAAGGAGGAGGACCACCTTCCCCTCCTCCAGTCTCTACTCCTCTACAGTCTCTACTCCTCCAGTCTCTACTCCTCTACAGGCTCTACCCCTCCAGTCTCTACTCCTCCAGTCTCTACTCCTATAGTTTCTACTCCTCTCCAGTCTCTACTCCTCTACAGTCTCTACTCCTCTACAGTCTCTACTCCTCTCCAGTCTCTACTCCTCTACAGTCTCTACTCCTCCAGTCTCTACTCCTCCAGTCTCTACTCCTCTACAGTCTCTACTCCTATAGTTTCTACTCCTCTCCAGTCTCTACTCCTCTACAGTCTCTACTCCTATAGTTTCTACTCCTCTCCAGTCTCTACTCCTCTACAGTCTCTACTCCTCTCCAGTCTCTACTCCTCTACAGTCTCTACTCCTCTACAGTCTCTACTCCTACAGTCTCTACTCCTCTCCAGTCTCTACTCCTATAGTCTCTACTCCTCTACAGTCTCTACTCCTCCAGTCTCTACTCCTCTACAGTCTCTACTCCTCTACAGTCTCTACTCCTCCAGTCTCTACTCCTCTACAGTCTCTACTCCTCTCCAGTCTCTACTCCTCTACAGTCTCTACTCCTCTCCAGTCTCTACTCCTCTACAGTCTCTACTCCTCCAGACTCTACTCCTCCAGTCTCTACTCCTCTACAGTCTCTACTCCTCCAGTCTCTACTCCTCTACAGTCTCTACTCCTCTACAGTCTCTACTCCTCCAGTCTCTACTCCTCTACAGTCTCTACTCCTCCAGTCTCTACTCCTCTACAGTCTCTACTCCTCTCCAGTCTCTACTCCTCTACAGTCTCTACTCCTCTCCAGTCTCTACTCCTCTACAGTCTCTACTCCTCCAGACTCTACTCCTCCAGTCTCTACTCCTACAGTCTCTACTCCTCCAGACTCTACTCCTCCAGTCTCTACTCCTCCAGTCTCTACTCCTCTACAGGCTCTACTCCTCCAGTCTCTACTCCTCCAGTCTCTACTCCTCTACAGTCTCTACTCCTATAGTTTCTACTCCTCTCCAGTCTCTACTCCTCCAGTCTCTACTCCTCTCCAGTCTCTACTCCTCTACAGTCTCTACTCCTCCAGTCTCTACTCCTCTCCAGTCTCTACTCCTCTACAGTCTCTACTCCTCCAGTCTCTACTCCTACAGTCTCTACTCCTACAGTCTCTACTCCTCTCCAGTCTCTACTCCTATAGTCTCTACTCCTCTACAGTCTCTACTCCTATAGTCTCTACTCCTCTACAGTCTCTACTCCTCCAGTCTCTACTCCTCCAGTCTCTACTCCTCTACAGTCTCTACTCCTCTACAGTCTCTACTCCTCCAGTCTCTACTCCTCTACAGTCTCTACTCCTCTACAGTCTCTACTCCTATAGTTTCTACTCCTCTCCAGTCTCTACTCCTCTACAGTCTCTACTCCTCCAGTCTCTACTCCTCTACAGTCTCTACTCCTCTACAGTCTCTACTCCTCCAGTCTCTACTCCTCTACAGTCTCTACTCCTCTACAGTCTCTACTCCTATAGTTTCTACTCCTCTCCAGTCTCTACTCCTCTACAGGCTCTACTCCTCCAGTCTCTACTCCTCTACAGTCTCTACTCCTATAGTCTCTACTCCTCTCCAGTCTCCAGTCCCTCCAGTTCCCCCCCCCCCAATACAATGACAATAACGACAACAACAACAAATATGATAATAATAATGACAATAACAATAACAATAATAATAATAATGTTAATAATGATAATAATAATAACAATAACAATAATAATAATAATGTTAATAATGATAATAATAATAACAATAACAATAATTCCCCTAACCTAATACTAACCTAAACGCTAAACCAGGTCCAAATGGTCTAGTCACAAAACAGTCTTACACTCAAAGTTACATGTAGGCAAAGAAATGAATTGCAGCGTTGATTCATGTTAAAGCATATTGCAGCAGCAAGTGCCTCCTTAGTCTCTTTTTAAAAACATGTACAGTTGGAGACATTTGTAAATCTCTATCAAGGTCATTCCATACCTGTGGACCTTTACAGACTATGCTGAAACTGGTACATTTGAGTTTCCGTTTTTTCCCTTTGATATGGTGCTTTTTCCTAGTCTGATAGGCGTGTGATGGAAAATAAATTGGGATCAGTTCACTTAGTTTGTCGTTAAGCCTATTAACAACACAATACATGGTACAAGCATTATAAAAAATGTTGAGTTCAATAATTTTCAGAAAGCCATACCGACGGAAGAGTGGATCAGAGGGGGCATCAAAACTGGACCAGGATATGATACGAATAATTTTTTTCTGCAAGATCAGCAATTTTCCCAGGTGACTCGAAAATGTATTACTCCAAATAATATTACAATAATTCAAGTGAGGATCAAATAATGACCGGTATAATGTAAGGAGTGCTTCACCAGGTAAAAAATGCCGCAACTTAAGAAATAATCCAACATATCTTGATAGTTTCTTTGTTACCTCATCAATATGGCTCCTGAAGTTTAGGATCTCGTCCATGTGGACCCCCAGGAGTCTGGTGGACAGTGCTCTCTCAATAGCACTGTAGCCATTTATTTCAATTTTGACGTGTTCAATATTGCTTCGATTTCTATTTGAACGGAAAATAATGTAGTTTGTCTTTTTTGTATTTAGAGATAATTTATTACATTTAAACGCTATATCAACTTTAATTAATTCGTCGTTTAGGATCTTTTCCAAGTCATTTATATTTTTGTGGGATAAAAATAAATTTGTATCGTCTGCAAACAATACTTTGTGTAAGACATTTGAGGAGAATATGAAATCATTTATATATTATATGAAGAGAAGCGGCCCTAATATAGATCCCTGGGGGACACCATATTCCATTGTTTGATATTCAGACTTGTGATTGTTAACAACTACATATTGTTTCCTCCCGTATATGTAACTTCTAAACCAACTGAGTGCAGTACCTCGAATACCATAATATTGCAATTTATTTAATAGAATTTCAAAATCTATAGTGTCGAACGCCTTAGATAAGTCAAGGAAAACTCCAATGCCACACTCGCTCTTTTCAATTGCTTCATTAATTTTTTTCCAAGAGATCCAGGATCGCTATAGAAGTGGTACTCTTCTTCCTAAAGCCATACTGTGATGGAGTCAAGATTTTTGAATGTAACTTGGAAGTCACTTAGTCTATACAACTCTCTCCAAAACCTTAGATAGCACAGGCAATATCGATATAGGTCTATAATTATGGAGGTCATTTTTGTCCCCTGACTTAAACACTGGTACAATTCTGGTTATTTTTGTCATGTCAACCCCTTAAAGTAAGGAGAGGTTGATAGTATAGACAAGCGGTTCTGAAATTTCGTTAATAATAGCTTTGAAAATTTTGCTTGAGATATTATCTACACCAGCAGTGTGAGAAGTTTTCATTTTCATAGCAATTTTATGTACTTCATCACTGTCGGTTGGCCTCAGAAAGAGTGAGTTTAAATAATTTCCTTGAAGGTATTGTCTAAAAGTGGTATTGTGTGGTTGACTAATATTTATAGAGAGATTTTTTCCAACAGAAATAAAATGATCGTTGAATTTACTGGCGAGATTATCATTTACAGTGGCATTTTACATATTTTTGGATTTGTTCTTGCTATTAGTATGAGGAAACACAGTATTTTTATGCTTTCGGCAAATCATTTCATTAAGCACCTGCCAGGATTTCTTTTGGTCACCCCGGTGGACTTTAATGAGTTCAGTATAATAACTTCGCTTACTCATGCGTATTACTTGTGTGAGCTTATTTCTATACTTTGAGTATGTTTCTTTGTTCACACTACTGGGGTTTTTAACAAATCGTTTGTATAGTTTATTCTTTTTGTTTATCGATTTTAAAATGCCCTTTGTAAGCCAGGATTTCTGTTCAGTATCACCTTGTTTTATGTATCTTTCAGGTATGGTGGAATCCATGGAATCCGTGATTTCATTAATTAGAGCATCACATGCAGCATTCGGATTCTTACAGTCATACACTGAATCCCACTTTTTGGTTTGTAGGTTTCCACATAGTTTTTGTAGTGATTTGTCATTTACAACTTTAGCTCTAATTTTGGTGGCAGGAACATCTAACTTTGTTAAAGGATCAGTACATAGAACACTAGGGTAGTGATCTGTTACATCTGTAAGTATTACACCAGAGGTTATAGAGGCTTTATGAAAATTTGTGAAAATATTATCAATAATTGTCTTACTAGACTGTAACTCGGGTGAATGTAGTTATTGTGGGAAAAAAGGAGTGTAAAACATTAATGAAATCATTAATCCCTGAGTCATCCTTGGCTAGATCTATATCATAGTCCCCAAGAATGAAGCAGGTTTTATTTGTTTGGTTGATGCAGTATAGGAGTTTTTCCAACTTGATTTTAAAATGATCAATGTCGGAGTCTGGTGGCCTGTAGATTACTCCTACAATAATGGTTTTTACTATTTTTTATATCTATCTCCATGAATAGAGAATCTGAGTGACCATCCTCAATGATAAGGTCATCACGAATGGTAACTGAAAGTTCAGAGGCTGCATACAAACAGACTCCTCCTGGTCTACCAAGTCTATTTTTGTTATAAAGTTTATATCCATCAAGGTTGAGAATATCCATATAGGATCCTTCATTTAACCAAGTTTCACTACAGCCAATAACTTTAAAGCTATGTCCTATATTTGTTAAAAGGAGACTAGATCATCATGATGTTTGCTTAGACTCCTGATGTTAAGGTGCATCAATGAAACATTATTATTGGAATTTATGAATTTTAACTGGTGTAGTAGAAAATGCTTACAGTTTAGGTTCCCACTATTATAGAGGCAATCTTCAATGCAATTTAGGTCATCCAATCCCATACAGAGTAGACCTATGATAACAGTACAATGTTGAGTGACTGATTAAATGAAAACGGACCAGAAAAAACCCATGAAAGAAATAAAAGTAATATATTAAATAAAATAAAATAAGACAGATATTAGAAATTCGGTTCTGTACAAATAAAGGGCAGATAATCTCCCAAACACTGTTTTAGTGTTGAGTCCAACTGCAGCATAATACAGAAGGCTATGGATGTGATCAGTCATGATGATACATGATGCGTAACTTACTGGCGTCAGAGAGTCTGCTGATAACGTGCAGTTTCTTCTTGTGTGTTAGCAGGTGTATGAGCCCGTCGCGTGTCCAGCTGGTAGTTAGTTTATCCTTGTATTTTTCTCGTAAATCAGCAAACAGTTTCACTCTCTTTGTTGTCAGGTTCTCCAGGATGTGCATTTTGGAGTTCTTTAGTGCTTTTTTCGCCTTGAAAACATGGTCCCGAACATAATAATTCGCAAACCTGACAATAATACCCCTTGGTTTAGCCTTCAGGTGGTCGGGCTTTTGTCCAAGGCGATGGCTTCTATCAATCTCAGAGGGCTGGACCTCTAATTTGAGATAGTTTTAAAAATGTCACAAACAAGCTTAGTTGTATTTTCATCATTTTTTTCAGGAACACCAAAGACAATGAGGCAATTCCGCAGAGAGTACTGTTCTTGTTCATCAATGTTGTCGATTATGTCATCATACTTCTGCTGTAGTTCACTTAGTTTATCAGCTGTGCCTTTTAATTCATACTGTATGGTTTCTTTTACCGTCTCAGTGATGGACTCCGCAATAGCCCTCTTGACAGGTTCGATGAGAGAATCCACCAGTATCTTGCTGATTTTATTGACAAAGTCAGTGTCTCGAAATAAAGTGTCCATCTGCTTGGATATTATATCGTTTTCTATCAATTCTGGATAGTTGGTCCTCCATGGTGACAGCGTCGCCTCCCTCAGTTGGCATGGCGGTGGTTTACCTGCCACCATGCCGCCACCATGTAGGATTCATCAGTCACTAATCACCTCCCAGCAGTATAAGAAGCCTGGTCTGATTGTCACTCATCACCAGATCGTGTCGTCAGCATGAGCGGTAGTTCATTGTGTTCTCAGTCCACCAAGACACCTGTTATTCTGTGTTTTTCGACCGTGCTTTGTTTGACCACACCTGTGCTTTTTGTCACTGCAGTTCTTGCTCCCTGTTTGGCCTGCCTGCCAGTTTGCCATTCAGTCTGCCTGCCTGCCTGCCTGCCTGCTCCTTCGTCTACCAGCTTTCCCTGTGCCGCTGTATCTCGCTCTGGGAAATTGTTTGTTCAGCACACGGACGCCATTACCACGTGGAGGGACGCCTCACCTGGCTTTTGGTCTTCACTGGGCACGCTCTGGAGAGCTCACCACTTGCACCACTCGCACCATTGATGTCACCAGCCCTGTCCCCTTTATTTCCCCCGTGCACATTGCACTCGTTGTTTATTCTGTCACACATTAAATCACGTTTAATTGACTTTTGTTGTTGTGTCTTACATTTGGGTCCAATCCTCCAGTGTTTGTTCATAACAATCATCCAGCTTTCTGCTGTCGTTCTACAGTCTCTACTCCTACAGTCTCTACTCCTCTACAGTTTCCTCTCCTCCAGAGTCTCGGCTCCGTCATGTTGACCAACATAAATGCTCTTCTTTTTTTATAATTGAAAGATTGAGAACCCATAGGTTTGTGCATGATTCTCCATGTTGCATGAAATATTCCCCAATGCCTTTTCACTGAGGCTGAAGTTATAACTTATGAACAACTACATTTCCCAGGATTCCCAGGTCAAAAGCTCATTTTGGGACAGAGGTGGTGTAAGAGCATGGTTATATGGATCAGGAGAGGGAGACTCTGCATGCTTGACGTGACAAAGAAGGTCAACGTTTTTAAGTTGCCGTACTTAACGTCACATATTTCATTTAAAAATACACTCAAATACTATCAAAGTTGTTTAATCACTGAATGTCAAGCTGTTATATTTTGGGAGACAAACCATACCCACTTTGAAATGACACTTCCATCCCAGTTTAAATGCAGCGTACATTGAAGGATTGGAAGCTGCATTGATCAACCGATCAGTTTAACAAACTGTATGCACTGAGAACTCCTTTGGCAATATCTATATATGTGTATTTTTCAAATTGCTTTGTTTGTGGATGTGACTGTGCATTTAAACACCACAAGTGACTCACAAATCATCAAAAACACAATTTATATTTGTGGATCATGAAACATCAGTCTCATGAATTCAAACTTAATCTCTCTCTGCGGGGAACATTACTGCTTTATTTTGATCGTCAGACTTCTTTTTCATCCTGTGACCGAGGAAAAGGTGAGTAGTTGAGATCAACATGAAGGTCCAATCAAGGGGGGCAGAGTGGGGACCAGTTTGGCATCCCAGCTGGTGTGATGGTCACCAGCTTCTCTCCGATTCCATCATTTCAAGCACACGAAGGTGGAACCTGTTGAGGTCCTGACTCTCCGTGCGAGGTCACGTGGCTCTCTGTGCGAGGTCACGTGACTCTCCGTGTGAGGTCACGTGACTCTCCGTGCAAGGTCACGTGACTCTCCTGCGAGGCCCGTCCCGTTGTGTCTGCGGTGTAAACCAGACCACTGAGAGAATCAACACTGACATCTAATGTGCTACTGTTGAAGAGAGATGTACAGCTGCAGGCCAACACACACTCAGAGAGAGAGAGAGAGAGGGAGAGAGAGGGAGAGATTGATGAAAGAGGTGTTTGGGGCTGCGGGGCGAGCTGCAGCAGGCGGTGTCGTGGTTAAACTGGTCGTCCAGCATCACAATAAAGTGCCGATCAGGACAGAATACTGATGAGGACCCCCCCACCCCCCACCCCTCTCCACTCTCTCCTCCCTCCATCCCTTGTTTCTTTACTCTCTACGCCCCCCCCCTCTTTGTCTGCTTGCTTTTCTTCATCCTTTCCTGTTCCCATCATGCATTTCTTCCTTCCTCCCTACCTCTCCTCCTTCCATCCCTCCCTCTGTCTTTCCTCTTTACATTTATTGCTCATCCCCCACGCTTCTACACAGCCTTGCTTGCTCCCTTCTTTCACCGTACTTCCTTTCATATTACCCCCCCCCCCCCCCCCTCCCAGCTCCTCCAAACCCCATCTGCCCCCCCTCCTCTCTCGCTCTGCGGTCCTCCGGTCCTTGATTAAATGGCGGTGTGGCGGTTGGTTGAGGATCAGTTCCGTCTCTGCAGTGTGTTGGCGGCGAGGCGAGGGACGAGGCAGTATATTAACGAGGCTCCCAGCGTTAACGAGACGTTTTTTAAGGCTCTCGTAAAAAACTCTCCGCCAGCCTGCCACCATAAAGTGATGGAGAATTCAGCTTGTCCCGGCATGACAAGACAGAACGTGTGTGTGTGTGTGTCACTGTTGATGACCTTGTCAGAACAGTAATGGGTTTAGTTTCTGTCTCAGCCCTCAGGTTCGCAGCTTATCAACTCCTGTCTGTCACACTTGGGCT
This sequence comes from Chelidonichthys spinosus, assembly GCA_029853015.1. Taxonomy (NCBI): domain Eukaryota; kingdom Metazoa; phylum Chordata; class Actinopteri; order Perciformes; family Triglidae; genus Chelidonichthys; species Chelidonichthys spinosus. The sequence goes on from CM056840.1 coordinate 3,681,105, forward strand.
CCGCGTGAGACTCTATATCTCTAGAGAACTCAACACGAGTCCTTGGAAGTCTGTGGAGCTCCACGTGTTTTAGACTGCGCTTCCATACGTCCTCACATTTTCACACGTTTCCACAGGGCTCCAGATGTGTCCGTGTACGCAAATACAACTTCACGCTTGTTTCCATATTTCTACAAAACTACTTAATGAAACTCCTGACAACCCCAGATGTAGTAGACCCGGGGATGTGTTGGTGTACTTCTAGAATTCCAGATGTGCTAACATATATCTACAGAGCTCCAGATGTGAATGTGCATTTCTAAACAACTCCCGCTGTGTCTACCTGTCGCCGTGGAATTCCAGATGTGCTAATGTATTTTCAAACATTTTAAATTTGCATTCAGATTTCCAAAGAGCTCCAGATGTGTCATGCATTTTTATACAATTCCAGATTTTACTAAACTTCAAATGTACTATGTGTACTATGTACTTAGTCTGGTTTTCACCATACTAAGGTCAATCTTTTAAGATTGAACATTAGTCTGGGTAGGCTGCGCTTTGTTTCTACTGCTCAAGAGGCGGGATCAATGGGCATCGTTCAAATGACTCCGTACGCAATTGGATAGTCCTACAACCAATCAGAGCAGGCCAATAGCATGCCAGGAGAGAATGGCCGTTTCTGATTAGAGCCAAAGATTCTGGCAATGTAACAGCGAAAGTAAGCCTGAGGGTGTCCAGCCTAAACTGCCGAGCGAAATCCAAATTTCCCGGAAGTTCAGGCAGGGTTCACCCAGCCTACTATGTACTATATTTCTAAAGAACTCCAGATGTGCAATGTATTTACAAAGAACTCCAGATGTGCGTATGTATTTCTAAAGAACTCCAGATGTGTGTATGTATTTACAAAGAACTCCAGATGTGCGTATGTATTTCTAAAGAACTCCAAATGTGCGTCTGTATTTACAAAGTACTCCAGATGTGTGTATGTATTTCTAAAGAACTCCAGATGTGCATATGTATTTCTAAAGAACTCCAGATGTATGTATGTATTTACAAAGTACTCCAGATGTGCGTATGTATTTCTAAAGAACTCCAGATGTGTGTATGTATTTACAAAGAACTCCAGATGTGTGTATGTATTTACAAAGAACTCCAGATGTGCATATGTATTTCTAAAGAACTCCAGATGTGCGTCTGTATTTACAAAGTACTCCAGATGTGTGTATGTATTTCTAAAGAACTCCAGATGTGCATATGTATTTCTAAAGAACTCCAGATGTGTGTATGTATTTACAAAGAACTCCAGATGTGCATATGTATTTCTAAAGAACTCCAGATGTGCGTCTGTATTTACAAAGTACTCCAGATGTGTGTATGTATTTCTAAAGAACTCCAGATGTGCATATGTATTTCTAAAGAACTCCAGATGTGTGTATGTATTTACAAAGAACTCCAGATGTGTATATGTATTTTTGAAGAACTCCAGATGTGCGTATGTATTTCTTAAGAACCCCAGATGTGCATATGTTTTCCTACATAGCTCCAGATGTGTGTCTATATCTCTATAAAATGTATTTCTACTTTTATAGATGTATTTAAAATGATTTCGACATCCCTCCCATCATTCGTTTGTTTCTTTTTGCTTCCCTTCTCTTTCGATCAGCTACCATTAAAGTCATCAAAATCAAATCTCTATCCCTCTCTCTCTCTCCATATCCACCCTTCATCTCCCCTCTCGACTTCATCACTCCTTGGTCCCGTAGTCAAAAGACGAGCAGTAGAAACACTCTCCAGTTGAAAAGTGTCCATCCCAGACACTTCCTTTAACGGCTGACAAACCGCGGCGAGCGAGGTCTTCGCTGCTGCCGGTGTTTCCTGCGACTATCATCACATCACGAGGGCCGAAAAACCTCCGAAAACGTGGCATATTTATGAGCGTAATAAAGGATTTATGTCCGCCACCGGCTGCCGGGTGAGCCGAGGAGGGCCGGCTGTTTAATTCATAAGATGAAACTTGGCTGAGAGTCGGATGCGTTTCATTTATCTCACTTCTCCAGCCCCATAGTCTGCAGGAAACGCTAATGAGTCTCTCACTCACAGACGCACGCGCCGATCGCACGCCGCCACGCGCGGCACGTTTGAACGGAGCCACGTCCTTCGATGCCACGGGTCACATGGGCGCCGCTGGGACTCACAGTGTGTGTGAGGATCTTCTGGGTGCTGCTAGATTCAGATGGAGGCCTTAAGTGCCGGTTTCTGTCGTTTCCTCTCGAACCGAGTGCAAACATGAACACTGAGTCAAACCACCGGGAGACACGATGGATCACATCCCTGAAACCAAGACACCCGGCCCAACTACTGCTGTTACTTTATGCTGCTGCTACGGTTACTGCTGCCATTACCCCTTCTAGAGCAGAACTGCGTCATGACTTAAAACTCTACTAACACGGCTGCTCGTATAAATAGTGACAGTGTTAGCGGCTTAAACCGACGTGTTGCTATCACTGCTGCTACTCTAATAATTATACGTCTACTGCTAAAGCTGCTGCTGCTGTAATGCTGTGTTTACACGGATCAGACCGTCTCTCTCATGAAGCTGTAGCTCTGTGTGTGTGTGTGTGTGTGTGTGTGTGTGTTGTTCACACAAGAGCAAACTGAAAGTTCAGTTTGCACAGATCCAAATGAGTTTGTGTTTATTGCTTCTTTTTTCCTGTTAAAGTGGTCGGATGCAGCTTAATTAGTCCTTCAGACTTATTTTCAGTGTGTGCTCCCGCTGTAGCTTCATAACATGCTAGTGATTTATCTCTGTCGCCTACATGTTCATGTTCCCATACAGGGAAGCTGTATGGACATAATATCTGCCTGAAAAGGGCTGTATGTGTGTGTGTGTGTGTGTGTGTGTATAAAATCAGCACCTCGGCATGCAGACTGTTTCTACAAACATGTGTGAAAGAATGGGTTTCTCTCAGGAGCTCAGTGGATTCCAGCGTGGTACTGTGATAGGATGCCACCTGGTCAACAAGTCCAGTCAAGAAATGTCCTCATCCTAAATATTCCACAGTCAACTGTCAGTGGGATTAGAACAAAGTGGAAGCGATTGGGAACGACAGCAACTCAGCCACACGATATGAAGCCACCCGTGTGGCTATTTAATGGCCAGAGCTAGCGACGTAGCTTTAAGTGTTGAGAAAGTCAACATGGTGGAGGGATGGATGGGTCCATCAACACTTTCAACCATGAGACCAGTGTTTGTCCCCCACGTGTCCCAAAGTGTTGTTTTTTTGTTGCGTAATGTCTTCCAATTTCTACAACGGTTTTAACTAGTAATGCTACTACTACCCTGCTGCTACAAGTAGGGCTGCTCCTAATAGTAATGCCGTTAGCTTCAGGTTTGATACTGCTGTCACTGATACACTATGACCCTGTTTACTTTTGGGTAATCAGATCACCAGGGCAGATTGCGCTCCGATCACTGTGGGGCATCTAGGGACACACTTTAATGCCAACGGGGCCCAGGTTGTACTTAAATGTCACTAGGACTAATTCAAGTGCTCCGGTCACATCACCATCAAACTCCCAGCAGTCACAGTGCTCTCATCATCTTACGGATATGGAAGCTGTTATTACGATCTGCTACGTACACATCATGTTGTACGTTGTGCTGCAAACGCAGGATTACTGTGATTATCAGCATGGGGTCGTACCTGTCAGCGACCGAGTGACAGCGCTCTCGTACAGAGGGACTCCCTCGCCAGCATTGTTGAACGCCTTCAGGGAAATCACGTAGTGTGAGCTGGGCTCTGAGGTAGACAGGGAGACAGGAGAAAGGAGAGACAGGCACAGAGAGTTAGTTATGATGACATTCAGCAAATACAAGCAAACACATCTTACTCTTGTCAATATTTACTTTCTTACGCTTTTATTTCAATGTTAAAGTTAGGACAAATTCAAAGAAAGTTCAATATGTAAGGGAGGTTTACTCTACAATCAACGTGCTGTGCTTCATGTCTCATATCAGCAATATTAAAATCATATAAAAGAATATTTACACAATAGTGTCTTTGTAGCGTAGGGTGGTTGTTGTTTACCATTTACATTGTAAACACTGTTACATTGTTACCGTATGCTGTAACATTGTTACGCTGTTATGTTACACTGTAACAACATTGTGACGCTGTTTCATCGTTACGCTGTTAATTAGCTAGCTGTGCTTGTTAAGTTACATTATATAAGAATGTCTGCTAAAGGTGGATGTTGTTTGATTTACACTAGTTACCTTGTTACATTATGATGTTAGATTTCATTGTAACATTATGTTGTTATAGCGTTTCACAGTGTTAACCATGTTGCAGTGTGGGTTTTTGCAAGATGGAGACTGACATGAAATGTATTCATGAACTCTTGAACTAAATGCTTCGGCGATACATTATTGAGTTGTTATTCCGGGGACAATTCTAAAGAAAGGTCAAACATTAACCCAGTTTTACTTTGACTTCACTATGAACCTGCTGGGCTTCAGTCATCACATCAGCAGCATTAAAAACCAGCATCATACATATTCCCATAACATATCTGGAGTCGTGTAGTGGGCATTAGCAGTCAAACACTTAGACCTGGTTTATGACTGACGTTGAAGTTTAAGAATGTAATGTGAAACAGAGAAGGTTATTTCCTGGAGGTGCAAAGGTAAGACTTGTGAGCTGCTTGTCATTCTGCGGCTCGTCTTCACGTGATGATGCTGTTCTCTCCATGTAGCGTCCAACACTCACATCAGTTAAACAAACACGCCCGCTCCGCTCCCCAGACGCCCGCTGCATGAATTAATAATCGCTATGAATTATAAATGGCATGTACATATGTGCGCTCGCTCCCATGTGTGCGTGCAACGCAGCGGCTGGATTTTTATTTTTCCATTACTCCTCCTTACGAGACCTGAGACAGGAATTTTCATCCGTGCGTAAAACTCTATCCGATTTGTTATTGTCTTTTTGTGCATGCAGATCGCTTGTCGCGGTCGCTGGGGAGGAAGTCTTCCCTCGTTCCTCCTTTCACAATTAGATTTCCACCTCAAGCTGCTTTCTTATTACATTTCTTTAAATTATTGATGGTAATTAAACAGGGATTTCATCATTGTAATGAATTGCTGGAACAGGAAGGTGCTGTGTCAATATTGGCACTTTGTCGGCAGGAGCAGCTGGATTTATGGGGGGGTATTAAATATTTGTTGTGGATAAGTATGTTGGAAAGGTAAACTCATGGAATGATGTATTATTTTGATGCTGAAAAGACACATGTATATAGAAAAAGAGGTTAGCAGTTAGCTTATCACAAAGACAAAAGCTGTGTCCCAATTCAGCGCCCACCCTTCAGAGGCTGCATTTGACCCCTGAATGCATCACATTTCAAACACGCCTTCAAATGCAGCCTCCTTTTCCAGATTAAGAGGATCCGGCTGATGGATCCTTCACAGCCCAACCTAGAACCAAGATTCATTGCGGGCTGGCGACATGGATTTGAACCAACATCAGCAGCAGCAGATGCAGAGTCCTTCTATGCTTTTTTTGTCATCCAAAAGTGGTTGCTAGGTGATAGGAGTGGCAAAGGGTGGGGCCAGGAACTGGTGGTGACTCAAACAGGAAATCCTCTGTCGACCGGACAGTCTCATCTCAGTGACTGCTCGCTGACTTCAAGGTAGTCAAACAACACGACCTTCGCGGTCTACATTGGCCACGTCTTATGAAGACCCTGAGGGATGCCACCGCTGAATTGGGACACAGCTAAAGACCGGATCCATCCCCCCGTCACCTCCCACCCCCTCCTCACCTAGGTTTTCGATGGAGTAGTATCTCTGCTTGCTGTCCACTCGGACCGTCTCGGCGTAGGGACTCCCCACTCCGTAGCCGATGATGTAACCCCGAACGAGGATGTTAGGGCTGAGGGGCGGAGTCCAGGACATGATGATGCTGTTGGGCAGCGGCCTGACGTGTAGAGAGCTGGGCTGGTCGGGAACCTGACTCTCTGCAAAGACACGAACGGTGACACATCACACAGAAGAAGTCCTGATCTCCAGCACCGGCGGCCCTGCAGCTCACCCCGTTAGCAGCAGCGGTAGCAGGTACTTAGATCAGCTAACAGATGCTAACCCTGTTAGCAGTGTATTAAGCCCTAATGAGCCCTGACACTTTGTGTTATTTCAGCATCAGATTGGATCAGATTAGTGGGCTCTCTGGCCTCAGGGGGAGACGCTTCATATCACTTTATTGAGTGATAATCCATTGAAATGAGATTTGCGTCTCCCTGTGTCCCGGCCTGCAAACACAGTTAGCATGGATGTGTTTGTTTTCTTGATCTCGGCTGCTTCCTGCTGACCAAGACGTCCTCCTGACTGAGATTCAGCCCGAGGTCAGCTTTTCTAATTATTCTGCTAGGAACCATTAGGTGACAACCCAAAGATCCCAGCATGTTTGTTATCTCTCTCTCTAGCCATTCCTACATCTCTATCTTTTAAAAGCACTCACACATATTTCTGACAATAACACATACAAGTTTATAACGTCTTGTATTAATAAATAATGCTTCAGGGTTGCTCAGAGGGGTGTTCAGGATCAAGTCGTAGTATAATTCCCATGTTTATAATACATTTACAGTATTGTAATACTCTTTTGTACTCTCATTTTGATCAAAATATAATGCATTATAACATGCATTGAAAAATATATATTTGAATTAAAATATTGAAATCAAATAACACCATGATTCTTGCAAAAACACATTTTAGTGAGTGACCAGCATAATTGCTGGTCCAGTCCTTAATAAGTCATCATATAGGCTTTATATGATTATTCTTCTTACTAACTAATAACTATAAATGTGATAGAAGCAGATTTGAATCCATTATAAGTATGGTTGTAGAATAAATATAATTAAAGTACAGACATGCGTCATAGAAAGTGTAACGAGTGTTAGATTTTTAAAAATAATCTTTCCTCGCATTTATGATTAATATAAGGTTACAGTTTAGCTTCCTGTATTTAGCATTTATAACCGCTATACAAACATTTGATGAATTGATTGAAAAGGAGAACATATTTTTACATTATTACAACTGAGTTTCAATTCAAAGTGTTTGTTTCTATTGATTTTTTTTTTCAAATGCTTTCATTCCTGGCATATTTTGATGATACAAAGAAAATGTATATTACTATTACTTAGTACTTAGTAGTACTTCTCCTTCTTTTGACCTCCCCATCCCCCCTCCTTCCCCAGGGTGAGACTTCCGTCCATCTAACTGTCTCAGTGTTTAAATATTAATGTGCGTGTCGGGACAGTGGAAGTATTTACATGCTGCTGTACACATCACTGCTTCCAATCTCCCTCTCTCTCTCTCTCTCTCTCTCTCTCTTACCGTCCAGGTCGTTCTCCGGAGTCTCGGCAGAGTACCAGTCACTGGCTGGTCCCGTTCCATTGGCTGTCATGGCGGCTACCTGGAAACTGTACTGGCTGCCCTTCTCTAGACCTGGAGGGCAAGAGAGGGAGAGAGAGAGAGAAAGAGAGAGAGAGAGAGAGAGAGAGAGAGAGAGAGAGAGAGAGAGAGAGAGAGAGAGAGAGAGAGCACCTTGTTATAACTGACATTTAGCTACATTCAAGTGTCAATCTCAGATATTTGCACCCATCCACAGCGGTAATCTACGGCGTTCCACAGGAGTTATTGTTGGGGTGTCCAGGGGTTCTGCAGTGTTCACTTCGTAACAGGGTTACATTATGCTGCACAACTATCCTCATCAGGAACAGATTACGTTTGATTCAACACTGTATCAAAGCCCGCCCACTGATCAAATGGCGATGTGTTGATCCTTATATAATATTACACAAACAAAAAGAAGGTAAAATGACAGCTGACTGTGTGAATGTGTAAATTAATAGAATTATAATATCACTGCCCCATCCAGAGCTGATAGATCTAATTACATGTGTGTATTCCATTACATTTATGTGTTGCTTCTTATGGCTATTTCACAGTATTTTATTAAAAGTATTTCAATTTCTTTCAGCTGCAACTCTGGTGGTGTACAACAGACTTGGGCCAAATTAAAAACCTGTCATTCACAAGATAGCCACACCCTCAGTGATACCCTGTCATATGGTCTATTTGACTCTAAAGGGGACCATATTTGACGAAAGAAGACTTGTGACCATAAATTCCCATTGACAGTTTACTGAGATAATTAACCAATAGAGAAGAAGGGTCATTTTCTCATAGACTTGCATGCAATCAAACTTCTTTGTGCGACCAGAGGAGTCGCCCCTGATGGCCAGCATAGAGAATGCAGCATGAAGGCACTTTAGCTTTGGCTTCACTTCTCAGAACCGGAGGAATAAGAGCATGTTATGCATTCTGATGGCTCTGTTCGTCAGTATATTGGAAAAGTAGCGTTGACAGCACATTTATGTGTAAACATGTAAAAAGTCTCACACACTCTTTATGATCCCAAATGTTCATTTTTTTCATCTACACATCAACACAGAACATACGCTTCAAAGAAATCTTCAGGCTGGAGTTTTACAAAAGCTCTGTTTTATGTGAGCTACAATGTTGTTTGGGTGTACGAAAGTCCCAAACACATAAAGATATCCATTTATAAAAATACCCATGCATTTGTGGACAAGGAGCACTTTAAAGCTTAGATGAAATATGAACAACTGTGTTGTTTTTGTACTTCAGTAAAAAAGTGAGTCAAGGGAACAAGCCTGTGGATGTGAAAACTGCAGGGGGAGAACTACAATTCCCACTGAATTCAATCACAGAGCTTATAATGCTGTTCACCGCTGTTCACCGCTTTCACCGATTTCAAGTCCAGTCCCAAGTCAAGACAGGTAAACTCCTTACTCAAGTCCCAAGTCCTAAACTTTGAGTTTCGAGTCAAAGTTATAACGCAATCGTGAACAAATGTGAAAGGGCTCTACAGTTGGTTGGCAGCTTGCCATTGACATCCATTTTGAGAATTTTTTAATTTGTGGCCATTGGTTGCCAAGAGTGGCAATAACTTTTTAACAAAAAAAAAAAAAATACAAATTACAAAAATGACAACAGAAACACATACTCATCAAAATAAATATAGTATTAATATATTTTGTTGTTTCATTCATAGTTTATATATATTTATAGAAATATTACTATGAAAGTCAGAACCAGAACCAGACAACACAGCATGTGCGTTTGTGCATTTACTTATGTGCACAAAATAATCTGCTTTAGACACAATGGCGAAGCAAATTAAGTTGTTCAACTGTGTGAAGCCGTATGAGCAGGCAACGGGCAAGATAATGAGGTGGAGGCTGCAAAGCTGTCACCCGGTGACAGGCTGATGAACACCAGCATTCACAAGGTTTTCGTTATCACACTGTCTTATAACGGCAGTGTGTCTTCATTACTCAAAATGTAAGGTGACAAAAAATGTCAATCATATTTTCATACAATGACATTTCAGTACCCAAAAGTTGGTCTTGAGTGTTGAGCCCGGAGTAATTTAACAATAATGATGTATATATATATATATGGCGCGCTCAGGTTGAAATATTTCAACTCACATGAATGATGCAAATTTCACCTATTTGCATAATTTGCATCAATTTGCATCCCATTTACAGCACTGCATGTGCGTCATTGCATTTGCGTCATTGCATCAACTTTGAAATCAAAATCTTCCCTTTGCATTTAGGCTGAACAAAGCTTGACCCACCTATTTCATGGAGGAATAATCTGTTTGCACACGCTCCAGCCCCATCACTTCCAGCCATAACTGGAAACACCCTTAATCATGTGTTTACTCATTCATCCTACCACGCGCTTCATCACTCCTTAGTTCACGAAAGCAACAGGACTGAATTGTCGTTATTCCACCTGTTTCGCATCAGCCAGGTTCCACAACAAAGCGCAACCATTACGAATAACCGGCCCAATTTCTACAAAAGCTACTTGGCAACACGCTGTTAGTTCTTTATGCTTCTCGCCTGTAACTTGCTGTCGGATCGGTCCAAACAAAGTGGATGCGGGGTATTAATTGTCGCCTTGCTCAACACCGACTTCCAGTGTTTGTTGAATTAACAAGCTCGAGAGCAAACAAACGGACGGGTTTAATTGGAGACGCTATTACCTTCGTCACTTCAGTGCGACGTGAAGTGTGAATTAAAGTGCTAATAAAGGTTTAATGTGTCGTCCTCCAGTCTCCCAGCGAAGTCGCAATTTGTCGTGTTATTTATTGAAATGCAGTTTGTTATTCCGAGACAGTGTAAAGGAGTGATTACAGCTGACAGCCGGGCTTGCAGCGGGTCGATCTGACTCAACACGCACGCACACAAGCACCTGCCACCGGGGAATGAGTTCCTGCACCGACGGACAGATGAAGATAACCATCAGTGGGAAATAATGAAAAGGTAGATCAGTTTCATTCAAATCCCGTAAACCTCAAATTGAAATAATAGCTGGTGGCAGTTTGAATGCTGACACACACACACACACACAGATTTAAACTCATGCAAATGCAGTTTTCTTCCACTGAAGAGAACAAAGAAAACAGACACAAGCTGCCGCTGTGTTACCCACCAACATCTTCAGACATTATAAACCACAATCTGCTAAAAATCAAACCAAGTTTTAGAATCAAGATCATTTTTTTGAAGTTATAACCATAATCTGATTGTGACCCCCCCAAAAAAGAGTCCAGTTTCTCCACATTCAATGTTAAAGGCTCACCTGTGAAGAGATACCAGAAGTTGTTGGGTTCAATGGCCTCCTGGTCTCCACGGCGTCCAGTCTTCCTGTATTTGATCTTGTAGGCAGAGATGACGCCGTTCTGGGCGCCACGCGGCGGCGGCTGCCATGACACCTTGATGCTCTGAAAGAGACAGAAAATAATAAGTCAACTCATCGAGCAGAAAAACATCCTGGATTGGATGTTTAAAAATGAAGGGCCCCCGGACAGAAGTGAAAGGTGAATGTTGCATTTCAGTCTTATTTCCCATGAGTATACAGTATGTATGTATATTTATCTTGACAATTCAACTGCAATGGCATAAGAAAAACAAACTGAAAAAAACCACAGACTTTGATCTTTGCAATCATACTATGGCCAAGCATTCACCTCAGGGATTTCAAACTACAGTTTAAAACAGTCTACCAGCTGTTATCAGGAGGCGTCACAGTTATGATGTGAAAGCAGCGTTATGTTTGTTTGTCGTCGTGTTTGTGTGTCTCCTCACAGCGATGTACAAAATGTGACTGCAAATCTGACCTGAAATCAACCGAGAGGCGCATCTTATTGTCTGAGTCTTTCTATTTTTGACTGAAAAAGGTAGGATTTCACTGTTTGTGAGTGTGTATGTCCCGTGTGTGTTTTTGTTTGTTTGTGTGTGCATGTGTGAATTGCATGAATTTTAATTGCTTTATTTGCATGTTAACAACCCACCTCTGACACACACACACACACACACACAGCAGATGTTTGCTCGGCTCCCAGTGAGCTCTGCTCTGTGAGGCAGCTGCCAGCATCCATTCTGCCAATCCTCAGTACGACCCTGGACGTGTTTGTGTGTTTGTTAGGTGGGCTGAACATTAATGAAGATTAATGAATTAGAAAAGGAGAGAAAAAAGATTCGACCCACCTCTCTCTACCTCTGTCTCTTGTCTCATCATGTTATCTCTTTCATTGCATCACTTGCTCGTTTTGTAAATACTCTTTTCTACTAGCCCTCTTAGACGTACATCTACTGATAAGGCACATTTCGTTGCACTTAAATTGAATCAACGGTTAGATGAGACGAAATAAACAAATAACAATTTGCTCCCTGCTGCTGCATTATGGGTAGGGCAACTGACGTAGTATGAAGTCCTGGGTTTGTTTCACACGGGGTGAAACAAACCCAGGACTTTCATCCAGGAGACATCTGTTAGTGTCATTCACGTGAATTGTAAGTCAGCCAAGTTAACATTAACAATGCTATTGACCTAAACCTAACTTCCTGTGAAGATGGAAGTTTATTTTGCAAAGACACTATGGATGTAACAAGCATATGTTGACAGGCTGACACCAGGCGACAACCTCTGGTTCTGGGACCATTATGTAAAAAATGAACATCATGTTGTCTTAAAGAAGACTTGAAACTAAAGATTGAGACCATAAATGTTAACAATGTTAACTGAAATAATATATAAAGAGAGAAGTAGGGTCATTTTATCATAGACTTTAATGTAATCTGATTTTGCAACCAGAGGAGTCGCCTCCTGAAGGTCAGCAGAAGGAAAGAATGAAAATTTAGGTTCACTTTTCAGAACCGGAGGTTACTGCCTAGTGTATCAATCAACATGGTCTCCTAAAAATAAAATTCCCACGCAACAAACCCACATTGGGAATATTTTATCAACTGAAACATATTTTCTCTTGGATTACATCTGCTCTTGACTTATCACAAACAGGTTTCAGATAAGTCCACTGAAGTCGACATCAGGAGGAGGTCAGGGTGGGGGAACGCTCAAAAGACCCAGGGCTTCAGTCCCAGTGCTGTTCCTGTCCGGTTTAAACCAAGAAGATTTGTTGCCTAAACATAACAAAGTACGCATTTTTTTGTTTTCTACCAATTTCAACATATATATTTAAACCTAACTATGTAGTTTTGGAGCATTTGTCTTGTTTACACATGTTGAAAACTACAACCTTTGGCCTGGCCACATTATTGAGAGAGCAGTGTAGTTGTATGGGAACGTAGTAGGGATGGTGGGGAGTCAGCAGCTCAGCCAGAGAGGCACTGAGGCTGACGCTCTATGAGCCCTAATATGTGGAGGTTTTTTTAACAACTTAACAACTTCAACAACACTGCATCAAAGTAGGACGTCCATCTATGGTGACATGATAAACCACAAAGGATTACTACTGGGCTGACAGGAATGCACCCCAAACTGTAGAATTATTCAAGGAAGACAGCAAGCAAAGATAGATGGTTTCAAATCCGTATCACTATTGTCTACTATTTGCTTCGGGAATATTTACAGAAATGTATTTATTAGGCCTCGATGCATTTTGTGAGAACCGCTGAATGTTAACATTACTTTTTGTTCCCATAAAAATAATATCCTTTCCCACCCACCAATCAGAAAGAGGTATTTCCGTTGTTGTGGTCCAATTTTCACGAACAGCTTGAATAGAGGTGGATGGTCATTTTATGCAAAACACGCACAAGCTCCGAACCAGGCGGCCACTTACACATGTACAGATTGTATCACACACATTCACACATCTGTTGTTTGTGTCATATTAACACACACACATACACACACTCAAGAGTGATGGTGTGTGTATCCCTCCATCAGCTGTGGTGTAAGTCATAGGGCCAACAAGCGGTTTAAATATTCAGCCAGTGTTACTGTGACAACGGCCACAGCAGAATTCATTAACATTTAGCTGCACCTGTTCCCTCTGCTGCTCCTCATCCTGCTAATTGATTACAGCAGAACTGATTACCGAGAGGGAGGAGGGAGCAGAGAGAGGAGAGGCAGAAGGATGGAGGGAGAGGGAAAGGACGGGGCAAATTGAATAAATGTGTGTCGGCCAAATTCCTTCATATACTCTCTCTGGCCACACGTCACAATGTGCTTCATTAACTAATTAGCCAATTTGACAGGCCACGGCAGGATGTGAGGTCTCCATGGAAACGATACAGAAGTTAAATTCATGTCGGAACAACTCCCACAGAGACACAAAGACGTAAACCATCCATGAAGGAGGACAGCAACGCATCCACACGGAGTCTTTACTGGGAGGGAAGTATTCCTCCTCAGCATCAAGTACAACAAGCACCCTGAGATGGAAACAGTACACTGTTATCATCAATAACAGCACTGGGAATACATATCAGCATCTAATGATATGATTACCATACTGTCTGCTGCTGCTACTATTATTACTGCTGCAACTATTACTGCTGATGCTATTACTGCTGTTACTATTACTACTACTACAATTACTGCTGCTGCTACTGTAATTAGTGCTGCTACTATTACTGCCACTACTATTACTGCTGATGCTATAATTACTGCTGCTACTATTACTACTACAACTATTTTTGCTGCTTCTACTGCTATAGTACTGGCTATATTATTCTTGCTGATGCCACTGCTATCACGTATACTGCTTTTGCTGCTTTTACTACTATTACAGTTTGGACTATGCTACTGGAAACAGTCTGTCACCCTTTGCAACTCCCACTCCCCCCCAGCCCCCGTCAACCAAGGCGTGCCTCAAGGCTCTGTGCTTGGACCCCTCCTCTTCATAATCTATATGCTCACTCTTGGTCAGATCATCCGCCAACATGGTGTCAAATTCCACTCATATGCCAACCACACAGCTCTACATCAGCACCAAACCGCCCACTCAGTTAGTTTTGTTTGCCAGTTTGTTGTCTATTTTTTTTCTTTTGTTCTCCATTTGTGTAAAGTGCCCTTGGGTTTCGTGGAAGTTGCTATAAATAATATATATATAAATTAAAGCTATTGTTATTAATTATTATTATCGCTGTCACTGCTGTAAAGCTATCATTATTGCTGCTACCTTTATTACTGCTGCTACTACTGCTATTACTCCTGTTACTAGGGTACCATTATGACTGCTGCTACTACTGCTATTACTCCTGTTACTACCATTATTACTGCTGCTACTACCTTTATTACTGCTGCTACAACTGCTATTACTGCTGCTACTACCTTTATTACTGCTGCTACTTCCTTTATTACTGCTGTTACTACCATTATTACTGCTGCTACTACTGCTATTACTGCTGCTACTACCTTTATTACTGCTGCTATTACTGCTATTACTGCTGCTACTACCTTTATTACTGCTGCTATTACTGCTATTACTGCTGCTACTACCTTTATTACTGCTGCTGCCGCTACTACTATTATTACTGCTGCTACTACTGCTCCTACTACCTTTACTACCCTTGCTGCTACTACTAATATGTCTGCTACTACAACTGCTATTACTGCTGCTACTACCTTTATTACTGCTGCTGCTACTGTTATTAATGCTGCTACTACTACATAAATGAGACCGTGACCGCCCGTGTGACGTCTCACTCATTCTGCAATGCCGGCTTCCTATCTAAACGCAGACAAACGTCAAAATTCGGGTTTTGACTCGCCTTTCCGCCATTAAGGCAGAATCGTCTATGTGAAAGGGGCTAGAGAGAGATGGTCATATGTACCAGTCGTTGAGTTTCATCTCTTACACAGTGCCCACTGAACTAACTGGGCTCTATGGATCAATTAAGAAGGTTTCAGATGAACTTGCTTTGCTTGTGTAAATTAGAGGTGAAGTGGCTTCAGGCTGTTCTGTAACACTGAATAATTTCTCCATTTTTTTTTTCTGTCTTGAGTGGAGCAGAACATTTCTGCATTGGAATTCCCTCCTGCAGCTGCTTTGTATTCAGAAGTAGTTGACATTTTGAAGCAATGGGGCAAGTGAAGCCACGGCCCTGTTCATTGCTTTTAAACAGACAGAGAGCTGCTGCCTGTTTACAGTTTCCTTCTAAGGACACGCCGAGGTCAGCGAATAGATGATGAAGATAACACATATGATAATGATTCTTCATCATAACATTCATCAAGCGTCAACGTTCTATCAAGTTGTGTTGCAGAAAAAACAACAACTTTCAGTCCAGATCATGTAGAAGCTATTTTATACAGAACTCTGTAGTTGCTTATTTGTTTTATCGAAATGTATTAAAGTTTTAACTTTTAAATGTAAATTAACTTGGGTGAGTTCCGTTAAGGTGCAGCCAGTGTTATTGTATTTCCAGCTGACTCTTTGCTCTTCTGAGCAGTTTGTCTGGTCGATGGATGAAAACCATTTAGGAAAAACAAAACTTTAAACTGAATCTAGAATTAATTCAGTGGGCTTCTTTTCTGTTTCTGTATGCTGAGCTGGAGTGTGAGAGCTGCATACAGAGCACCTCATCCACCCTGTGACCTCCACACTCACACACACACACACACACACACACACACACACACACACACACACACACAGGGCCAGGTGAGTAAACACTCCCTGGATTCAATCTGTGATTGTTTGTTCATGTCCTCTGGGTGAGAGCTGCAATCCCATTGAATGTTTGCATGTGTGTGTGTGTGTGTGCGTGCGTGCGTGTGTTAATGTCCTCTGGGTAAAAGGAACAATCACATGGAGGGCAGACTGTCTCTATTTGCTCTGCCATTCAACATGCGACACCATGCTGCACAGTGTGTGGTTGTGTGTCGGTGTGAATGAGTGCACATGTGCTATTCATAGTTTTTTTTTTTTTTTTTTTTTATTTATTATTATTATTTTTTTATTTATTTTGGTCCATTGTGTTCATGTTGACATATTGCAAACGTTTGTTAAACATCTTTTTTTTATTACTTAATGTGTTTTTTAATGGATTTTTGTGAAAATATCAGGTAAATCTGCCCATTGTGAAAATTCAGGGATGTTACAAACCAAAAGATATTCATTTATACAAACAGAGGGGGAAAAAATCCTCACATTTGAGTGGCTGCAACCAATTCATTCTTTTTCTGTTGAAAAATCTATCAATCAATTTATCGCTCCCACTTACACACCACCCCCTCTGCCTTAAATGCTCTTTATTCTGGGGGATCAGGGAAATCCCTGCATACATACTGATGTGTGCAATTGTTACCATGGTTACAAAATGATCTTGCATAAATTTATAGATCACTCAAGGGTGTAATTTCCACCGGGGGCTGGGGGCTCACACTTCTCTGAATCCTGTAAATGTCACTCAAATGGCTGCATTTGTTGTTGTTTTTCCTGGAATTCAAGAAATGGAAGAAAGCATCATGGGGGATGTAGTTCAGCATTCAGTGGTGGATACTAAGCTTTCTCCATATATATAGTTTTATTGTTAACGCTGACATAACCTCAAGAAAATTTAAAGACCTTCCTGGCGGGAAATAAAAGATTCAGGGGGGGGTCCTGTGACTTCCTGGTCCCATTTGAGCTAATTAGTCACTAACGACCTGGGCGGGGCTTCAAGGCAAAATCAGAGTCACGCTGGATTCAGAGGAGAAGACTGTTTCAAACAGAGCCGACGAAGGTTTACGTTTCTGCATTTTTGTTTCTGAGAGCGTAATCATCCCGTTACCACGGCGACTCTGGCAAAAACACCAGAGGTGGAGATGATTAACCGCAATGATCTGCTGTTCAGTGACATCATCATAGGTGCATGACAGAGAGAAGGCGGAGGCAGAGAGGACATCTGCTATTTCAAGCTGTGGGAATAATGTGATGAATGAATGAGTAGATGAAAGGAAGACGTGTGTGTGTAGATCTGACAGACCGAAAGACACACACGTTTAACTGTGTGTGTGTGTGTGTGTGTGTGTGAGTGTGTCAAGCTGCGTAAAACTTTTAAAGTCAAAACTTTCTCCTTCCTACTGACACAGTAAAGGTCATGTCCAGCAGCTCTGCATGGATCAGAAACCATCCTGAAATAACTGCAGCCAAACTGCAGCCCTTGAAACGATGTTATATCACATACATTTCTATTACAGCAATAAACCCCCCAGATAATGTTCTGCCCTGTCATAAGAAAATTCATTTAATTAATTGAGTCCATTTTTAGTAATAGCGGAATGTCGTTTGCCTCAGTTTGCCTTTAATATATTTCATGGAAGCGCCGTTTCCACATTGGAGACCTGCTGTAAAAATACATTGTGCTGCTGCTGCAGATTTGGACCAGACGCAGGCAGAAAAGGGGAAACCACTCGGTGTCTGGAAGACCTTAATATGTTGCAGACATAACAGATACATGCATTTTTATTGTCAAATACCATTTTTCAATTTGGCAAATATAGTACTATTACTAATATTATTACTGTTATGATGTAAAAGTTAACCTCTATTAAGGTAAATGTTGGATTTTGGTCCCACATAGCATGAACAGCGGTCGCCTAGGTTTAAATCCACTCCAGCAGACTGTGATAAGACATATTTTTATGATATGACTAAAATAATCCACCACGATTCAGCTTTATTGTATGGGATCATCATATTTGGGACTTCAGGATAACTAGAGAGAGAGCTAATTCTACAATTCCCTCTTTTTAAACACAGTTGTACAGGAATGTGTCATCTAATGCACGCTACATACATAACGTATTTTCAAAATAAAATTCCGTCTTTGCAGGAAGTTACATTTGGGCAACAAACCACTTATATAGGTTGAGAAAAAGGCTGTGATTGACTTTAATTTGACGGACTAACGACTCAGGTGACCAACGAGTGACTTTGACACTAACGATCCACCTTACTGGTAACCAACCATCATCTAGTTGAACAACTAACTTTAACAGGTAGTCACTCTACGAATGGACAACAAGATGACTCTTCTGAATGGACTAAATTCTCAAAAAAAGAACAACAACATGTTGCACCAACTTTCATATGGTCTACGGTGTGACATTCTCACAGCATCTCCTAGCAACACTGGCTGCCGTGTGAAACGACTGATTCTCAGACTTACGCTGTAACACTGCTGTGTAAAAGCCTTCCTCGACATTGGTTCTATTTAAAGGTCAGATTATGCTGCTCACGGGAGACTGCGTGGAGAATTCTTATCATATCAGGATTTCTGTCAAACTCTTGAAGAATGATGAAGAATAAATAACTAGGCAAGCGACACATTGGAGGATGCAGATGTTTCCATCTTTGGATTCATGTTGATGAAAGCAGAGAAAACCAGGTCAGAGAACACTTTCCCCAACAACATGACATTCCCCTACATCTCAGATAAGCTCTTAATGATCTTTCCAAACGAAATGGTCTCAGTTTTAACACTTGAAAAATGAATAAGATAAAACGACATAATTAGGTTGAGTAAAAGTCATTATGGTATGGCTTAAAATGAAAACAAACTAAAGAAAGCCATAAAAACAAATCGTTCAGAGAGGGCAAGAACATCGCCCTCCTGGGTGAAAGTCCGATGTTTGTCTACCTGTCGTTGGTGAAAAAACACCAGAGGGAAAGTGTGTCTGGTGAAAGGAGACTGGATGTATGTTGGAAGACAAGAATGAAGTACTTCCCGGCCAGCCTGGACACATATTAACTCAAGAGGTTTCATAATGGACCCTGTCAAACCTTTTTAACGTCCTCACAAGTCAAAGGAACCCTTCCCACTGAGCCCAGCTGGACCTTTCACCGCCGCTTGTTTTAATTAACGCGTCAATGAAACCGCCAATGAGTCCCGTGGCCGACTCCTGCAGGGACACGGGGAGGTTTCATCGCTCTGGTAACGGCAACAATCTCAGAAGCACTTCTTCCACCACGAGTGGAGTTCAAGGTTTGTAGCGTGCCGGATCTCCCCCGGCATCCACTGCTGATCCCGACTCTGACAGCCACAGTGACGGTGACCCGAAGTGGACTCTCTGGAGGATTCTGACATACTGTAAACTCTGGCTGAGTGTTCAACCGAGCATTTAACAACACACACACACACACACACACACACACACACACAGACAGTCACAGTCCACTGACTGGAGGAAAGTTGAGGAAATGTCATATTTGTCTTAAAAGTTGGTTTGACGGCACAAACTTTGACGAGAGCAGACAGATTCACAACTTTCTCCTTCAGCTACAAGCAGAAGAGAAACTGACTGAGGCTGGACCTGCACACACACACACACACACACACACACACACACACACACACACACACCTACACACACACACACACACACACACACACACACACACACGCACGCACACACACACACACAGACACACACACACACACACACACACACACACACACACACACTACACACACACACACACACACACACACACCACACACACACACACACACACACACACACACTACACACACACACACACCTTACACACACACACACACACACACACACACACACACACACACACACACACAGATTGGAGGTCTCATGCTGTTTTTTTCCCATTAAATGAGAACATTATCCATTGTGGAGTTCTTATGTTTTAATTTTATCTTCAGGCAAAATGACCACAACTGCTATCTCTGCTGCTAAGAGTATCTTCTAGTGCTTTTAACTACCTTCCATCACTATCTCACACAGCTTTGGGGTAACAATATTGGAGCACTCTGTATTTATCACGCATTCTCTTCTATGGAAACCCAGAAACAGGAGTGATACTACGCCTACGCAAGCTCCTATTAAAGCAATAACAGTAGAAGTAAAATACATTCTCAAATCAACGTAGTGGGATGGTCAGAGTCACAGTACCGACTGGCAATGATGTGGTGACGATACAGAGCAGAGACAGACAGACTAAATGGGTGAAATTTAACAATTTCATGCTTCATCAAACTGTTTCTTGGATTTTCAGTGGCTGCTGCAAACGTCCAAAAAAGGCAATTAAGTCAAACAAACTCTTATTTCTTCCTTTTTTCTTTACCTTTTAAGCCTCTGACTGAATCAGAATGTGGATGAGATAAGCTTGCTGTACCTGCTAGGACGCTAAGAAGGCCACAATCATCTGTTCATACGCTCGATACCAGATACACCAAGTCCACCTCTTCTGATCGTAATCATTCTGACAGAGCAGAAGAGTTGACATACAGTAGGGGGCTATGGAAGGAGGTTGAGGTGGAACGAACACAGGACTTTCACTTAGGAGGCTGTTGTTGTCCCGTGTGAAACTAAAAGTAAATGGTGAATTATTTTTACTGTACTTTTGTTACATTAATTATGTGCTTGACGCCACATATGGAAGTTATCGCTTAGGTATCTAACCAATCTTTTCCAAAACATAACCAAGTTGCCTGAACCTCAAGTTGTTTTGTTTCAATTAACAATGTTAACTTTTCACTTTCAACCTGGGAGGTGAAGTTTGGCCACTGAAGCACTAGAATGGGGATAACCCTTCTGATTGGCTGATAATGTTCAAATTGGGACTAATGATTTTCCCTTCTTTGTCATTGAGGAACTGTCCTTATAGAGAGGTCAGGGTAGAGGTGGCTGGAACTTATCCACCTGCTGCTTAAGAATGTTTGGTATCATCAAGTTTTCATCAGTGATCAAACCACAATGACGACACAAATAAGCAGCATTGGCCAACTTTTTAAAATGGAGGAAGACTTTGGAAGTTGTTATCGTGAGGCTTGAAACTGTCAAGCCGCTCTGACATCACCGGTCGATCAACCATGACCCGCAAGCCGATCAGCAGAGAATTATCAATCACCTGCAGGAAAATAAGTGGACAGAAAGTAAATGAGGTCAGCTCTCCACAGACAGTCTGAACCTCCTCATGGTCATAAATTATGAGCCGTTCACATCGACTGTGGAAACGTTCATCATGTTCTCTGCTGCTGCTTTCTGAGTGACAAAAAGAAACCTGATGAGAAAACGAGTAAACACCAACCACAGGTGGAGGAAGTTCAGGCAAATGTGTAGGGTGCCAGCAAGACGATAACATGGAAAGTGTGGAGGCAAAAGTGTACAACAGTACACTATTATTAGGGTCCTTATAGGTAAATCCCCCACCCCCCAAAAAACCTAGACCTATCAACGAGGTCCAAGCCTTTGTGCAAGTCGAGTCAGCTGGATTGTGGAAAGGATGCAAGTTGGACCAGCAGGTCCAGGTCTACATGCAAGTCGGAGCTTTACCTTACGCCTCGTGAGCCAAAAACATTGATTAATCATTTGTTTGTTTTGAGAATCTGTGTCCTGTTTAGAGGTACAGGAACCATGTCTTCTGGCTGAGTGGTTTATAATATGAGTTATTAGTATCCGTATTTGTATTTAAACAAGATGTACAAATTGTTTCTCTCCTATTCTGTCACTTTAATTATATCCATAATTAAATTAATGGGAAAATAACTGATCAAGAAATGTAAAGGCATTTTCACGTGTAGCTATGGCGAATCAGAAAACAAATGAATTTGAACTCTGGTATGAAACATAATAAAAGATATCTCATAAGAGGTTGTGTCTGCTGAGGAAGGCTGCTCCACTTCTACTCCACTACAGAGGTAAATATTGTTCTTTTTACTCACAACATTTGTCTGAAATATTAAAGATCAGACTACAGAATGTTGTGGAAAAATGAATCTGCCCAATAAAGATCAACAACCAGGATCAGCTTTTTCTCCGAGGTTTATTCCACTAAGTATTCTCATCTGCAGAAGAAAGTACTGTTCACCCCTGCCTTCTGATGCAAAGGTTCAGAATCAGCAGGAACGACCCTGAGTCTAACAACAATCTCCCTTTTAAGGAGGAGGAACCATGGACAAAGGACGGATCATGTCCTATCTTACAAAGACAAGTTGTCCAGGCAAGGTCAAGATTTACAGAACACAGGCGTCATAGGCCTGAAATTATCTTATGTCAATGTGGCACTCATGTTCATATAATCTACAAACAGGCATTAATTTTCGTCATAGCATAACAGTCGGAAAGGAGATGCGGATCGACGTCTGACCTGACAAATATTCTGATAATAAATTACAGACATCCAAAATTCCCATTACAAGAACTACAGATGAAACTACACAACAGTATATAAAGGAGTTCAAACAAGCACAGGCATAATCATCTAGATGTTAAATACAACATGCTGCAGCAAGAAAAAACAAACTTCATGTAACTATGGTACATTTTAGTGATATAATTCTACTGCTATTGTGGTCCTTATTAACATGTTCCAAAGGAATACACATAATAACGACTAAATAACAATCAGGCATGACCTTAAATGGAAAACAAAGACAAGCTACAAACAATTGTGGACCGAAACAGTGTAGGCTGAAGCAACTTTTTTACTCTCTATAACATAATAGCTAATTTAGAAATAAGTTAAGGCTATTTAAGAACAAAAAAACCCAACAAGACTGAACAGAAACTGTAACAATGATCCAAAAGGTTTCAAACACAATAAACAAAACTATAATACCCCAGTTTTTATGCATGTTTACCATCTTGTTTTTAAGCATTATTTCATATTTACAAAGTGAGCTATTCATTAGTTCCTTGTCACGACCATTCCACACTCTTAAACTCCTTTGACATACACACATTTAGTGTTTAAACTATAATTCAAATATCCAGTGAGAGTACAGTTGGGACATAAATCGTTTTATGATTTGCACATTATTATCTGTGCAGTCTTGAAATAAAGTAGTTCACATACGATCAATTTGAAATGTAGCATTAAAACTGCATTAGAGTTGCAGACCATATAGTTAAATCGTTCTCAAGATATCTTTTGTGATATATAACAATGCAATGATTATAATGCATTACTCCAACATAATTTCTGATCGATCGATTGATACGTGATTATTGGATTACTGTTTTACAGGTATTACAAACTTTTGTTTTACTTAAATTTGTATAGCATCGAATGCTTTTTCTTTTTTTTTAATCCATTCCATAAACACCTCTACTATTCTATATACTCACAGCTGTTAAATGTGAAATTAAAGCTTAAACACTCAGCAAGAGGATCAAATCTGCATCGTTTGGGGGGATACCTGCAGTAATTATGTAAATCTCCTGACGCGACACTAGGATCAAACAGTGAGTCCCTGTGGCTTCGTACACACTTGGGCAGCAGACTTTTACACTTTCTTTTCCCTGGATCATCACAACCGATTGTGTGCAGTCAGCAGGATTCTTACAGGGAGCTGGTGGTTTATGTAGGAGGCTGGATCGCTGCTCACATCGCTGTGCACATGTAGATGCAGATCCCCTCATATGACCTGAATGCAGTCAGGTCCACCACAACAGTGAAGGAGATGCCTTTAGAATGTAAAACCTAAATCTAAGCTCAACACAATCTGCCTTTGAAAGTGTGTTTGGGATGCTGTTTATGTGAAGTGAAGAGAGAGAGTTTGTGTCCTTTTGTGTATATTTAACATATATTTCAGACAATATGTCCCCTGGTAAATTGGCACCATTAGAAGTGTTTTAAGTTGTTTTGTCACAGTTGCTGTTTGCAATGTCCCCTTTGATAGTGAGCAAAACTTAAAAACAAGATGATGCTCATCAAGTTCTGAAGGTATATGAGCATCTTTTTCTATGAGTTATAGATGGTTTGTGTATGTTTATTCGCAATTTACATCATACTGGATCTAGAAATGGGCCCATTTTGTCCGTGTGTTCAGATTCCAGTCAAAGTTACGACTCTGGGAAGGAGTGATTTTTGACATAAATTGAGGCAATCAGGCACTAAAGGCGTTAAAGGACCATAAAGCCTCCATGAGCGATATGGAACGGCATCTGCTGCTACTGAGAGTGATGACAAGTGTACGTATCGGCAAGCCAAACTCCAATAACTAACTTCATGTTGTACTCACTATGCATCTCATACACTGGTTGGGTTTCTGTCCTTTGCATCTGTTATATGTGGACTTTGTGGCTTCTGTTGGATTTCAAGGATGTTTTAACCCCTGTAGTTGGGTTCATTTGGTACAGACCAGAAAATAATCTGTTGCATTTTGGTTCTGGTCCGGTTTCTGCATTTTTACTTTATGAATCAAGAGGAGTAACCATGAACTATATAGACTGACAGGTAACTCGTTGATTGGACAGTTTTGGCGAATCATCAGGACCCACGTTGGGAAAACCAATGCTACGGACACAGACCGTTAGACTGCAAATAGACACACACACCCGGATAACCGCTTTTGACCTATTAGTCAATAAAAATATCTGCGCTGACCTGCTTCTATATGGCCTTAAATACAGATCAATAAGATCGTTCTCTGTATAGATGGATGCATTAGTCGTTCAGCTTTTGGAATCAAAGCTACAATCCCACGTTTGCTCTTCAATCCTGAGTACCAGTTAAGATAGGTACACTTGGAAGTGTTCTTGCTTCAGTTGTTTGGTGGCGGTTCCATTGATTGTTTGCTTTAACCGACCCAAACATGTTTCTATGAAAGCATCCGCATGTCTACTGAAAGGAACATTGCCCTTGAAGGGGAAATACAATTATATTTTTTCTCCTTGGGCTTTTGAGTACTGAATTATACATCATAAGAGACAGAAGAGTCCACTGAGCCAGTTGGACATGAAGATTTTCCCCATGAACATACGTTGGCCCTCTGCAGCATGTTCATCCCATTAATCACATTAGCAGCTTGGATGGTACACATGTATGTAGACCACATCAATCAGTAAAATAGGCCAGATCACCAGAGAACAGAACCGTTAAATGACAACAGCGTTAGAGTTGAAATGTCTCAGAATATGTCAAGTGGAGGAACCTGGGAAATCTAAATGTTAAACAGTTTATGTAGGTGACGGTTGGAGTAACAAACTCAGACGTCCGTTCCACCCTGTAAAATGTTAAAAAGTTGTGCCTTGAATTGGATTAAAAATGTCCTGAAATGGAAGTTTCCGAAGCAGAAATCTTCATGTTCTAATGTTAAAGGTTGTATCAGCGATTCTGGGCTGAAACATAAATGATCACATTCATCTGTTTTTATCTCACGATCCGCTCGCTGCCCGCCTCATAAGCAGGCCGTCAAAAAAACGCGTCTCTCTAGTAGGGGTGGGCGATATATCGAGTATACTCGATGTATCGCGGCTTGTTCTACATGAGATGTAGTAAATGACTATATCGTGAACATCGAGTGTATGTTGTTACGTCAGTTTCTAAGCCGCCGCGGCCGAGTGTGACTGGTTTTAGCGCAGCTCTTTCCTCTGTCCCGCTCACAGACAACAGAAAAAAAGTCACACCCACTAGCTCAACTTACGTCACATACACGCGCCCACACACACCGGCCCCGGCTTACGTTAGGGGCTGGGGGCGGGGTTAACGCTCAAGGCAACGGGGGAAAATACGCCGCTGCGGAGTGCGGAGTTTTACTAACATTACTGTTCCCGGTAAGTTTCCATTTTAAAATGTTTCACCTCGTTGCAAACCAACGACACATTTCTGTTTAGTTTACCAAGCTAGTGATTACGTTCGTAACAGCAGCAACTAGTGGCTTTGCTTCCTCGGGTAATGGAAGCTGACCGGCTAGCTAGCCGGCTAGCGGGATATTACTAACAACAACGTTAGCATGCCACTTTCTGACTGCCGTTGGCTCACTAAAAGTTACCAACATAACATAACATCTGTGTTCCCAGCGTCGTGGACACGTTTGTGATTAAACCGCTGTTCTCTGGTTTGTGTTTGTAGAGCTGTCGGACATCGGCGATATTGAACGGTTCAACCTGCAGATGACTAAACATCACACTCCAATCTATTGATCACACACTGTTCTACACTTTAAAAAATGTTGTGATTTTAGTATTTTATTGTTATTGTATTATTTGTATTATTGTATTATTACAGAAATAGGCTACAGTATGTAGGCCTACATCATGTGGCATTATTTATTTTCATTTACCAGCTGCTAAAAGCTTATGTGCATTTTGCAATTGCCTTGAATAAAAACTGTTTTGTTAAATTTAACTTCGTTGTGATTTACCCCTTTTGCACACAAGTTTAAAATTGTTCTAATAGAAACCATTAATGAATACAGTATAAATAAGAATGGTTTAATGCAGACAGTATAAATAAGAATGGTTTAATGCAGACATGTTGCAGGGACTACTAGAATCATTATACTGGCGTGACTATGCATCAAAGGGTTAAATTAAGCATTTTTAAGTGCTTTAGAGGAAATGTCAAAATATCGAGATATATATCGTGTATCGCGATATAGCAAAAAAATATCGCGATATCATTTAGAGGCCATATCGCCCACCCCTACTCTCTAGGCAGCCTAGGCTCCGAGATCGCACACAAAAACAAATGGTACTACCAACACCTCATAAGCAAAATAAACAGTGTTCCAACCAATCACAGACAAGGGGTGGGTGGCACGTTCATGAAAATGCGCATCCATGATAATTTTCAAAACACGGGAGGGAGGGGCTAGCTGCTTCTGTTTCTTTTGGATCTCGCAACGGAAGTAAGGGCAACCAGAATCGCTGATACAATCTTTAATGTTGCCATGAATGTTTGGCTTCTGGAGGTGACAGTTGTTGTTGGTGCACGTGCAGATGTAGACAGACAGGAAGGAATACAAGTATAAAAGATGGGACTCACCCTGGACAGGACGACCTCTAAGGTGATGTTCTGGGGAGCAGCGCTGGGGACTGCAGACACAAAGACACAGGTAGTGTTAGGTAACATGTTAGTTATGGAACAAAACTACTGTAAAATAAGTCAACGGTGACTTATTTCTGGGTTGAAGTCATGTGTTGATCTGGCTCATCCAACCTCACTCTTTATGCTAAGACTGCTGGGACCACCTAATGGTGCATTCACACCAAATGGCAGGCAAATTTTTACCGACATCAGTTTGTACAAAAATCCTAACCCTAACCCAAACTTTGCTGTGAATTAATTGCAATAAACGGATAAAGATCATGCCAAAGTAAAGACATTATGACGACGATTGGTTAAAAAGTGAATTTTTTGTTTTGGCAATGCAGTTCGGATTGATCAAAGCTAGGCTATGCTAACACCGTAGATGCTCCGTAAACACTGAAAATAATGTGGTCTCGGCATACATACGGCAGCGACCTTGTTGCTTGTACCACAGACAGGCTCTGCTTTGTACTCATAGTCTGGATTGGTCTCTGCATGAAACGTAAAATACTATCATGGAGCTCCGGGGCACCACAGACGCTACACGCTATGTTTTACCTCCATTACTGATTCACTGACGAGAGACGACTCAAGGAGTATCTTAATGCTGACTGGCTCCGTGTCCGAGCGTCACACTCAACTTCGGGAATACATTTGCCTCATTCACGAGTTCACAGTGGAGTCAGTTGAAGGCTTCTCAAACACAAACTAAAAGTCGCCTCGGGGCATTGGTATCAGATGTAGAAGCGTCGGTATTTGACGAATTGGGAGAGAGAAGGATTTGTTGAATCATTTTTTTTCAATTCAATTCAACTTTATTTGTATGGCACTTTTCATACTTAAAGTAGCACAAAGTGCCTTACAGAAAATAATAGAAAAACAAAAATGAGGAACAAGGAAACACCATAAAAACCAGACGTCCCACCCCCACAAATATACACACAGAGATACACCAAGACAAACACACTCACACATACGTAGTCATACTCACAGACATTCACACACACACAACCACACACATACACAAGCTATTGCTGAGGAGTCATGAAGGTTGCACGTTCTAATAACACACACGTCTTTTAGATGACAGAGCGTAAACCCCAGGAACACGCTGAATGAGAGATTGCATTGGGTTTCTGAATCTAACCAGGATGTGATGTTGACATCACAGATCAGCGGAATGACACCCGACAGTCACAATCACATACCCAAGTACGTTAGTCAGTTTCTGAGTAGATGGTTGTTGGTGTTTTTCCTCATTTTTTAAGCTAAACGGGTCTTAAATAGCAGTTCAATGTCTTAGAGCTTCTGCCGAGCGGCTTATTGCAGATGATGGCTTTAAAAAGGTTTTTTATCGGGGTCGGTTTGTCGGCTGAGTGCTTGGCTGACTCTTGTTTGGTGTCAGATCGCTGCTGTCAATCAATCATCCTGATGATGACATCAGCACAGACAGGAGGCGGACTGGACGCCTTTCAGCCTCCGAGATCTGACGGCGTCATCGCGGCAAAACAAGATTACCAGCAGACGCCTGACAGGTGCCATTAAATTCGCACACACACACACACACACACACACACACACACACACAGACAAGTGGACATCAGGATGCTTGATCTAAAACAAGGATGACGAAGAAGAAGGGGAAGAAGATGACAGAGGGAAAAAAAGAAAGATGGCAATTAAGATGAAGGCAGAAAAATAATTAAGAGGCTGCAGAAGACAAACAAGAAGAAAAAGACGAAGATAACAAAGGTGATGATGAGGAAGGAGAAGAAAAAGAAAACACCAGACAATAAAAAGGAAATTACCAAAGTGAAGCAAAAACAAAGAAGGAGAAGAAGAATAAGTGCGATGAAGGACGCAGGCGGTGAAAACAAATAAGGCAAAGAAACGGATGCAGCATGAAAATGAAGACGATGAATAGCAGGAGGAAGAGGAATGATGATGATGAAGAGGCAGGAGACACGTGACATCGCCCGTCCCCCCCGGCCACCAAATCAGAGATGGGAGGCGCTGCGATCCTAATGAGTATCAAAGTGTCGGTGTTTGAATGAGCGCCGCGTCCGTCCAACCAGACGCCTGATTAAGCGTCGGCAGCTTATCTGTTGATTCAGCTGCTCGCCAGCTGCACGTGTGTCACTTTTTTATTGTGGATTCAATTAGCCCACAAGTCAGCGTTATCGTTGGGACGCAGCCTGGAAGATTCACAATGCAGCCCGTCTGCATCTGTGTGCGTTAATACGCATCGTTTCTATGCTGGAGATTGCAGCCGGACAGATGCCTCCGTCCTCTATGTACGGGACTTTATTCACAACAACGACCCGTCTCTGAGGAGATATTAGAGCCCCCTCCAACACAAACTAAGGGACAAGAAGCTTTTATCGCGTCCTGACGGATGGGCAGGCGTTTACAGTAATAAGGCAATAACAGTCGACAATAACTAGGGGTTTTTACGAGCGGCGTTTTATATGGCCTTCAGGCTCGTTGTTGGACATGGAAGCATCAAACAAAGTGTCGTCGTGTGAACAGTCGAGAGCAAACAGGGGAACAAGTCCAGCAAACCTCTAGACCAGCAGGCTTCCACTGGCTGCAGGGGTCAACCCGTCCACTGCCTGGTAACACAATGGTCGGTGCTCCTGAACGTCCGACAGCAACCTTTGTGATGCGTTGTGGGCAGAGCAGCAGATGTAGTACAACGAGCGAGAAGATCCGTGGGGGTGTGAGTCGATTGGGTCAAACTAACACAGGACTTTCATCCAGGAGACCCCTGTTCATGTCCCGCGTGACACGAAAAGCCAAGTGTTGACACAATAGCCACTCAACCCGTGAGACAGTGAAGTCAAAGGTCAACCATTTCCTGAATCTAACATCCTGTACAGCTGCTCCCTGAAGTTAGATATGACTTCCTAATAATGAATACATTTTCCTTGAACGTTACAATCAGTCATATTTTTTTATATTTTTTGTGTTTTTACAATTGTTGTTGGGTGCAAAAATGGAAAGTTGGAGGACAATTTGTGCTGGGAAAATGGTACGACACACACACACACACACACACACACACACACGCACAGTCACACTGCAGACAGCAGCACACTGGCGGTGTACTTTAATTTTTCCAAACACTGCAAGTTTTGAAACATTGATACTTTTTTATACCCTTAATTTATGGACTTTTACTCTGAAATACTATGTGGGCAATATTGTACAAATTGAACTTCAGCGACATACAGTAATGGGAAGATGCTAATGCCACTTCAAATATTAGTGCACTTGCACTGCAAATGTTGTAATTATGTATTGATCTCCTGTAGAACTCAGCCTGTACAATTTCATTTTAACTATAGAGAACGTTCTCATTTCAACTAACCAAGGACTTTCAGGATAAACTCCTCCTAGGACTGAAAGCACTTGTTCGAGTGCAGCAAAAAAAAAAAAAAAAAAAATATCCTCGGTGTTCCCTTCGATTATTCTTTTTATTTGATTTTTATTTTATAGAGATATTATACTTTGAGTAATGTGATATTTAGAAAACGAAAAATATTGTCTTGT
Source organism: Chelidonichthys spinosus (assembly GCA_029853015.1). Classification (NCBI taxonomy): domain Eukaryota; kingdom Metazoa; phylum Chordata; class Actinopteri; order Perciformes; family Triglidae; genus Chelidonichthys; species Chelidonichthys spinosus. The sequence goes on from CM056840.1 coordinate 3,711,836, forward strand.
CATCACACATTTTTAAATATAGTTTTGTATGCATTTAAAATAATATCTCATGTATTGTGGTTTAATTAAGACATTTAAGGTCCTGGTAAGTTTGTAGCTTTGTATTATTCCGGTGTGAATTGTGAATGTAAAATATACAGTTTAGCTAATCACATCAGGTTTGAATAACATTAAGCATAAATAATTGTTTAATTAAAATATTCATGCGAAGGTTTCTTAGATCTGTTAGGTTCACTTGAGTTGAAAAGTGAGAGTTAACTCTAAAACCACCAGGATCATTGCTGAACCCGGATCAGTGCTGAACCAGGGCCGAGGGGGAAGACACTACAATCAGTCAGAATGATGAATGTGTTGTAACGGTTCATCTGGACAGCTGCCTCCCTGTGGTATTGACAAGGGCACTAGAAGAGCCGCCCCTGGGGAGATGTTAAGGTGGACTCACCGTCCGACAGCGTGGTGACTCTGGCCGTCTCCGGGGCCGTGCCCGGTCCGTAGCGGTTGATTGCCAGAACCCGAACCGTGTACTCTGTGAACTTGTTGAGTCCCTCCATCTTGTAGTTGAGTCCGTTCACCTCCAAACTCTGAACACAAACACAGGGGAGCGGTTACACTTTGGCTCAGTGTTTACACTCGAGAGTTATCACGCTCAGGAAAACGCTGGGGAGGCTGACCTGTTCCTTGCCAGACGGCCGTTCGGTCCACAGCAGTCGGTAGCCCAGGATGGGGCCGTTTGGTAGGCTGGGGGCCTCCCAGCTCACCTGGACGGAGGTGGGAGACAGAGCCTCTGCCCTGAGGGACTCCACCCTGCTGGGAACTTGGACTGTGGAGACACACAGAGCCTTCACACTCTTCACACACGCAGACAGTACACTAGTGCCGACATTCTGACACACTCCAAAGCTACACCTCGGATCAGACATTAGAGCTGCTCTAGTTGTTATTGGAGGATTTTGATGAATAATTTAATATCTATATTATTCAGCTCAAAAGAGCCGGATTCGACTGACAATCTCACGGTGGAATCATCAGTGGCGTGAAAATGTGGTTATGATTATGATCATAATTATGGTTATGCAATAAAGGACCATTCTGGATAGTTCTGCTGTGGATCAAAATGCAGATTGAGCCCCATTTTTTGTCACTTTTGCTCTTATTGCAATGTCAAAGTAAAGAAATGTGTGTGTGTGTGTGTGTGTGTGTGTGTGTGTGTGTGTGCGTGCCGTACGGTCAGGTTTGGTGGTGATCCTCAGGGGGGCGGAGCTCTCTCCCGGCCCCACGTCGTTGTAAGCGATGACCCTGAAGGTGTAGCTCTCCTCCGGTTTCAGGTTGGACACCGTCAGCTCCAGAGACTCCGGCTCCGACACGTTCACTGACCGCTCCCTGGCGCGGGAAAACACACCGTCACACAACGACTGGACTACAAATCCATACAGAGCAATGTACATTTTTTAATCCTAACAATAATGTGTTAACCCGATGCTCCTAATCACATGGTCCTCGTTTATATTATTTAATTAATTTACTTAAAATAAGTATCATTTAGGTCATCATGAATATCAAATAGAGCTGCACTTAAAATCCAGTTTTATTTTGTAACATTAGATAATCTGCGTCATAATCGGATGTAATCCAGTGATGGCAGCTAATCCTCAGATTACAGCACCTCTGCAGACTCTCAGTCGACCCATCAGCGAATCACTGACGAGACAGCTGCGAGCATGAGCAGCATGAATACATGCAGCGGCTTTCATCTTTAACGAAAACAGGCAAAAATCTATTTGCAACGATTTTCATATGAAATAAAGGAAGCACGTTGTTAAAAAACTTTATCCTAGTAGAATTTTTGTTGCACTTTGATGAGAACTGATAAAAAACATTGAACATTCTTGATTTGATTCAGTGAGAATCACAAAAAGAACATCAAACACATTTTTTTTTTTTTTTACTTCTTTGATTTCCAGAGAAGGGAAGAAGAAAACTGCAATTTAATAACAGTGTAGAAACAATTATGTTCCAAGGCTGCTTCCAATCCCCACCTCCTGCTGCCGCTGCTTGATCCCGTCTGCTTTCCAGGCGAGGAGCAGTTCATCTCCACTGAGAATAATCTCTTGGCGATAGCCCAGGAATATGAGCTGCGTTCAAAATCACCACTTTATCTTTTTACATTACACACGGAGGCTGCCGTTGCTAAGTAAGTACTGTTGTATGCAGGATGCATTCAATCAGCACGTACTTCATCATCATGACATGACACCTTGAGATTGGAGCCTCCACTGCGCAAAGGATTGTGGGTCTGGTTAGCCAGAGAAGAATGCTGTCTTGGACGGTGCAAAAAGACAACCAGATGTGGAAGGACATCCTGGTACTTTCATACACTGGATTTGACATAGTGGGCCCTAGTTTCGTAGAGCAGGTGCAGTCAGCTTTCAGCGCACCTGCGCCGCGCCGACGGGGTGTGTCCGCCTGGACTTTGCAAGTTTCGTGCACCGCGCAGGCTCGCGCAGGCACACCTCCCGTCACTCCCACCCACGCAAGTGGGAAAGAGGGAGGAGAAGAAGGCGTGAGTGGGAGACGAGGAGGAGACGAGGCGTGGACTGGGATTAATACAGCCGATTCAGATCTTCACCAATCAAATGAGCTCCTCTCCTCTCCTTTAATGCGTTAGGGGAGGTTCAGTGCAAGTTCCGTCACTTGACAACCCGATGACAGAAGCAGCGCCGCCGCTCCCACCACGCGCATCACGCGCTGTGCGTGCGTATCATAATAATAACAATGCTGATATTATAAAAAACAGGAGAGAGAGAGGGAGATGTTTTGGTCCGAGAGGCTGAGTTTCCGTTACGCGTGCCATCCGCCTTTGATCTGACGTCAGATGTGACGGGACAATCTATATAGATATAAATTCACGTGTTGATTCAATTAGTTGCATTAAATAGTGTTTGTTGTGATTATTTATTGCATTTAAATGTGCCTGGAACTGTGGAAACCTGCCTGTGAGGTCTCGGTGACGTGTACGCACTGCACGCCGTCAGCCAAACTTCCACTCCGCCAGCTGTGATTCGCATTGAATCAATGGACTTTATTTGCGCCTTGCGCTGAAAGTAGACCAGGTTGGAGCTGGCGAGCTTTCAGCGCAGTCTCGGCGAGGCTTTTTGCCACCAAACTTCCGCTACGCCAAGCTGAATCTGTGACGCCTCCCCCTGCTGCGCCGTCACACCCATCTTGGCGCAGGCAATCCACCAAACTGCCAAATTGACGGTGCGCAAGGCTGCGCGGGTCGAAACTTGCATTACGCCGGCTCCGCCACCTTGCGCCGCCCTGCGCTGCGCCACGAAACTAGGGCCCACTGTGTAATGGGACGTACGGGCGGTGTCCAAAATCACTCACTATGCTGGGAGTTCTACAAAAAGGACTATGTAGGGGACTATATAAAAGACTATATAGAGAACTAGGTGACTATGTAGAGGACTATGTTGAGGACTATGTAGAGTACTAGAGGACTATATAAAAGACTATATAGCGGACTGTGTAGAGGTCTATGGAGTGGACTATATAGATGACTATGTAGAGGGCTATATAGATGACTATGTAGAGGGCTATATAGATGACTATGTAGAGGATTATATAGATGACTATGTAGAGGACTATATAGATGACTGTGTAGAGGTCTACATAGAGGGCTATATAGATGACTATGTAGAGGACTATATAGATGACTGTGTAGATGACTATGTAGAGGACTATATAGATGACTATGTAGAGGTCTATATAGATGACTATGTAGAGGTCTACATAGAGGGCTATATAGATGACTATGTAGAGGACTATATAGATGACTGTGTAGATGACTATGTAGAGGACTATATAGATGACTATGTAGAGGACTATATAGATGACTATGTAGAGGTCTATATAGATGACTATGTAGAGGTCTATATAGATGACTATGTAGAGGACTATATAGATGACTATGTAGAGGTCTATATAGATGACTATGTAGAGGACTATATAGATGACTATGTAGAGGTCTATATAGATGACTATGTAGAGGTCTATATAGATGACTATGTAGAGGACTATATAGATGACTATGTAGAGGTCTATATAGATGACTATGTAGAGGACTATATAGATGACTATGTAGAGGTCTATATAGATGACTATGTAGAGGACTATATAGATGACTATGTAGAGGTCTATATAGATGACTATGTAGAGGTCTATATAGATGACTATGTAGAGGTCTATATAGAGGGCTATATAGATGACTATGTAGAGGATTATATAGATGACTATGTAGACGAATATGTAGAGGACTTTATAGAGGACTGTGTAGAGGATTATGTAGATGACTATATCGTGGACTATGTAGAGGACTGTAGATGACCATGTCGAGGACAATGTAGAGGGCTATATAAAGGACTATATAGATGACTGTGTAGAGGACTATATAGAGGGCTATATAGATGACTATGTAGAGGTCTACATAGAGGGCTATATAGATGACTATGTAGAGGACTATATAGATGACTGTGTAGATGACTATGTAGAGGACTATATAGATGACTATATAGATGACTATGTAGAGGACTGTAGATGACCATGTCGAGGACAATGTAGAGGGCTATATAAAGGATTATATAGATGACTATGTAGAGGACGATATAGATGACTATGTAGAGGGCTGTGTAGAGGATTATGTAGAGTTTTATGTAGAGGATTATGGAAATGACTTTATGGAGGACTATATGGAGGACTAAATATAGAGGTCTATATAGAGGAATGTTCAGAGGACTATGTAGAGGACTGCATAGAGGTCTGTGTAGAGGATTATATAGAGGACTATGTAGAGGCCTATGTAGAGGACTGTGTAGAAGACTATATAGAGGACTGTTTAGAGGATTATATAGAGAACTATATAGAGGTCTATATAGAGGACTGTTCAGAGGTCTATGTAGATGACTATATAGAGGTCTGTGTAGAGGATTACGTAGAGGACTATGTAGAGGACTATGTAGAGGACACTGAAGAGGACTGTGTACAGGACTTAATAGGGGACTATGTAGACGTGAGCAGGACTTGTAGCATTTATTCAACGTCAACCTAAACGGGACACACAAAGGTAAAATATACAGAAACCCTTGCCGAAATTTTACCTCTTAATCCAAACACCAATCCCTTTGAAGACCCATTTACACAAATCTGTTTGGTAAGGAAATGGACTATTTTAGAACAACAGACCCTTGCAATGAATTTGGAAAAGAGAATGTTTAGGATCTATTACACTGTTGGACTGTCAGCAGGGAGTCTTTTAAGGTTTCATTTCTATGCAAGGGACTTCTTTTTAAAGAATGACCTACATTCATTAAATGCTCATATTCATCTCACCACCAGCAGTTAGTGACTGTTCTACACACAGTGTAAGCTTTTCTAATTGAGCTTTGGGTTACCAGGTTTGAGCTCTCTCCAACAGTAGAAAAAAAGGCCAACTCTGGGGTTGTCATCTTAATGAAATATTTAATTACCTCTTGAGATATAAAGTAAAGGAATGGATTCTATTAGGTTTTGGTTGGGTTTTTTTTTGCACCAAAAAAAAAAAAAAAAACCCTGATAATCTGCAGAACACATAATTTATCACACCTCACTACAGAATATAACAAGCCATTGATTAACCTTGTACACTCCCGCTGGAATACTGTTATTCAGCAAACAATTTGCAACACGTGAAAGGGTATTTAGACATGATCTCCAGGAAAATATGACAACAAGGTTACTTGCAGGATCATTTGTGTTTATTTGTGTCACCAGGGCTGGACACGCCGGAGAGGAGGGGGAGCTTTATTCCCTGTAGACAAAGACAATGTTCCATCAAACATTGCTGGAATAACCACTATTGCTGCTTTATGCTCGGTGAATTTAATTCAGCTGTATTCACTGTGAATAGCAAGCCACACCTCGGCTGGTTTACAACCCAAATCAAACAATCTTGTTGTGATTTAATTGCAATAAATGGGTAGGAAAAAATGCCGAAATAACTGCATAATGACAACAATTTGCCTGCAAGACGATGAGCAAATCACTTTTAAAATGCTTGTTTTCTGAATGGAGTCTTTGATGGGTGCAAAGTTGAAATATTTAATTTCATTTTCCTGATGTGGCCTGGCATGAATTTTGCATGCATTCCCGTCTTTGACTTTATATGTACCTTTAGTAGGTGTCCAGATTCCCATGTCTGGACCAACGCGGTGGACAGACACAATCAGCAGCATCAGAGAGCTGGAAGCTGAGAGAAGATACAAGTGTGTGGAGTTCTCTGGGTTCATGAATCCATATTTTTCTCCGAGCTGCCGAGTGAAACAGCAGAGAGGCCGAGCTGGATGTCAAGTAAACCAGCAGGTCCGCGTCTGTCACAGCGTGAATTCTCTTTGTCCTTCAAAGGCCACAGTCTGAGGTCATTCAGCCTGCTCGAAAAAAGAAATCATCCTCAGAGGGAGGCGCTTCTTCGTCAGCTTCCTTTTTTATGATTCCCTCTCGTCTTCCTCATGCAAGAAGAGTCTCCACCTCTCTCTTCTGTTTCTATTGTCAACTGTAGCGTCAACAAGTCCATCCTCTATTGTCAACTGTAGCGTCAACAAGTCCATCCTCTATTGTCAACTGTAGCGTCAACAAGTCCATCCTCTATTGTCAACTGTAGCGTCAACAAGTCCATCCTCTATTGTCAACTGTAGCGTCAACAAGTCCATCCTCTATTGTCAACTGTAGCGTCAACAAGTCCATCCTCTAATTCATCTGTTGTCATCAATGAATTCCTCTCAATTCAACAAACATTATATTCTCCCATAATGTGACATATTTCCTGTCTGTGTTCTCTCTTAGTGACACATTCCGCCGTCATATGTCTGCATAGAAATCATTGCGAAAGATGTAGAGGAGAAAGTCATCTCATTGTTGTCTGTCTCGATAGCAAGGCTAAGGAAAAATGAGGCTGATGTCTAGGCTACAGCGAGTGACCGTTTGTGTATTTGGAAGCTGGAGCCAATGAAATCTTTTTGAATAATAATAATGGATTGGATTTCTATGGCGCTGCACGGTGGTGTAGTGGATAGCACTCTCGCCTCACAGCAAGAGGGTCCCGGATTCGATCCCCGGGTCGGCCCGGGTTCCTTCTGTGTGGAGTTTGCATGTTCTCCCCGTGTAAGCGTGGGTTCTCTCCGGGTTCTCCGGCTTCCTCCCACAGTCCAAAGACATGCAGGATGGGGATAGGTTAACTGATGACTCTAAATTGCCCGTAGGTGTGAATGTGAGAGTGAATGGTTGTTTGTCTCTACATGTCGGCCCTGTGATAGACTGGCGTCCTGTCCAGGGTGTACCCTGCCTTCACCCAATGACAGCTGGGATCGGCTCCAGCCCCCCCCCCGCGACCCTGAATACAGGATAAGCGGTAGACAATGGATGGATGGATGGATTTCTATGGCCCTTTTCAAGACACTCAAAGCGCTCTGACTGGGTTCCAGGTTCCATTCATTCACACACAGTCATACCGGTGGTGGTAAACTACGATACAGCCACAGCTGCCCTGGGGCAGACTGACGGAAGCGTGGCTGCCGTTCAGCGCCTATGGCCCCTCCGACCACCACCTCAAACATACAGCAGTCATACACATTCACACGAGGCAAGCTGGGTGAAGTGTCTTGCCCAAGGACACAACGACCATGACACAGAGACAAGGGCGGGGATCGAACCGCCGACCCTCCAACATGGCTAACCCGCTGAGCCACAGTTGTCAATATCTTTGTTGATGCCTTAACTTTCCTTCCAGAACTATAATCAACTGTGCACTGAATTCCTACAAATATGATGTTCCCATGAGCCTCTCTGTTTATTGCTAATTTGCAAATATTAGCATTCAAATAAGCCAAACTGAAATGGTTAACAGGGTAAACATTATTATTACCATAGATTCCATTAGATTTTTCCTCAAATTCTATGTTTTCTGCTTTAATTTTTCTGAATTCTGTGTTTTTCCGATTCAAGCACATTTTATCATGAGAAAAAAGTCCTCCCTTTTGTAAATTAAGTGCTTTGAATTTAGCTGTTAGTGTGAAATTCATCCATTTTTTAATGACTTACTCGTGACCCCTTCCCTAAGTTTCACCTCACCACGTCTTGCACTGGCTGTAGCATTTGGGGCTTCTTTTTGTTGGTACACTCCAAAACGATTGCTAAGTGAAACGCAGGGCTGAAGTCATGCTGTGTGAACAACAGGAGACCTCTCAGAGGATGTCATCACACTTGTTAAAAAGGTTAGAATACATTTGCACAGGCAGAGGACCAACTGCTGAGCCATTCTGGAGTCACCCTAGCTGGCCCGAGCGACTGCAGCATGGTTAAGGTGGGGGACAGACTTTGGTTAAGGAACACGTTAATTGTCCCAGAACGCAAACTCTGGTTCCCTGCAAGTAAAGTCAGATTTGGTACTGGCCCATCATCATCATTCTGACCTCCACAACGTTACTTTCTGACACCCAACTGGCTGCATTGGTATTAGATAGTTTAGGGCAGAAACAGACCTAATTGGGACGCTGGTGAGGACAGAGGTGAGACCAGCTCAGACCCACCGCCAGAAACCCTCAGAGTCTTTGTCTGCTGAGATCCACAGACCTTGAGGCTGTACCAAACAGCTGGTCCAGCTTCACCCACGCAAGTATGTTAAGTAAGTATTTTCACTATCAGACCGTAGGAGGCAAACACTTGGACAGCGCCTCTATATGTCTTCTCATTTTACTGCTAACTGGGACCAGATTGCCAAAATCTGATGTGTTTTTTTATGAACTATACCAGCGTTGTTTCCGTATGTTGTCATGTAGCTGTTGCCATGTGTGACGTCCCTTTTTGTAATTTGCAAACATTCACAAGTGAGAAACCGAAAATCTATCTCGGGGCAGAGGAAGCACAAACATTTGTTTTTTTTTATATCATAGGATTAAAATCCATTAAATTTCAAGTTGCATTAAACGTATTTCTTTATTCTTTTCACAAAAGTATGTAGAGACAAGGAAAAGTAGCACTGAGATTGCCAAACGGTGGCATCTCCTCACTCGCCCTCGCCCTCTCCACCATCTCCCCTTCCCCTAGAATCTTTCATTGTTTTCTCTTCTTCCCTCCTATCGTTTTCTGCGAGTTACTATGATGAAAAATCCCTGTATTTTCCTCCAAGTCATTAGAACTGACAAAACCTCTGCTTCTGTTCCGTCTGTGAGTAATTAGGACTGACAGAGTCTCTCTGTTGTATCGTTTCATGGTGAAACTTCAGTGGCTGTTTTGTCCGGCGTGCCGTACGCAGCCCTGAAGCTGCAGGCCAGTCGGTCCCCATGGGAACGAGGCTTAAAGCCTTCATCTGGGGCCCCTGACTGTCAGAGGTTAGCGTTTGACGTCAGCGGGGGACTCGCCAGTATGTCACCCATAGCTTTTACGACGATGTGTTCAGAGCTGCTGTGTGCAGGAGAGCTGTGATTAAGGGAAGAAGTGTTGCCTTTAACATTCTCACAGTGCGTCTTTGTGGATGTCAAAGTCAAAGGGCCCTAGTTTCGTGGCGCAGCGCAGGGCGGCGGAGCCGGCGTAATGCAAGTTTCAACCAGCGCAGCCTTGCGCACGGTCAGTTTGGCAGTTTGGTGGATTGCCTGCGCCAAGATGGGCGTGGCGGCGCAGCAGGGGGAGGCGTCACAGATTCAGCTTGGCGTAGCGGAAGTTTCGTGGCAAAAAGCCTTGCCGAGACTGCGCTGAAAGCTCGCCAGCTCCAACCTAGTCTACTCCCGGCGCAAGGCGCAAATAAAGTCCATTCATTCAATGCGAATCACAGCTGGCGGAGTGGAAGTTTGGCTGACGGCGTGCAGTGCACACACGTCACCGAGACCTCACAGGCAGGTTTCCACAGTTCCAGCTTAAAGCCTAAACCATGCTAGCTGGTGTGGCTATATAGAGAGGCCGAGTGGTCGCCCATGGGACCTTGTTTCAGAAAAAAGGTCAAGAAGGTCTCAGTTTATCACAGGTTCTGATGTCTTTTATCACAACAACTCTTTTTATTGTCAGGAAGAGAAAGAAGGAGCGAGACCTGTTAGTATGAGCAACGTTACCTCCTGGTACTGAACACCCAGGCTTCGTATTCGTATGTTTTTTCAGGTTTGACAGAATTCAACTTTCTTGATGTGAGAAATTAACTTTACAATGGGACATAGACTACCATGCAATATGGTACGCAAATGCATGTCCCCCTCAGAATTAATATGAATAGTAGCCTAATAGAATTAATTTGTTCCAAAGTTTTGTGTTTTTTGGTAGATGTCAGATATAAGGTCTGTGGTGAACATAAGTTGTAGAGATTTTAAAGTTTTTTTAATGACATAAAATAACTCAAAGTCAGAAGCTAACAAGTGTCTACTTGAGACTACTAAATGTCATTGTCCACCTTCGTAGCATTGTTGTGTAAAACCAGAATCATACATCTGTGCTTGCCTCAGAGCTAATGATCGAAAATCCAATGGAAAATCCCATTTCCTTTTTGACGAGGGAAACAGTGTGACACTAACTTCTGGGGTCGGTCGACAAAGAAACACCATCCTTGCAGCGCCCTTGAACTTTGGTTACCTACTGAATATTAATCCATCTGCATCACAGGTCAATTCTTTGGCCAATAATGACATAACAATTTAATTCATGAGAAATAATAATTATTGGTTTTCTGGTTGTCCTGAGCAAAAGGTTGAAAACCATTGCCTTAGAGTCAGAGTCCATGTTTTAACAAGTGATGACAAAGAATAAATGTCCATCTTACCTCTCCACTCCATCCTGGGAGTAATAAATGCCATAGGTCTGCACGGCTCCTCTGGTCTCCTCCGGGGGGCGCCAGCTGAGTCGAACAAATCGGCTGGACACTAGGACAGGGACCAGGTCGCGGGGGGCAGAGGGGAGGGCAACGCCTGGGCTGGGGGACACTGGTGGGGGATCAGAGGAGGAGGAGTAAGTCAAGGGGGTGCCAGAAGGAGCAGGCGGAGGGCGAGGAGAAGGAGGAGGTGTGTGGGCGGGTCTATACTGAGTGGACGTGGCCTCTGTTTACAGTTTATCCAAGGGTAGGGGGGGAGGGGGGTGCGGAGAAGGGAGGAAGCAGGGAGGTGGAGATGGAGTTGGAGGGGAGGTGCAGGGAGCCAAACAAATGAAAAGCAAAAGGAGTAAATGACAGATGAGGTGCAGATAAGGAACGGAAAAAAATTGGAAGAGACAAGAAGGAAGAAAAGGAGGAAGAAGAGTGGTAAAGAAGATCACAGGCTAGAAGAAAAAGCGGCAGAGCATCTGAAGACTTAAGTCATCAATCAACAGGAATCAGTCGTGTCAACGTAAAGCCTGCTGCCTGCTCACATTAATCCACTGATCATCTAATGAATGGCCTTTGCTGGACTCATTCAAACATTTCAATATATGTGCTTCAAAATGAGGAGTTGGTTCATTTGAGATGTTGATGTACAGGGTTTTGGATTAACTACTCATACAGTGGGATCATGTACACTCATTTAAAACGTCATGAATGTGAGCAGTTCCTCAACACGTTAAGACAAAAACATTCAAAACATATTTTCCTAAATGTATGCACATTATTTGTAGTAGTTGAAACACTGATGAATGAAATGAAAAGCAAAATGAAACATGACGATCTCTTGATCTCTAATCTTGATTGGCTGGTTATTTCATAGTTTTGTTGTTGATCGCCTTCCTTATTCACCATCATGTCAGGGATTTCTTGATCAATCTGCGCTTTACATTTCTTGATCAAGAATGCATTTCAGTTCCTATATCACAACAAATAAACAAACTTAAACTTTTCCGCTCGACAGAGCTGCGCCTGCCTTGACTAGAAAGTCTTGTGATTGACACACAAATGGACCAATCGACCAGTTGTCGAATGGCGTAAATGCTCCCGTTTCAACTGGTTTATTTTCCTGCAGGTTATTTTAAACCCACACCGAGTAGTTCTTTGCTTCCTTCTCCGTCTGGTTATTCCTATCTGCCCTTTTCTCCGTCCACAGAGCCCTTTAACAACTGTCAAGCCTTGACACATGTGATTGACAGTGCATAGAACCAATCAGAGTGGAACTATAATGAGCCTCATGAAACATTCAGAAAAGTCCAACAGCCAGAAAAGTGTAGACCCATAGAAATAAAATAGAAGTAGAACAGACCTTGAATTATTTTTAGTACAAAAGAAAATGGTGATAATTGTTAGTCGTTACGCCATCAGGCTGTAACGTGTCAGTGGTGTCACGGCTCGCCAGCAGAACGGCATTGTGACAGCGACTGGGCCCAATTGATGACATTTCAAATGTCCACAAGAACATACATTTGGTGGAAAAAAAGGCCTGGAGTTCCCCAGTGCGTGTGTGTGTGTGTGTGTGTGTGTGTTTGTGTGTGTGTGATGTGTGTCATCAGTCGTTCTGGCTACTAACTATACTGAGATAGAGAACAGTACTCAAGGCAGAGCAACAGCAATGACCGATGTAACACACACACACACACACACACACACCACACACACACACACACACACACACACACATAAACAAGGTGTGTTTTCATGACTTTGGGGGACATTATAGTGACATATATTTCCTGGAGACTTATCCTAACCAGAACCACCAAAAACCAAATCTTCACCCTAAAGTATAATGCTTTACATTATAGTGCAATTGTCCCCATTTGGTATAAAACCCCCATAGTTGTTATTGTTTGGTGTTGACTCAATGATGATGGACAATGTCATCATTCAACAAAACATACCGAGTCCCAACTGAAAAGTGATGGTGTCCTCATCACACCTCCATTTATCTCCATCATCAGCTCAGAGAAATCCATAGATTGTATGTAAGAAATGGATGTAGTCATGGTGACATCACCCATTGCCTTGTGGACTATGGTTTTGTAAGTAGCAAGCAATGTAACTAGCAAAGGAAGTGATATTGAGTTGAGAGACACCCACAGCAGCAACCTTACTGGCTTCTGGTGTGAAGCTGATAACAAAATTAGCTTCATAATTCATGGTCAAAGTCATCTTAGTAGCTAACTGCATTGGTAGCATGGTAGCCCTAAGGCCCCTAAGGCCGCATATCCTGTTCTATGGTCTAATTGATTCTAAATGGACTATAATTTAACATCATGCTGGATTGAAGAAGACTTGAAACCAGAGATTAAGACCATAAACTCATGTTTACTGAGGTAAAACATCATGTGACCAGAACATATTTTTCCAAGTTTGTAATGGGAATTTTGGATGTCTGTAATTTATTATCAGAATATTTGTCAGGTCAGACGTCGATCCGCATCTCCTTTCCGACTGTTATGCTATGACGAAAATTAATGCCTGTTTGTAGATGATATGAACATGAGTGCCACATTGACATAAGATAAATTCAGGCCTATGACGCCTGTGTTCTGTAAATCTTGACCTTGCCTGGACAACTTGTCTTTGTAAGATAGGACATGATCCGTCCTTTGTCCATGGTTCCTCCTCCTTAAAAGGGAGATTGTTGTTAGACTCAGGGTCGTTCCTGCTGATTCTGAACCTTTGCATCAGAAGGCAGGGGTGAACAGTACTTTCTTCTGCAGATGAGAATACTTAGTGGAATAAACCTCGGAGAAAAAGCTGATCCTGGTTGTTGATCTTTATTGGGCAGATTCATTTTTCCACAACAAGTTCAAGGCACTTCAGAATTGGCTTCACTTTTCACAAATCCAATCTCTCCCCAGGGTCAAAGGTCATGACTCTCCATGGAGACTTAATGCTTGTGACATGCCTGTACGTATGTCAATAAATCTTGAATGAACACACATTTCACAGGATGTGAGAAGGAGAAAGAAGAGTAAATAAAGAAAAAACGAGGATGAAGGAAAGTAACTGAAGATGAAGGAAGAGTGATGAGAAGGAGGAGAGGGAGGAATGAAGAGGGACAAAAATAAATGAAGAGGAGGACATACAGGAAGAAATGAAGGAAGAGAAAGAGGAATGAGGAGAAAGGAAAAGAAAAAGATACAGAAGAGACGAAGGGAAAGAATGGAGAGAAGAGAATGTCAAAGGAATAGAAGGGTAGATGGAAATGGATGGGGGGGGGGGGGGGTAACACACCTCCTCACGTCTCTGTGAGATGAGACTTCGGGGTGTGAAGGGCGGATTCGTTCCTGCTCGGTGACCTGGCCGAAAAGTCGAGCCGGTGCTGAGCAGTAAAGCATCACTTTCTGCCGAAAATAGACGGGTAGGCTAAATAATAGAGTCACACACCATAAAAGAAGAGCTGGAAAACAATCTGAGAAAGTGCTGAAAATAACACTGCGGGCCAACGATACCTGTGCATGCACACACGCACGCACACACACACACATACAAACAAACAAACAAACAAACACCCAGTCTATGTTTTCCAACACTGTCCATTTTCTACAAGCTGTTCTGCATTTATATTGTTTCTGCTGCCTGAATGATCTTTAGGGGAGTTTGTTTTCAGCTCTGAGATTTCTACGAGAAATGTGATATTTTTGTGTGCGTAATGTGTGTTATCTAAAAAAATGAACTAGGAATTTTAATGGATACTGAAATGGAGAAGACCGAATCCCTCTCTTAGCTGATCTACCTGAGTGCTGCCGACTTTACTTCCCACATTCAAGGAACGTAAAGCGTCAGCCAACCAACGTAAATATTACCACAACATAGTTAGGCTATTAGGCTAAAAAACAACAACATCATCATATTTCACAGCTGTTTCATCTGCTGCGGCTGTCTGCTAACCATGCTGTTGTGACTGTTAGGAGCTACTGCTGTTGCTAACTACTACTGCTTAACATTTACACCTAGGCTACTCCTTCCTGACTGATAATCTGCTGCCAACTACTGGTGGTGTTTGCTATAGTGCTGCTAACTGCTATTGCAACTGCTACCTGCTCTGACTGTAGCTAACGACTGCTGGTGGTGTCTGCTGCTAGTTCTGCTAACAGGTAGCCTAGCGCTGCTGTGTCACGATGGCTATTATGTCAACTTCTGTTGCTCTACACTGATATCTGCTAAAGCTGCTGCTAACTGATATGAACTAGTTGCCGCCACTGCTAACGGCTTGTGCCTCGTGCTGCTAACTGCTAACTGCTAACCGCTGTTCTAAGCGCTTGCCATTGTTAGTGGCAGCCGCGCCTCTATCGGCTAGTGCTCAGCTGCTGATATCTCCTAATACCGCTGCAAACTGATACTGATCATTAATTGCTGCTAACTGCTACCTTTGTGGCTAATTGATGCTGCTGCTAATTACTGCTGCTTCTCGCTGCTAACAGACAGATAGATAGCAGGGGCTCATTAGTTCCTGTTGTGAAACGGGCGCGGCTCTCACTGCAAGGGCTTGAATACGCCAGTATATTTAGTGCTCATGCAGATTAACATTAAGGGGCACTTCTGATATAACAGATACAGACTAAATCTTCTCTCTCCGTATCATTTTCAATATTCTCCATATCTCCCCATTTAACACTCTCTCTCTCTCTCTCTCTCTCTCTCTCTCTCTCTCTCTCTCTCTCTCTCTTTTTAACCTCTATTTATGCAGAAGCAGACCGCTGAGCTTGTTCACTTGCTTTAGCTTCACTCTGCTTCACATCCACACTGCCTCTCCCTCTCTTTCTCTCTCTCAATTTCAGGGCTCATTTCAGCCACCTGCCGTTAAAAAGACGTCTGTACTGCACACACACACACACACACACACACACACACACGCACAAACACACACTGCCCTCTATTTTTAAATTCCTCTAAAATGGATATTTATTCCTGTAAATCTCCACCACTGGCTGTGAGTGAGTAAAATCTCAAACATCTACTGTGTGAATGAGTGTGTGTGCATATAGCGGCTGTTTGACCGAACTGACCTGAAGACAGAACAATGTTGAATAAAGGCACGCAGTCACAAAGAAAAACAATCACATACTGGAGATGGAATTGAATGCACGACTGTAATCACCTGGCATTTTGACATTTGGGTTTTATATATAAATATATTTTCTCTTAGTTTCAGACCCAGATCAACATTGAATGCACTGACATGTGTGTGTAGAGGCCTGATATGTCTTTTTGTCCATAAATGATTAAAACACATCAATGAGCCACACTTCAACACCATGAACACACACACACTGTAGTTTGTTTGACTCAATCTTACAGTCATCGTGCTGCTGCTATGAATACAGAGCATTAAAATGTGTATTAATCCGCTGCTGAAAATAGTCCCCAACAAAGGCCATACTTCCTCCTGTTTGAATAACGATTTCTAAAAACTACAGCTCCCAGATGTTTCAGGAAATGTCTCAGCCTTTTTTGAACAATAAACCAAAACACCTGTGAGGCTTTGTCAAATGGATATAAATGTTCTGTAGAAACGAATGGGCTTAGGACAGTTGGGTAGAAAAGGTATTGTATTAAGAGACGGACACACCAAGCAGCAACCTCCAATCGTGAAAAGTCAATGCTTAAGTGTCTTTAACTTGCATTCTTTCTAATGACCATCAGGGGGTGACTCCTCTGGTTGCAAAAATAATTTGAATGGTCTATGAGAAAATGACGCAACGTCTCACTTGATTAATTATGTCAGAAAACACTGTAAACATTAGTTTAGAGTCAAATAGACCATAAAGCAGAGGAGGCTTTAGGACGGTGCTACCTTGTGATTGACAGGTTGCTACCACAGATTTGTCCGTGTTTACTCTTACAACTTTAATTATTTCAAAGTGTGTTTTCAGTTCATGAACGTTAATTTATGAATCTTGGTTGCCTGAAAACCTTAGTCCTCAAACCAATGGCTGTCGTCAAGGTGACCACATCCAAAGTATATGGGACTAACATCGTTGTTTTAGGGATGTGCTAGTCTTAAAATGCAACAGATTGCGATTCTGGCCAAAATTAGCCCTGTAAACAGTATCAAATTATAACAATCCAGCTAACAATCCATGTTATTATTACCATGAGTTTAACACATCTGCCTATTTCTGAGTGTTGGGTAGGCCAGCACTTTCACTGCTTAAATCAATCAATCCAAGCACCAGTTCTACAAAGGATGTTTCCTATCTTGTATCATGCCAGCTAATAAGCTGCCAAATCACACATTTGAATATTTCTATTTCAGGAACATCAAGACCCAACATTCTTTTTCTTATTGAATGGAGCTAGGCTTTTATATCTCTGTAGAAACTGCCTCGAGATGAAACTGATGATGTCCATCTTCTCTGACTGGGGAAGTCAGAAACATTAACCTGGATGTCAGGCTCTTCCTTTACTGTAGCGGAGGCATTGTGAGGTATATGGTGTTTGTATGCGTGAAAGCACTTTGTGTGTCTGCTAATGACAGTGTGTGCAGCTTGCAGTAATTCACTGTGAAAGCTGGGAGTGTGTATACACATTAACTAAACCTGACAGCAGTGTGTGCTGTCGGCTGCACTCCCACTGGGAGAACTGTGTGTGTCTTTTTTCAGTAATAGCCCTGCAGTAATTACAGGTGTTTTTCTATCATATGATGTGGCGTTATGTATGGAGCCCTGATGCTTTTACTCTGAAAGCAGGAAACATGGGTCACACCCCGAACTTTGAGACCCTTATCAGGGCCGGAACACCAACAAACACGAGGTGACTCTAGAGAGCTGACCTCTAATGATAATCAGGGGCTGTGGGTAATAATCCAGGCTCTGAGAGGAGACCAACCAACGCCGCAATTCACCTCAATACACACCGGTGTTGTTAACACCAGCTCGTTTCCTTTTAATCACACCTGTGCTGTGACATAACTCAGCACACATCCAACATGCCAGTCCAAAGGGCCGTTTCAAGACCAAATGTTGTGTATGGTTAAACATAGAAACGGTCTCCGAACAAAAAAAGGTTGCAAAAGTTTTGTTTTCCTACTATTTCAGCTTGTGACAGCAAGAGAATATTCATCTTCGAGGCACAGACACCCAGACTGGGAGGGATGCTGCCGGTGATCCTAACCGTTCGCTTCAAAATATACTCGGCATAAACATTTTGTAAGCATAATAACAGAGCCTCCATTGAAGGTTATTACATAGTAGCTTCTGTTCTACACACGGTGAGTTAAAAATAGACCCTCATTTCAGATTATTAAAATGCAATACCTTTCGGATACGAGTGATTTGTGCTTTTGTTATAATTTTTCACAAACTAATAATAAGTCACTAAAACAATTTCCTTCCAGGGAGTTTGAATTTTGAGCACGTAATTTGATGAGCTGATCATAGTGAGAAGTTTGGATCATGTATCATGGTCCTGGATCAGGGCTCAGCAGCGTCCATCGTGGGTTGCATTCAGGGTCCAACACAAGCAGCCCAATCTCATTGATAGATCAATGGCAAAGACATGGTCGAAGTGTAGACTGACTTTTAACGTAAGCCGACCTAAGAGGGACTAATAGTGGGATCAAAACTGCAATATTTTTGCCTTTCAATATGGTTGTGGTGTCAGATCATGTAACCAGCTCGGAGGCTAACCTGACCCGCAGATCTAGAGGTCATTTCAACCTCATCACCATGTAAAGAGTAGCAGTGCAGATGTGCTGCTGTGAATAAATGACTTTTGCTGCCTGGCGTCCCGGAGTGAAAACAGACTCATCCAGCTTTATCTCAGTTCTTTCATGATTTTGCCTCAGACTGTGCATATCTCGGCTTGCTACGAGATGTGAAGCTGCCTCGTCTCATTTCAATGACTTTTACCACAAAATTATGGACTGACGGGATAAGATAAAAATATTAAACATAGAACATAGCGGGGTGTTTGAGTTCTCGGTGACTTGATCAAAGTTTTACAGGAAAGTTACATTTGTCTGGTGGCAGAAACTTTATATTCTGCTTTGGATTTTGAGAAAAAAAGCAATGCGTCATGTATATAGTGTGTAGTGCTTTGTGGTTTCCTGGTTAAATTACAGTGACACTGGAGTGGTGACATGGGCGGGGATGGGATGATATATTTTAGCGCAGATTGTGATAGAAATCACTTATAAGAATTTGATCATAGGGAATTTACATTATCAGGAAATATCATCATAAAATATTGTCACAAGTGACTTGAATAGCTCACTATCATGGCAGAGAAGTGAAAGATAGAGCCTGACAAAGCGTACAAAAATACATTAATTTTATTTATATATCACTTCATAATGCAGGGAGACCGTAAAATGTATGATTGTGTAATTTAAGATTATTTCATTGTTGTCCGTTTAAAAATGTCTTACCTGTGACACCACAAAAATATGTTGTTGTTGTTTTTTTATACCAGCATGTTTAAGTCAGTTTTTTGAGTTTTAAGCATATTTTGACTCACTATTATTTTGGCGGGATAATCGTGACATGAAAGGTTTGTGGGATTTGGGGGGAAAAAAATGTTTAATTTGCAACATCATTGATTAAATGCATTTATTTCTTTATCAAAAAGCATGTAATGGAGCTGGAGCTGCAATGATCCAGGAATTATCCACAGCCGAGGACACCATACCAAATATTTTCTGTAATCGACTGAATTTTTAATAATGACGGAACAATCTGAAGGCCGTCCATATATTTGAGGTGGTGTGAGGCCTTGGAGCACATGCAGTGACCACTATGGGTCACTGCTGGATATCATCTCAGTGAAGAGAGTATTTTGCAGAATCAGGAAAAGCCACAGTTGGAGACTCTGGTAATGTCGGTGGCAGCGTGAGTGTGGCGGCAGCGTGCAGGGTCAGCGTTCAGAACGAAATAACATCAGCCACCAGGAGTCATCTCAGGCAAATACAGAGAAAAAAATCTTTCATCTGCGTCGTGTGTTCATTTTTTATCCATGCACTTATGAATGCATAATCTATAAGCTTGTTCTGTGTATTGATTATTTAAGAAACCACAAACACAAAACAAATGAATGCTCTCTCACTTGCTGCTGCACACACACAAAGGGAGGTCTGCACCTGAATTATAAGACTTTAAAAGCTTTATCTGAAAGCCTCAATAGAAGCTTTGGATGTAAAAAAAATACGTGGTGAGTATTATAGGGGGGAAACATCACGGTTTGGCTGTCTGGGAATAATCCACTGACTTTTACAAAAGAGCACAAACTGCACTCATCCAGGAATTATCCACTTCCTTGTAGTAAACGAGTGCAGCCTGGAGGTGTCCAGACATTTTACCCACTGTGCTGGTTAATGAGTGCATGATGCAGCTGCCTAGGAATGATCGACTGACCTGCAGTCATCTCGGGATAACGCGGCTCGGAATTATATTTTTTTTACGATCGCTAACGGTTACGGTTCATTTCATGCTCAAAATCACACATGTAAACTAAAGTGCAACACTTACTACAAACAACAATGATACACTAACACAATACACTCTAAACACTATCATGTTCTTTTCCAACAGGAACATTCAGTCAATCATAACATGTTTTGCACTGCGGTTTCTTTGAAGCCTGTCTATATTGTTCTTTTGTCTGGTTAGGTAAAAGCATACTTTGTCCTGCTACTGGTCTTCCTCTCCCTTGTCCTCGTCTTCTCTTCCTCTCCCTTGTCCTCGTCTTCTCTTCCTCTCCCTTGTCCTGCTACTGGTCTTCCTCTCCATTGTACTGGTACTTGTCTTCCTTGTCCTGGTACTCGCCTTCCCCCCCTTTGTCCTGGTATTCGTCTTCCTCTCCCTTGTCCTTGTCTTGTCTTCCTCTCCCTTGTCCTGCTACTGGTCTTCCTCTCCATTGTACTGGTACTTGTCTTCCTTGTCCTGGTACTCGTCTTCCTCTCCCTTGTCCTCGTCTTCTCTTCCTCTCCCTTGTCCTGCTACTGGTCTTCCTCTCCATTGTACTGGTACTTGTCTTCCTTGTCCTGGTACTCGTCTTCCTCTCCCTTGTCCTCGTCTTCTCTTCCTCTCCCTTGTCCTGCTACTGGTCTTCCTCTCCATTGTACTGGTACTTGTCTTCCTTGTCCTGGTACTCGCCTTCCCCCCTTTGTCCTGGTATTCGTCTTCCTCTCCCTTGTCCTTGTCTTGTCTTCCTCTCCCTTGTGCTGGTACTCTTCTTCCTCTTCCATGATCCTCGTACTCGTCTTCCTCTCTCTGTCCTGGTGCTCACCTTCCTCTCCCTCTTGCAGGCATTTATCCTACTTTCTTTGTGTTGCTCTATATTGTTCCTTTTCTACAGATCAGCCCAAAGAGGTTCTCTTCTACTGGATCCCATGTGGTCATGTGATTGAAACACCTGAGTGTGTTTCCTAGATGGGATTCTCTGTGATTGATATATTTGCATAACTTCAATCAGCTGTTTCTCAGTGCAATTAAAAAAATACATGTGATATATTTGTGTTCTACAATATGAACAGCTTTTGACTTTTGACTTTTTTTTTGTAGATTAGATTAGATTCAGGGCTACACGGTGGTGTAGTGGGTAGCACTCTCGCCTCACAGCAAGAGGGTCCCGGGTTCGATCCCCGGGTCGGCACGGGGTCCTTCTGTGAGGAGTTTGCATGTTCTCCCCGTGTAAGCGTGGGTTCTGTCCGGGTTTGGCTTCCTCCCACAGTCCAAAGACATTCAGGATGGGGATAGGTTCATTGGTGACTCTAAATTGCCCGTAGGTGTGAATGTGAGCGTGAATGGTTGTCTGTCTCTACATGTCGGCCCTGTGATAGACTGGTTACCTGTCCAGAGTGTACCCTGCCTTCACCCAATGACAGCTGGGATCGGCTCCAGCCCCCCCGTGACCCTAAATACAGGATAAGCGGTAGAAAATGGATGGATGGATAGATTAGATTCAGCTTTATTGTCATTGTGCAGCGTAGAAGTACGGAATTCCATCTAACCAGAAGTGCAAAATGTAAAACACAACAACAACATATAGTCAGGCTTAGAGTCTGTTTATACTGTTGTGATGATGCTATCTGCTCTGCCATACTGTGTGAAAGCATTTATAGATGAGGCAGTTAAATCCATTGTTTTGGTCTTGGTTGAGCTTGAGTGTAAAAGAAGTTCAAGCATTTTACATTTGTGTTAACTGTATGCGTTTTGTGTCAAAGCAACAACAAATGTGTTAATTGTTTAGCTTACGCAGACGAGGGCTCTGATGGATGGACCGCCCTTGCTACACAGAGCAGCTGAACTGTGTTGAATTCCTTCTGTCTGGTAAACGTGGTAAAGGCTGATCCTGGAGCTGTAAGTAGCGCACACAAGCTGACTCCACTCATGTTAAACACACAGATATCGTTCTTCTTCCTTCACAATTCTTGCAGTTCGGCTTTCTTTGAACAGCAGGATTCATTCAATATCTGAAGAGGACACACAAGCATGGTTTCACACACACACACACACACACACACACACACACACACACACACATACACACACACTTCATCTTTCTTCCTCTTCCTGTTGAGTGATGATGAAGGGGCTGATGGGAAGGTGTTTCATCACAAAGGGGGATCAATGTTGGAAGTGACAACAGAGACACGCACACACACACACACACACACACACACCTACACACAGCAGGGTGACACATTTAGGCGTAGGCGGTGAGGTACAAACCTCCAACCTCTAACCAATCGATAGGCAGGGGTGAACACACACACACACACACACACACACACACACACACATGCATACAGGCTATATGGCTGACCTTCCACTTTCTCCAATCGATAGAGGCCGACGTCGCAGAAACGGCTATAAGAGAGAAGATAAATATTTTCCTCTCGTCCTCCAGCTCTCCCTCTCTTCTTCTTCATGGGTTTTTATGCAGAGCAAGATTTTAACGGTTGAGGAAGATTGATCTAATGAGAGGTGAGGAATCAAACTGACGCAGGGAACTGAACCGACCTGTCAACTTCAAAAGTAGTTCGTCATTCTGAGGGTGCAGATATGCTTTTAATTTAAAAGTGTTGCGTTTCGATGGCAACAGCTTCACAGCAATCAAAAGCACTACAAACAAGGCAACTAGGATTACTAATTATGAATCCATAGATGTTTCAAAGAGGCATTTAAACGTAACACGACTTAAATGTTTGAGCACTGGACACTTGTGTTGCGCTATTGCTGACATTTTTTGTTCCAAAACTGCCAAAAACCGAAAAGAAAAGAAACAACATATTACCAAAATAACAAAAGCAGACAATATTAATATTTCAAAGGTTAAATGATACAATGAAAGCTGCCCACTGTATTCACGCTTGATTCCAGAGGATTGTGTTAGCCGTCTTCAAAGTGACCAGAAGAATCATAAAGTAAGAAGGCGACATGCAGGCTGACAGTGAAGTCAGTAGAAAGCAGGATTAGCATTAGCAGCTGATGCAACACATGGAGATACAGCCGCGTGGTCATTGGCCCGACACTACAAACCATGACGCTGCAGCTTCTGTCTCAAGACTTCACACTTCAGAATAAACTTCCAACGTAGGTTAACAAAACGACTTGGTCATGTTTGTGGTTTGGGTTCAAATAAGCATGTCATATGGAAGCTTGTTATGTAACTTATGCCTTTGGCATTCATTTCACATGGGACCTGAACGGCGGTCTCCTGGATGAAAGTCCTCTTTTAGACCCATTCATCCCTCCTGACCTGATCAAGCCGTGTGCTGTTCTGTTCTTATGGGACAAAGTGACCCAGAAGCTGAGCTTAACAAAACCCATTCAACAGCATGCTGGTGAGAAAGGATCTCCTCATGGGAATCCATACTCATCTCATGATAGTCAACAGCATTTTGTATTGTGACAAAAATATATATATATATATCTTCTCTCTCTCCATATCAAATAGGTGTTATCGAGCTGAATTTCATTAAATCCGCCCTCTCCAGCTGCTTTACAGACGTGTCTGAACATTGCCGGGTCGCCGCTCGCTGTGGATAGAAATGACACTCAGCAGACGGATCGCTGCCGTGTTTAGATTTATTTGGTTATTTTGGAGACGAGGGGGAGGCAGTCAGACAGGCACCCGTCTGTCACTAAAACACTGTTTGTCAGGAGGAAGAGGGACATGAAGACGAGCGGAAAGACGTGGACGACAAGGGCGAGGGAGAATGAGGAGATGATAGAGAGGAGAGGGAGGAGGAGGAAGGAATACAGAACATTAAAGGGATAGTTCGGAATTCTAGACATAAGACCTATTTTCCAAGTGAGCCGGTGTGTTGGAGACGTCTGGAGACGTTTTCAAGAAATTTAATTCAGTTCTTCTAGTTGCCGAGTTCACTTATGCTATGGCTAACGCAAGTCAACGGTTCTTAGCTAGACAGGCATTAAAAACAGTCTTGCCCACTCCACAGTGCACCCGAGGCAAATCCATTAAAACACTAGACTGTCGATGTACATATCTGTGTTGATAGAATAATATTTGAAACAAAACTAACCTCGCATCGCATGAATCATCCATTTTTAATGGATGGGACTTTAATGTAATGGTATTTGTTGGCAAATGTATTCATATACAACACAACTACATTACCATTGGGTGTAATGTGTTTTCCGGGACAAAAAGTTGGGTTGGGTTTGAAGCATCCTTTCCATCCACCCTGTGATCCAAACAGCTGTTCATGTCTACAACTCGCCCACACAACACAAATACTGTGATGTGAGTTTTACCGTAATCACACACCAAGCAGGAGAATGTCTTACAAATATTTAGGCTGCACATTGATGAACACTTTTTTATTTACATTTTTGGTTTCCTTCCTACATCCTGAAGTTGTTATGCCTTTATGTTTCATGTTTTATGTGACAGGATTATAAAATACTCAATCAATTCACATTAAATGTGAAAGTCAAAGCTGTGATGGGTAAAGAGTGAGGTGGTTTTTTATATTCTCAGTGTGTTTGTTGGTAAAAAAAAAAAAGATGCATTCAGATGGTCAGAACTCTCTCTCTCTCACACACACACACACACACACACACACACACACACACACACATCATCATCATCATCATCATTTGGTCCTTACAGGATAGAGAATGTGAGGAGAGGAGGCTACCGTCACCATGGCAACAGACAGAGACCCCCACACCCCCACACTCCTGTTGTAGAGTGGGGGTAAAGTGTGTGTGTGTGTGTGTGTGTGTGTAGAGAGAGAGAGAGAGCGGAGGTGACGGAGTAAAGCATTTCTCTGTGTGCGAGAGATAAGGTGTGTGCGTGTGTGTGTGTGTGTGTGTGCGTGTGTGTGTTGGTGTGTGTGGAATACAAATCTGTCATGGCTGACACACTTCCTCCTCTCTCTCTCTTACTCTCCCTGCCCTTCGCTTGACCCTCCCGTTGCTTCCTCTCTCTCTCTCCCTCTCTCTCCATCCATCCATATCCTCCTTCTATCATTCCCATTGAATTGTGATGGGTGGTTTAATTTTATCCTCACTCTTTTTTATGATTATAATTATCTGTTCTTCATCCTCCTCCCCTCTTTTTTCTGCCTCTCTTTCTCCATCCATCCGATTCTCCCCTTCCTCTTCCTCTTCCTCTTCTTGATGATCTGGGATAACTATCTCTCTCTCTCTCTCTCTCTCTCTCTCTCTCTCTCTCTCTGTCTCTCTGCAGATGTCACCTTCCATTTGAACAGAAGAAGAAAGCACAGTTTTAAAAAAAAGGAAATTCTTAATTTAACATTAAAGGGGTAAATGAGAGACAATAAATAAAAATGTGTTAATCATATTCATTCGTTTTATACAATTTCATCATATTCCCCATGAGTTGGATGTAGCTGTAGTTTAGCCAATATTTATACATTTTGACAAATTGGCACCATTAAAAGTATGCCAGCTTATTCATTAGCGGTTCAGTTTGGGATTTACCCTTGGATGAACAGACAACTACTACTTTTACTCCACATGGAGAAAAAAACTGATGATTCTCAGGCAAGTTGTGGAGTGATCAGGAACATCTTTGTTCCAAATTTAATACCAAATTCTTAGGTTGAGTAAAAATATTCATGGTTCAGCTACAAATCACTATGAAATTGAAACAAAACAAAAAACCCAACAGGAAATGCTGATGTTCAGGCAACAAAAGTATTTGGTTCAATAGAGACACGAACAACAGTCTCCTGGGTGAAAGTCCTGTGTTTCATGACGTAGCCACTCCGACCTCCCTAAACACACTTCCACTGACGTTTCAAACGCGTGATACGTCCAGAACAAATGCAATCCACTGAAAACTACATTTCCACTCGAAAGCTAATCCACAATGCAGATTTGGTGTGTGGTGATGTAAGTGTAAGGAGACCTTCTACATAGACAACATTATATGTAAACTGGCAGAGCCACTATTAAAACATGGATGCAGTGTCTTCTCAAAATACATTTCCAATGTAGCTTCACCTAGTTTTCTGGTTGACTTGCGCAGCAAAAATATTTGGTTAGTTTAAGGAAAACTTTGTGGTTTGGGTTGAATTGCGTACGCTTGTTTACATAACATATCGGCACTTTTTTCCCCCAAAAACTCAAGAAGATAAAGCATTCAAATAAGCCGAGTCAACACTGACTTGGTTTCACATGGACAACGGTCACGTGACCATCAACACTCATATCACCAACAAATGTCAACGTTTACTCTGACACAAGACAGTAACAGCGGGCTCCGGGGTAAAAGTCCTGTGTTTGTTTGACCCATCAAGCCTCACTTTGACTTCTAATTCTTTCTACAGTGTGTTCCTCTGACGTGTAATAATGACGCAGACGGGTTTACTCGCTTTGGACGTGAGACTGGATGGAATGTTACAGAGCTAATGCAAAAGAGCTGGGTTTGCTGTTTTTTTTTTGTTCTCATAAATGTTCTCATTTAATTGTTAATGAATTATTATTATTATTTCCGCTGCCTCAGGGCCTGTGTCCACATAGTGTCTGTTTCTGGCACAAAAGCATCTGCAGGGTGCCAGGCAGCGAGTCATCCCAGCGTTTCATTAAAAAAGCCCTCTCAATGCTTTTTTAATAATATTTCTACGAGTCAGAGGATCATTGCTTCATACTTCCTATTATGATGAGTTTATCAGCGCTCCATCGGACAGTCGTGAGAAAACTCGCCAACAACATTGAGCGTCCATCCGGCCACTAACGGGCTTCCTGTCTTTGACACGATGCTCTCTGTCCGACAGAACGCTGATACAAGCGTCTCCGTTTTCTACAACAACGCCAACAGCACTTTGCTGAAAAGATTCATCGTTGAGAGATTCTCTCTGGAGAGACGTTGATGATGGTGCAGCATGATAAAACCACTTATTTCATCATCAAAAGCAGGTCATCCAAAGCCAGCAGACGCTGGTGAAAATGAGAACGTGGAGGCGGAGAGATGACAACAATCAGCGGACCACCTGTGACCATTTTTACCCCCAGAATTCCATTCCCAGCAATAAACAGCAACGGTGTCAAGTAACTCTAAGACATCTCTGGTGCCTCCTTCTGTTTCTCACAATAAAACCTTCCTTTATCCTTTGATGCATTCATTTGCTGATGCTTTATGATGTTTGGCACGCTGCCATGATAATGGAAAGCATGATAAGTCATTGAATTCATTCCACACATGAAACGAGTGAAGTATGGAAGAGTAAAACAACTCAGTCCAATGAAAACACCTTGACATGGAACCAGGACTAGTTACAAGTGAAAGAGGGAGAAAGGAAGGAAGGAAAAATAGAGAAGTTTAAAAAAAGGACAGACTGAAGGAGGCGGGAAATAATTAAAGAAAACAGGCAACAACTGACATCAAGGACATACGGAATCAGATCAAGGGAGCAAGGAAACAAACAGAAGGAAGGATTGTTAATAGTTGAAGCTGAAGTAAATATTTAAGAAGTTTTTATAATGTATGTTTTTCTCTCATTGTGTTGTGCTGAATGAATCTGACTGAAAGAAAGACAAAAAGATGAAAGGAGCAGAGGGATGTGATGGAGGGCTGATGGAGCAATAAAGCTCAAAGTGAGATGGCGAGAGAAAACCGAAGCAGGACGAACAGATAGTCGGGACGTCCAACCAGTTTAAATCCTGATCCAGCTTGCAGATCAGATCCAAACCAGGATTTAACTAACACCGCACTGCAGCGGGGGCAAACCAGAGGACTGAGGAGACTGTAAAACAGAGAGAGAGTGAGATGGGGCTAATGTCTCTCGTTCATGTATGAATAATAATAAGCAGCGACACCATCAACCAACAATCATCTCTTTCATACCAGACGAGACGCTGATTTAGTCAAACTGAACATGAAATGATTGGTTCAGATCTTCTTCAACTTATCAAGGAACCTTTAACTGCTCCTGAAACCGTCTCACTTTAATGCCTCTACGTGATCTACATGCGGAGAGAGAAGATAGACTACTCCTATATGCTTTATTGTTGATGCTTATCATCGGTGCCACCGGGTCCACTCCAGCCAAATCAGACAGAATCACCAGGAAAAGACCAGCCCACAAAGGACAGACCGGGATCTGGCTTCACTGCCACCTTCCACCTGCAGCCGGAGATCTAGTGAGAGGCGGGTCCACGCCCGCCAGCATCCTGGGAGCCAACCATGACACCACGCTGCTGGATGTATTACTGGGCCCGCTGGAGGAAAGGGAGACACGGGAGAACCAGAACCGGGACCACACTGGGGATGACTGTCAGACCCCTGCTGCATTAAATGTGAGGTTTTCTAAAGGGAGTCTGGTGCTCTGAAACATGACTGGTTTCATCCACAGCGAGCGCCAACATTGCTCATCATCTTAACGTCTGTCAAACTGATTGAAGAGATATAAAGGGAGATGTATGTTCTTGTTACTTGTTAAATTGCCTACAATAACCTGTTGACTCTGTGTGGTAGAGAGTTGTCACCAACTCTACAGCTCAAAAGCATTAGCAGCTAAGGTGCTAAAAGAGAGGGACACCTGGGTTTACTGAGCAACGCTGATTTATCTCTATGCTAATGGACTGGCTGTGTTGGTGAGTGGGAAGCCAGTGAGGGATTAGGTTACCTGAAACAAGAACAGAATGACAAACAACCAGATGTCCGTCCTAGTGAGCATCATCACCTGCATGTGTTCTGCCTTAATGAAACCACTCAGCTGTAGTGTGTGTATGTGTTTGTGTGTGTGTGTGTGTGTGTGTGTGTGTCACTCCAAGACTCAAGAGGCCCTGCATCGTCAAGGGTAACAAGGTGGTATGCTGACAATCACACACACGCCCCACGCGCACACACCCACCGTGATTTCTCATGGGAATGTCTGATTGGCCGCTCTGAGCCTGCTGGGATGCTCGGTTCCCGTGGCGATAGTAACCAAGCGATAACACCAACCATCTGACCCTCTTAATGTCTCACTGTGCGGCGTGCGTGTGTGTGTGTGTGTGTGTGTGTGTGTGTGTGTGTGTGTGCCATCTGTGCAACTGGCTCAGGGGAGAAGCAACACAGTGAACAGTGATTAAAGCACGGACAAAGAAGGAAAGAAAGAAAGAAAGAAAGAAAGAAAGAAAGAAAGAAAGAAAGAAAGAAAGAAAGAAAGAAAGAAAGAAAGAAAGAAAGAAAGAAAGACGAACAAAAAGGAAGCATGACAGGAAAATCTTTAATTGTGTGTTTCAATATCTCCAACATAATACACCAAAGTCTTTTGAGTACACAACTCCAGCATCTAGCAAACTAGCACAGCCTGTCACCGTGGAAACGGTAGCATCACCGCTCCACTTCTGCGTATTACGTTTGCAGTAAGAAGACAACATTAACCATAGCTGTGTCATGTGTTAACGCTCCTCCAACCATGTGTAGATCTGCTGCTAGGTAAAAGTCCGATACGGTTCTCACGTACTCATACACGTACTCATAAAACGACTTTTTTGTACTCATTTGTCGGTGAAAATATGCTACAACTCCTCTAGACCTTCAAGGAGTCGTGTTGTCAGACAGCTGATGATTAAAGAGAAGGGAGTTAGCCCGGAATTTAGTAAAAACTCTAGCTGCTCCGGCTCAGGAGTAGCCTACTTAAGGTGGGCTGGCATTTAAGGTGGACCACTATTCTTCAAGCTTCTCCTCTGAGTCTCTTAGCTTTTTTATCTTTAATATTTCTTTGAACTGTGTAAGTGATAGCACGGTTAAACGGATCATTATTAACACCCCTCCTGCAGTCTGCTCTGTTTCTATCAGGAACACAAGTTGAATGTTAAAATATCAGCATCATGTTGTGTTTTTAAATTGTTACCGTCAGAAAGTGAGGAGGATCAAATGGAAGTAATGTTTTCAAGTTATTTTTACAACCGTAATGGTACATGGCATGAAGAACCTATATCAGTACTGACAAGTACTGAAAAGTAAGTACTTGCACTCAATCTGAAAAAAGTAGTATCTAGTATATCAGGTATTCACTCTGCAGCTCTGAGCAGAAACACTGTTTTCACTTTCACGCTGCCCTTCTTTAAACACCTCGAGGTGATATTTCACAATAAATGCACAGCAGAAAGAGGAAGATGTCCCATCCCCACTACTGCTGAGAGGCTTTTAATGTGAAACAGATGAAGAGGAAGTGGCGATTTTGCACTGAGCAGCAAACGGCAGCAGCAGGTAATGAAATGTTTGGCTATGAATCACTGAATCACTGAATATGAATCATCCAGTTTTCACTTCAACAGGATCCTACACCCTCACCGTAATATACAGTGTGAATATGACAGTAATCAATGTCTCTTGGTGTTTGTTATCCTCACACACACACACACACACACACACACACACACACACACACACTGCTGGTCCACAAAGCGATTTTATCGTGCTGACTCAGATGTTCTGCAGACTGGCTGAGCACGCCTTCATATCTGTGTGTGTGTGTGTGTGTGTGTGTGTGTGTGTGTGTGTGTGTCTGTCAGATGGTCGTAACTGCTGTTGGACTACAAGACTGACTGAATTTCAACCCAGACACAAACAACAACAACAAGACAACAAACAAGGGGCCAAAGCCAGACCCCTGCTGTTCCCTCAGCTGCTCCTCAGTCTGACTGATCATCAGAGCCGAGCGAACCCTCGTCAGGGAACCATCGTTACAGCTCCAGTATTAACTAACTCACCATTATTAACTAACTAATTAACCATGGAAGCACATTGGCACTTCAAGCTGCTCAGACACTTTATTGTAAATATCAGCTTGAATTATGAATAATGGTGTTTAAAATGCCATAACTCATGTGTACGAGTCCTGATTCTACTAGCGTGTAATCATTACCACCAGATTTCCCTCACTAATCCAGCTGACCGGATCACATCACATCCTTGGCAATATTATGCGGCACCCTCCAGTTCTGAAAAGTGAAGCCAATTCTAAAGTGCCATCAACTTTTATTCTCACTACTGGCCATCAGGGGGCGACTCCTCTGGTTGTAAAGATAAGTCTGATTGCATGGACGTCTATGAGAAAATGGTCCTACTTCTCTCTTGACTTATTATCTCAGTAAACATTGTAAACATGAGTTTATGGTCTCAATCTCTAGTTTCAAGTCTTCTTCAATCCAGCATGATGTTCGTTTAGGGAGACCGGGGATGGTTGTAACAAAGGGATAGTTGTAACACTCTCAGTTTGACCAATCAGAAACGAGCTGTGGTGATGTCATCAATACAGTCCATGCCCACTGACAAATTGACCTCACTGGTGAAGCCTCATGTCTCTGAGATGAAAATTGTCTGTTCTGGAGCCAAAAAACTATTTTTCAGGTAAGAAAGTAAAAATTTCCATCACAACATTTTTTTTGCATGGTGTCCATTGTGTTGTTGATACAGTTGTTTCACTTACATAAGCTCAAGTAGTAGTTTCTCTAGTTTAATTAGATGTGTTGCATTAGTGCTAGCTTTGAAGCTAAATGCTAAAAATGGTTAGCTTTTTAATGGCTGCCTGGCATGGGGATGGTTGTAACTGTTCTTAAAAAGTGTTACAACCTTCCCCATATGTTGACATTTTGAAAATGACAAGCAAGAAGAAAGCGGCAAAGAAAAGGCCCAAGCCTGATGACATTGAAGATGCCAACTCCTCAGACAATGAAAATGTCTGCATTGTGTGCTTGGAGCACTTTGATAACTCACGGCCAAGGGAAGTGTGGATCAGATGTCAGCATTGTAGATTTTGGGCCCATGAAGCCTGCACCCCAGGCAAGGACAACTACATTTGCCACAGCTGCCTATCTAATTAAACATATGTGCCTTAGGCAGTTTGCTATCTTCTGCACCTTAAAAACACACTGTTCAAAATAGGCAGTTCAACTATTCAAACGCCTTTTAGTACTTACTAAGTATTTAGTGCAGCTTTGCACCACACTGTTCAAAAGTGGTTGGTTCCACAGAAATTCAAGTGTTCAAATACTTGTTCACATTAACATGTTTCAGGCTACAAAACACACAAACAACAGACACCAGTTTGTACTTTATTATTCTTTATTTTATGTTATATATATGTATTTATTTTATTGTATTTATTTTAATTGTATTTAACTTGTACTTTTTATTTATTTTTTATCATTATTTTTGTATTCTGCCAAGTTTATGGTTCCTTCTTTATTATTCATTAAAGTTCTTGCATACATTTTAAGTGTAGATATTTTTTTAAGTATAATAATTTAATTGTTACATCCATCCTCAAGTAGTGTTACAATTCACCCCGGTATTGGGGTAGGTTGTAACCAGTGTTGCCACAGTTACTTTGAAAAAGTAATCCAACTACTGACTACTGACTACTCCTTTAAAAAGTAACTTAGTTAAGTTACTGACTACTTGATTTTAAAAGTAACTAAGTTAGATTACAAGTTACTTTATTAGTTACATTCAACAGCTGCCGATTAGCAATTTTGCCAATACTCACTTTAAAGTTTATTGACGTGCTTTTTTAACAGTAACATCAACAATGTATCCACTGACATTTTAAGTTGCACTTGAAAACTATGTCCTGAAAGAAAATACATGTTTTTATATAAAAAAAAATAAAGACAGTCTTTCTTAACTTAAATAATTGTTTGCATATTGTAATGGCAGTAACATCATGAATGAACATTTTATGAATATTGAACCAGCATTAGAGAAGCAAGGAGTGTTTTTTTATGGAACAAAGGATGAGCACAGTCCTCAAGTATGAGCGGTGTGATGATGAAGGGAGGGGGCGGGGCCAGCAAGCAGCGAGACATTTCTCAACTAAACACTCAAGAGAGACTCCGCTCGCATTTCAGCACAGACTGAGTTAGCAGGAGCTCCGTGAAATGGAGAACTCGTCTTGTTTATTCACACGCTGCGCCTTTTCACCGTCACCGGGCGGGACCTGCTCTTTTAATGTGGTTGTGCCATGCTGTGACTCTAACACTTTGTTGTTAACACAGAGTGTACAACGAACCTTTATGTTGCCATCTTTTGCTGAGATCGAAATAATGCTTGTATTTCCAGCTGGAAAATCCCCTCCATTGTTTACGTTTCTGCTGGTATAGCCGACTACACGCGACCATCTGTGAAGGTGTCGGCTAACCTATGTCACCCCCCTGAGACGCAAGAAGAAAGCAAATCTTCTTTTTTT
Source organism: Chelidonichthys spinosus (assembly GCA_029853015.1). Taxonomy (NCBI): domain Eukaryota; kingdom Metazoa; phylum Chordata; class Actinopteri; order Perciformes; family Triglidae; genus Chelidonichthys; species Chelidonichthys spinosus. Next base: position 3,745,387 of record CM056840.1, read on the forward strand.
ACTGACAAAAATAGTAATGCACCGTGTATTTGGATAAGTAACTTTAATCTGACTACTGGTTTGGCAATAGTAGCGCGTTAGACTACTCGTTACTGAAAAAGTAGTCCGACTACAGTAACGCGTTACTAAGTAGCGCGTTAGTGGTATCACAGGTTGTAACAACATACCTCTTTGTGTTTGACATTAATTTACATAATCTGTGATGGTGTAGTAGAAGTCCAAGTGTATGTCATTCACAGCAGACAAATATGGGTACCACATGTCAATATTTGAGATCTCTAGCACCAACAACCACTGAGTTACACTTGCTCAAACAAAAGGTGTTACTATCATCCCCGGTGTCCCCTACATTATGGTCCATTTAGAGTCCAGCAGACAAGGAAAGAGGGGACGCTTTAGGGCGCTTTCAAGGCATTACTCCAGCGGCTTTGCTACTGTCGCTACCATCGATGGTAAAATAAATAAATTAATGTTTTTGTATTTTCATTTCAAAATTAAAAAAAACATGTTTCTTCCTGGAAAAAATAGGACCCACAATTACATCAGTTGTACCAAATTAACAACATAATATTCAATAACTCTTGTGTTGTGACGTCCGTAACTAGTGATTGTGTCTTCTGTAACAAGATCTATAATGTCATATTTTCTCAAATCACAAGATTATAAATCATATCTATAATATTTTGTGAATAAACAGAGCTCGTTTGTGCAAATGTGTTAGTAATTCATGCACATTTTCACTTCATTGTTGGTGTTTAATTATTTTGTGCAAGAAAATGAGTAATTGAATTGCTATTAGATGTCTTTGATTGTCTTCAGGATTGTTTTCTGCCGTGCTGTTTATCATCAGAAGACATGTGCCAATGAAATCCCCTATACAAAAAAACCCTGATTGTGTTTCTGACGTTTAGTTTCTTTTATCTCAGCTACAGAGATGAAACTGCTACGTGTTCTTATTACAGCTGGCAGCTCGGATATGGCAGAACAATTTTCCTTCTCAACGTACAAAACCTTGCAGGTAATTAATGGCTTGCACAGCATTAGGGCAGCATGTTCAGTTAGCAGCAACCACAGGAGCTAAATGTTGCTATCGGGGTGGTGATGAGCAGATTGTAGAAACACAGGACAATCTGCATACGGTTTTGAAGCCTCGATTTCAGCATTTTGGCTATTTAAGCCATCTTGGATTTTACTAACCAGTGAACATGTGGATCTGATGAACACAAGCAGCGTGGTAGCGTGGTTGTGATGGTAATGAAGGCCGCGGTAGCAGGCTGTCAATCACAAGGCAGCCACACCCTAAAACATACCCTGCTTTACGCTGTATTTGACTCTAAATGAACACACATGTATGAGATAATAAATCAAGTGAGAAGTAGGCTCATCTTCTCATAGACTTCCATGTAATCAGACTTCTGTTTGCAACCAGAGGGCTCGCCCCCTGGTGGCCACTAGAGAGAATGCAAGTTTAAGGCACTTCAGCTTCACTTTTCACAATCGGAAGTTGCTGCCGGGTTAAGACTCGGTATCGCAACATGAAGTGAGAAAAATAATAAAACTGACCACAGAAAGTTGCAAAATAAGAAATGCAGATGTGATGTGGAGGGATATACAGCGAGGTTGGACAACAGGTGATGATAGTTTTTTCATCAATGAGAAGGGGGAGGGACGCCACGTGTCTCAGTGTGTGTGGTTGTGTGTGTGGTTGTGTGTGTTCCTACCTGGCTCTCGGAGCAGCAGCTGAGCCATCGCCTGAGCGCTGCCTGCGATGTTTTCAGCTACGCACTGATAAAATCCTTCATCCGACTTCACCAAACCCAAAATCTGCAGGTTGTTGCCGTCCTGAATAACGGACACATACAAGCACGTCAGATACACAACACACTCTGGTTGACAGCATTATACACACAAGTTCAACACATGTTCATAATACCATCAGTGTGTGTGTGTGTGTCTGTGTGTGTGTGTGTGTGTGTTTGAATCTGTTTATAGTAGATTATGGGATAGCAGATTAGAAATGATATCCAGATTATCCTATTATGTCACAATGTCGGATTATGATTCATATACTCACCACTGCTGCTCTCACGTTCTCTGTCTATCATGCACACTGAGGCCCAAGATATTAAATCACCATGATCTTATTGCAATTTCAAACATTTTGCGATAAACTGGGTATTTTGCAAACATTTATCCTGTTTTATTACCTTTTTTAAACTGCAAATCATGCAGTTTGTCAACATCACTTTTAAGATAGTTTTCACTTGCCAAGCAGACAGACTGACTGAAACTGCTGAACAGAAAAACTAGCACCATCTAGAAGACTGATAGAAGACTGATAAAGTAACTGTTACCAAAGGTGTGCTGCACTTTAAATGTTGCCCTCGCAGGGAGTTGTGGGTGGGCATGCTCTCCTTTCCTTTTGTAAAGGAAGGTCTGTTGCACCCTGTTCTAAAGGAGCTCTGAAAGGAACCATTGGAGCTCCTTTCCTTTGCATTTAGAGAATTGGAACGGCTCTTATCATGGCGGCCACTCGTTTACTTCCGGGTCACTTCTTCAGTTAGGAACCTTCCTAAGCAAAATAGACTATTCCACCACAGCCCTGGTGGCCGTAACAGAGGGGCTTTGGAAGGAGGCCTGAAGGGAAGGGCTGTCAGTGTTTTCCATTTGGTGACTTTCTCATTGGATGTTGTGACGTGGAGTAACGCTGCGAGCTGTGCTTATTGGAACAGAGTTGGCAACACTGGGCTGGCTTTTAAAATCTAGCATAGTTCCTCCAATGTTACCCACCCAAGCTTTAAAATCCTGTCGAATAAGTGGTTTTATTACTGATATTTGTGTACACTAAACATAATTTTCTATAATATATACATTCGGATGTTCACATTTCAAGTTTATAACATCTACCTTATCAATCTATAAATTAAAAATGTACTTTTTTTAGACACTGACTTGTAGAATATTTATAATGGATGTAGCGTTTTTTAAATCACCAATATGATATGTCAACAAATGTCAATATACTGAATATGTCAAGACAACAAATAAGTATGGAGAAGTGTTGAGTAACAATAAATATTATAATTAATAAAAATAATTTCACATTTTTTATTGTAGTTTAGAATATGTGTTACTGTCATTATCTTTATCTGTGTCACTTTTCTAATTAGGCTGAGCATTTATATAAATAATGTAATAAGTGATTGAAAGTTACTTTCCAATGTAAATGACAGCATATGTAGAGTTTGAGTGTTGGGAATGACTCACCACGATCTGGAAGTAGTCGCTGGGGATGACTTCCTCTCCGTTCTTCATCCAGCGGACAGTTGGCAGCGGGTTTCCGGTCACAGCACACTCCAACTCGATGTCGGTGGACTCGTAGGCGTACGTGTTGGTCGGGTAGTTCAGGAACTGGGGAGGCACTGCAGAAATACACAAAACCACACGTCAACACGGGAGGAACACTCACATTTCCACAGTTTAACAAAGATTTTTAGAATGTTTCATATGCTATATTGAAACTTATAGACATCATATTGTGCTTAAAATCAGCCAAGCAACAAGCAGACACTCGTTAAACTGATCCCAGCCAAGAAATAGTCCGGATCACAACTGCCACAAGTATAAACTTGTACCATTTTTTTTGTTACAGATTAAACTAACAGGAGCTGGTAGGTGGGTCTTGTTACTTTTGGACAAGCCAAGGCTAGCTGTTCCTGCTGTGTCCAGTGTTAATGCTAAGCTAAGCTAACTAGCCCCTTCATATAGCTTCATATTTAACAGAGGTATAAGAGTGATATCAGCTCAAATAAATCAACAAGAAAGCAAATAATATTAGATATTAAATTAAATTAAAATTATATGTACACCCAGAGCCTGAAGTTAACTTTTTCGGCCACCAGCTACTGTGGCAGGTGGAATTTGAAATCCACCTGCCATAGTGTTTTTTTACCAGCCAATATAGTTTGTGCCTAAAATGAAGGTGAACGACTCAGAAAATGCATAAAAATGGTTCTTGAACTTGTACAGAATACACATTAAAGTCTGTGCAAGTGTTTGTTTTTTTTTGCCTCTAACTTTAAGTGTTTTGTCCCGATTACAAATGGGTTTGCAATGTTTCCCACAGGATTTTTGGAGACTATGGTGGGGGGGGGCTCGTTATCCTCTAGGAGAACATTTTTAATAATTTCATTTTAATGCATCAATTAGGTGAATTCTGAGAACCAAAATATGACATATCAATTACTCAATTAATTTCTTACAAACTGCTGGTACTGATACAAATGTTGACATACTAAATGGGGTTGAGGAGTTTAAGCATTCAAGAAAAGATGAAAACAAAAATGACTAAAACACAGTGCTGAGCCTTTATACTATTAGTTTATCATGACTATTATTATTATTATTAATATAAGTGGGTGACTATTCCTCAGCCTTCCTTGGTGTTTTGGTTTTGACTGAAGCCCCGTTCACATACTTCGCCACTCGCCCATCTCTGAGTGACAGCTGTCAATGAATGTGAATTAGAGGCCTGCACGGGCCTAAAATTTCAGGCCTGGCCCGCCCGGAAACCCGGCAATCAGGCCCTAGCCCGAACCTGGCCCGACAAATTAAGCAATTACTGAGCCCGAGCCCGACTAAAAGGGTCCGCTATTTAGACATTCCGGTTTCCCGACACTTCGGTCGCGTAATAGTTTCTCAGAAAGCCGACTTGAACAATTAAACAAATAATACTTTTAACACACGATTAACACTTGCAAAGACAAGCGTTCGTGAATTTAATTAGACCTCAACGTCGAAATAACGGGATGTCGCAATAGCAGCTTGTAACCAAGGACAGCCAGGATATATGACATCGGTAAATCTGTGCACCGCGGAAGTAGCTAAATGAGCAGCACACATGAGCTCATTGTTCATAGCCAATTTAGTAAGCACCGTGAAATAAAGACTTTTTTTCTTGTAATATTACCACTTCATTCTCGCAATATTATGACTTTATTTTCGTAATATTATTACTTTATTCTCGTAATTTCTTTTATTTTTTTCCTCTTAGTATGGCCCTAATACTAATTCTGACATCATAATTGAAAAAATCATGAATACATAAAACCAACTTTACTTGTGTCAAGCCCGAGCCCGACCCGAGCCCGTGCTATTCATTGAATTTAAGGCCCGTACCCAGCCCGAATTTGCATATTGTGTCGGGGCCTGTCGGGACCCGTTGGGCTTGCAGGTCTCTAATGTGAATGTGTTCTAGCGGAATGTGGCCAGGACAGGCGATGCGATGTGGGCGGGGACGGAGAGAAAATAACTAACTTTCTGCGATGCGAGTACATTTACATTTAGGTCATTTAGCAGACGCTTTTGTCCAAAGCGACTTACAATAAGTACATTTGTCAAAAGAAGGAAACAAAGAAACCACGACGTATCATTGCCGATAAAGTAAGAGCTAAAAATAGAACAAGTGTTAGGTCCTCATCTGAGTAAAGTAGTACTTCAAGAGCAACAGTGCTAAGATCAGAGTGCTATAGGTAAGGTTTTTTTTTTGTTTGTTTCTTTGTTTTTTTTTTTTTTTTTTTTTGGGGGGGGGGGGGGTGTCGAGGGAGGGTGCTAGTGGGTCATGCTATGTAGAGTACCAAGCGAGTATCAATCAGAATGTAGAATAGAGATGATTGACAGTTGACGCCAACAGAGAGTTCCACAGAGTTGCCGCTTGAAACTAACCGCAGGCGGCAGTGAATGTTTTTTTGCCAGCGAGTAGAATTCAGCGAGAAAGCGAGTGAGGGGCAAGTAGCGACGTATGTGAACGGGGCTATACGCGCACGCACTGTCAAACTCGCCAGCTGAGGGGAGGTGGGGGTGGGGGGGCTTAACAACACACATTGGCTATCTGATTGGTCAACAACACAACACTTGCTCAGTGTTGTGTTGTCTTATTGGCTACCCGCCAATGTGGCAGGTAGATTGACAGTTTCACCAATTTCATGCCCTGTGTACACCACTGTGGAATATAAACTTTAATATGTCTGATTTCACTCTCTGTTCATATTTTTATATTTCGTTTTTTTACTGTTTTCATATTTATTGTAATTTTACTGCACTATCCCCACTTTGGCACTAATACGGATTATTTCATCTTATCTAACTTATCCTAATAAATGTTTGTTTATAAATAACCTTTACAAAAGTCCAATGAACACCTTTGATTGAATAATGGGTCTGGATTCCATCTAAATTGAAGCTGTGGAGATGTGAAGTGATGTACTCAAACATGTGTGTGCTCATGCATGGAGCGTGGAGCAGATCCTAAACATATGCATTGAAGCAGACAGACCTATGTCACTGATGTACGAGTACTGAGTAGTTAGACGACATGCTTTCAGTCAGGCCATGTGTCAGGATGACGTGACTGAGGAGGCTGTTCAAACATAGTGAGGGGTGATTATTATTTTTCAGCAAATAAAGTGCATTGATTTATCCTCTGAAAGGCCAACAACATAAGGCTGTCGTTTCAAAAATAAAATAATGCATGTATTGATCAGAGCACTCACACAAGAATGTCGACCAGAGCGCTGAAAGTATTTGGAATTTATGACCGATTCTCTGTCAAACTCAGCAGGTCGGAGCCACCGACACACAACAGGCAGCACAGTCCGTGGTGCCGAAACAACGCTGGCAGCCGACAGGTGGAAGTCAGATTACATCACAGCGGTCGGGGGGCAGTGGGTGCAGTGAGCAACATCGATTGGCTCTTTTAAAGTACAAATTATAAGAAGGAAAATGCTATTCAGGTTTTTGTTCATTCAAATTGTATATCAAACTCCAAAAGTTACCCAGACACCACTGCTCCATCCCTCCATCTTCTATTGTCTATCAGGTCATATGATGCAGGTGTGTGTAGTGTCTATAGTCATGTACATCAAGTTAACATCAACCACACTCTTTCACTAAACTGTGTTTTTTTGCCTGAACCTGACTTCCTGTCAAGTATATTTTGAAAGGACACTTTCAATGAACGTTTATAGGGATATATGTAAAAGTGTCAGCTGTCAGCAAACACACACAACGCACACAAGTACACACACACACACGTCATGTCACAGTTCCCCGAGCACTGTTAAATATGAACACATAAAATATGGAAGATGACCAAAAGACACCAGAATATTGAATGGTTGAAAATATTTGAAGATGAAGACAAGGAAGAATTGGTGGAGGATGGGTAGGAAGAAAGGATGGAAAAAAGAGGAAAGTATTGAGGAAATGAGAAAAGAAAAGGTAAGAACATGTAATGAAGGATGGGTAGATAGAAAGAAAAACAAGGAGAGAAAATAGAAGGGAGAAAAGGGAAAAGCAAGAAAGAAGACAGAAATAGGCACATTTGCGTGAGAGGAAAAATGGAAAAAAGGAAGTGGAAGACAGAAAAAAGGAGGAGGGGAACAAGGAGAATGGAGGACAAAGTCCCTAAAAAGGAGAATGGAGAAATAGAAGTGTGGGGAAGTTTGAATAGAAGAAAGGGAAGAGTAGGAGATACCAAGAGTGAAGGGGCAGAATAAATTGAAGAGAAAACAGGAGGGATGGGAGTAAAAAGTGAACGAGAGGAAGCAACGGAGAGAAAGAGAAAAGTGTGTGAAGAAGATCAGGTGTGAGAGCAGCATGAGTGATGGATGAGCGAAGGGAAAGAGATGGGGAAGAGGAAAGGTCTTAAGTTTGCAGAGGAGGAGAGTTGTGTACGTGTCGTCCATCGATACGTCATTATCTAGTGGTGTAACTTTATCACTGCAGTAATGCTCTAATTAAGAGCTAATGATTTCCTTTAAACTGAGCTGCTGCTGCTGCTGCTTCACCACACCAACAACTACACAAGCAACACGTGTCCAAGAATTAGTCTGGGACACTCAACACCACAGGGACACAGGGAGAACCGATGAGAAGCAATCACGGTCCTGTCTACACTAGAGTGAACTCAGCTGCAGTTCCTCTAATGTCCACTAGTAGCCACTGCAAGAAAACTCTGAGTGCATGGAAGTGAATGTGTAGACCCTCGACTTCTCTCCACAAACACAAAGTCACAGCTGTTTTCTACGCCACAAGTTCTGCTGTGTTCCACTTTCAATAGTATAAGGCGCGCTCTGTTCTGTTCAGTGATGCGGTCGGTGTGGCTGGGGCTCAAGAGGTAGGCCAGATCGTCTAGTGACAAGGTCGGTGGTTTGATTCCAGCTCCTTGAAGTGTCCATGTGCATGAGAGTGAAAGACGTTGCTGTATATTTGAATGAATGAACATTTGGATAAGAGCATGACGGACAAGATAAAGTTAGAAAAGTCCATACAAAAGCTATGTCCCGCTCCTTTCTGGGGAAAATATGTACGGTAGTCAAATTACGTTTTGATCCCGTTTGATTTGGGTTTTTTTGGGGGCATTTTGCTTTTTATGGAGAGAGAGAGAGAGAGAGAGAGAGAGAGAGAGAGAGAGTGAGTGAGTGAAATGAGGAGAGAGATGGGGACGACATTGGATTTGAACCCGGGGCCGTGGCAGAGATCTTAGCCTCGGTACGTGGGGCACGAACTCTATCTGGTGCCCAATCCCGTTTGATTTGTGCCATGAAGTACAGATATGTTTGTCCATTAAAAAGAGCAATTTTTCACATCCCCAATGTCACATTTTGTCATAAAATTGCTTTAATATTAGACGTGACGTCTCTCTTACTGCGAAGCAACGATGTGCTCGTTCCCGGCCGATAAAAACAATCACTCGTTGAAACGCATCGGGTGAGATAACGTTACATTTCACACAAAACAAAATGACACCGCCATAAAACTTCCAGAACCGTGGCATGAATTACACATACGATGCAATTCTGCATGTCGATAAAGTGTTTGGTCATTTAACTGTTGAAGAATAAAGTGTCGCTGGATAAAAACTTCTCGGGTGAGATGACGTTACATTAGTGACGGAACGTAGCTGAGAGGCCGTCCATACGGAAACGTTTTTCGTGTGTAAATGCAGAAGTCTTGTGGAAGATATTCTGCTTGTCTGTACGATGGCGTATCAGGGCCACTGTATGAAAAAACCGGAGCCGAGAGAGAGGGGGCGATATTCCGGGAAAAAAAGTTGCAGATTTGCTACTTTTTCAAGATGCTAACAAACAACCACTAGCTAACTTCCCAAGAATGTCGCATTTATTTTTCTAATTGATACGTAACGCGTGACAACGCCTCGTTAAGGTCCTTAGGGTGACGGCTGTTGATGATTATTGTTGGTTTTATTTATTTGAGCCAAATCTTTTGGATGTTTATTGATCGGGTGGTCGGGTGGGTAGCCGTAGCGTTCACTTGTTGCCACAGCACCAGCAAACATCCGGTCAAAGCAACGCGTTTCTTCCCCATGCTCCGTCTCTTTTTCTGCGTTTTTGGAGTCGGTAACAGTGGATTCGTGTGGACGCAGATAGAAACCAAGAAAAAACGGAGAAAAAAAGATTGTTTGGGTACGTGTAGACGGCCTCTCAGTTGGCTGCTAATGGCTGTGTTGGTGACGTATACGTAGCTAGTGAGCGGTTTCACAACTAACTAAACGATACAATGACAGACTTTCTGTAAAACATTAAGTGTAAACATTATCTTTTAAATTTACAAACAACATGTGTCTACACGGCCTCCTCTGTTGCCACGGGAAACGACAACATGACCTTTTGTTGAAAGTTTCTCTCAGGAATGAGAAGAATGCAAAGAGAAAAGGCTTCTTCTTTTCCACCCATCTCCCTCATTACTACAGAACACACCCGCTCTGCCACCGATTACCCAGCAGGCTTTGTTGTGTTTGAGGAATTCCCCCGAGCGTCCGGATTGTTTGGATGTTGTTGTTTTTTACCCCCGCAGCACTGTGAGTTTAACACCGATTACCTGGCCATCTGAGATGTGTTAACAAAAGCCCGTATTTGTGCGACAACAAGCCAGCGGGTTCTACTTCCTGCTGTAAACAGCTGAGAGCCGCCTTTCATATGGAAATGAGACTCAACGCCGACCAGCGACCCGACCTCCGCCAGACACCAGCAGTCTGGAAACACACACTCACCTTGGCTGTCGTCATCGCTGAGAATAAAGAAGTCACTGCAGTATGATGAAACAAAGACATTTTAAAAACAATGAGGGAATGACGTGCTGTTGAGATCTCATGCACACACACACACACACACACACACACACACACGTACGCACAGCGTATCAGTGATGCCGCCTCTCTAGCTGCACCATAATAACTTCCACTCAGCATTCAAATGGAAATCGGCTCCCTCATTCATTTGAATGAACATCTGCTCTGTGTGTGTGTGTGTGTGTGTGAATGTCCTTCACTGGGTATTATCATCTCCCACACACACACACACACACACACACACACACACACACACACAGGGTCTAAAACTCTGTCTTAACAAAAACTTGTTAGCAGCCTCTCTATATCTACACTTAACCACCAATTATCTGTCATTAAGTGCATCCATGCAGACACACACACACACATCTTACCATGGTGTGTGTGTTAACAGGTTGTAAATCATTCATTCATTGAAGAGTACAGGCGGCTGTTAGCTGCACTGTAGAGGTGGAGTTTTCGGCTGCTCGGAGACATTTAGGCCCCGTACACACGAAGCGAAACAAACTTTTTTTCTCTGTTTTGCCTTGGCGTCGTTTCAAGAAAATCTGCATCCAGACGAATCCACTGAAAACGACTCAGCACGCTGTAGTACATATTCCAGGCCCTTATGCGGCGCTGTTTCTGCTACAAAAACGCAGAAGAAGAGACGGAGCTTGACCGGACAGCCCCTTAGCATCGCTGGCCTTATAGTCCCAGAACGGGAACAGAAGTTAGAGCGGCTTCAACTTCTGCTCTGGAGGATTCACTCGCTACAAGAGGGATTCAAATCTCCCTTCATTCAAAACTCACTTTCCATGAGCTGTTTGATTGATGGATGGATATCATGATATAATTGGTTGAAATTGTTCATCATATGATTGTTTTATGTCGTTATTTCAAATAGGTCCACATTTTGGGAAGTGATCTAAATGATTAAAATGGCATTTTTTCCTTCTATCTCGACTTTAAATGCATTGATTCTGAAGAAATGTAATATAATATAAAAAAATGGATGCTAAGTATATATCTTTTATTATAAACTATTAATTTATCATATACAAGTTATCCCGTTTAACTATATATATACATGTTAGGCTTTACATGTTGTGGTGGCCTCGTCGGTGCTTAACAAGTACTTAAAGGTGTACACCACAGATTTAGGATTACCTACATACAGTTATAAAAGTCACAATAAACAGATTTTTCATGTCAGAATTCCATTGACCCTCCATACCTATTAAATATCCATGTCTTTCAAACTCCACAATCCCATTTTAAGAGCTATGTCTCCATGAAATGCACATTTTCTCTGTGTACAATAGAAATATATGTGCAAAAGGCAAAACAACAAGTGTCTTTTACTGACTCTTATCTTAAAAACCTGCTGTTTCTTCTCTTGGCGCAGCTTCCCAAGGAACAACTGACAATATCAGATAAGTATTCAATCAAATTCTTTAGTCACAGAAAATAGAAGTCGCCATGATGTAAAACTGCTCCGTTTCAAGAAGTCTTGCTGTCAAACTTTTACTTCATTAAAAGTGTTGAAAATATTATCATTAAAAATGTAATTAAAGTACCAAAATGAAATTCCTCATTATGCAGAATGACCCTCGTCAGCATTATCACAGAATATGATATTGGATTAACGGCACTCCCACTTATATCACTTACAGTCACTGGAGCTGCCTGATTAACGTAGCGGAGTAGATATATGTGTCTCATAATCCTAGTGGAGTAGAATGTGACATCACACATGCAGCCGACTATCTCAGCTGGTTGTGAACATTTCTCTCGAAACCGGTTCATTCATCTGAGCATCTGAGAACTGGATCTGGTCTTTGTTTTGGTGCCACGTCTGAATGTGAAAAGGTTTTCCATCGAGCTGCTGCAGAAGAATCCTCATCACAGGAGAGGAAGTGCTCACGCTGAGAGCTGCTGATCTCTCATTCGCTGCACTTTTACATTCACAGAACATAGCGAGCGAAACAGCAACCCGATCCCAACAGTGATCAATGTGTGAATCCGGTTGTGGATGCAGGAAGACGGACCAGCGAGAGCTGGACGTGGGTGGAGAAAAGCAGGGAGCTGGCGGTAAATCATTACGTTTCTTCTGTCCTGTACAGAAGGATAACACACAGAAAGCTCCGATATCAGGCTGATACCATTCCTACTTACACATACTGAAGTCAAAATACCTTTTTAACTCTTTTAGATCGCACACCCGTCATATTTAACAATAAGCAAGCAATTAAGCAAAAGAGGAAGAGAAGATGGAAGGTGACGGAAAGTCAAGTCTTATTTTCTTAACTAATGTTTGAGTCTTTTTTGTGTGAACAATATTGTGTATTTGATATTGTAACCATTAGTGTTTAATGAGGTCACGTCTTTGTAGGATAAAAGGTTTTTCAGTGTCATTTGTGTCTCTGCTAGTGCCTTGCTCAAGAACAACAAAGCAGTGTTTAGGATGAAACTGAATAAAAAACTTATTTTTCACGATGATTTATTGGTGAGAGAATTCCTCTGATCCTCCTGATCCACAAAATCACTTCTCTGCAGAATTAAGGTAAAATGATTTTTCATCACAAAGAGAGCAGCGATTACAGCGTTGCTGAAGGACAAAACACCAGGGACCTCCCAGAAAAAGAACAACAATCCCTGTGATTATAAAGCAGAGGAGCAGCTTTTATTTACTTTCAACTACAGAGAGATTCAGATTCATGTATTCTTAATATTCATTTGAAATGATATTAGAGGCAGGTTTTCATTTCTGACTCGTTGCTTGTTTGAGTAAGACGCCTGTTTTCTGATCTGCTCCTGCCTTTGTTTGCTTTGTTCCACCATGTTTTCATGCTGTCATGAGGAATTTGCACTGTTTGCCATCAGTCATGTCACACTCACCACTTTGCTGACATTTTTTTTTTACCAGAAAAATATTTTTTCTTTACTAATTAATAGTTTTCTTAGTCGCTGCTGAGCTCCTGTCAGTAAAACTCGTAAAACAGAACAATTCCTGCCTTTTACGGAAACATCTGCAGGAGGTTTAGTGACAGAAGCTTAGCGACCATTCAGCAGAGAAGCCATCGGAAACAATCTAATGAGTGTTGTCTTATAAATATAAAGAGATGGCATGGCCATGTTCTACTGATGGAGGTAGAAGGTCAATACGAGCCGGCCGTCGACCAGATGGACGGACATTAAAACATTTACAGCCGAGTTGCATTTCATCTCATTAATGTTGGTGCCTTTCATCCCATCGAGTGGAGCGTACGTCATATAGAGCTGAAGGCAGGACAAATTATTTCTGACCCCCCATACATTCAGTCTTCAAGCCAATCTGTTTGTGAAGTGCCGTTAGCTAGCTAGCATTAGCCGCTGAGCCATTTGCTAGATAACGTTAGCTAACCAACGTACAGAACGGTTCAGATGCACCCGTGAATACATTTTGAGATCAAGGCGATAGAATGCAGCTGTAACTGTATATTAGTCTGAATATTTCTAATCCTGTTAGCTAGTTTTTTCTTGACCTTGATGTAGGCATAAAGCAGTGGATGATTATCTCAAAGATATTGGAACACATTCAAAGTCTTCAACGGATCTCAAAACTGATCGTTCAGATTGAATAAAAGCTGTGAGTCAAAAAGGTATCAAATATTAACTTTCAGAGATGCACGATTGTTTTTTTTTTTTACCAGCTGGATACCGAATGTTGATCCTCAGGTCCATCCATCCATCCATCCATTTTCTACCACTTATCCTGTATTTTAGGGTCGCGGGGGGGCTGGAGCCGATCCCAGCTGTCATTGGGCGAAGGCAGGGTACACTCTGGACAGGACGCCAGTCTATCACAGGGCCGACATGTAGAGACAGACAACCATTCACTCTCACATTCACACCTACGGGCAATTTAGAGTCACCAATTAACCTATCCCCATCCTGCATGTCTTTGGACTGTGGGAGGAAGCCGGAGAACCCGGAGAGAACCCACGCTTACACGGTGAGAACATGCAAACTCCACACAGAAGGAACCCGGGCCGACCCGGGGATCGAACCCGGGACCCTCTTGCTGTGAGGCGAGAGTGCTAACCACTACACCACCGTGCAGCCCTGATCCTCAGGTCGTCCCTGAAAATAATTTAAAATTATAACTTTAGTTAACCATCAACCAATATTTATTTTTACAAAAAAAGTGCATTGAAGCATCATAATTTAACTTGATGGAACCTCACAGGAATTTGTTAGCATTTAGCTGTTAGCTCCGGTGCTGCCAATTTCAACACTGATTTTTCTAGTAAGTAGCATTATCGGGAATCGGCAACTGAAAAGCATCGATGCTGATATTTTGATCTTATATTTTCGGAAAAAAAAATGTTTCTGTAGCAATAAATCTTAATTTCATACTATGACGAGATCCCCACAGATCAGGAATCGAGTTGTCCCTTATAAAAACGTATCTGCTGATTTAAGGCGGAATATTTCCTCGGGCACTTTTACTCTTTCCAAAGACGCTCACAGACATGAAACCAAACTCCTGAGTGACACATATGAACTCCGGCAGTCATCTTCTAGAGGAATGTAAAGAAGCGCTACATACAGATAACTCCAGCCTTTTCAATGCATTCTCTGACTTTGGGCTAATATACGGTCTTTAACACTGATTTGAATGATATTTCTCTGCGTTTGAACACAGAAAATGAAGGACAGCTGTGTTGTGGCGGTTTCTTCCCGGGCTGCAGCTCCCAGCATGAAGACAGCCTTCCAGCTGGTTGACAGCAGCGGCAGCGGCTATTGTTGGCGCAGCGGATATGCATAACGTCTAATTAGCTTGGCGCGGCCTCGCTGTCTGACAGCACTGAACCAAATCCTGTGCGATCAGTACAGCCGTCCCCCCGCCGGGAGAAGCAGCCGGACCCCGACGGCGGAGGACCGACTTCAACGGTCCCACCCAGCTGGAGGCGCCCGTCCGGACAACAGGTTGAGGCCGGCGTGAAGGTAATCGCTGCAGACAAAACGCGGCAGGAAGGATGACAAACTGTGACATCACACAGACGGCGCAAGGTCAACGGTCTGACGAGCTGCTGTGTGTAAATACAGATGAAGCCTGAGACATGATGGTTTAGAAGAAGGGGAGGAAACAGACATGGCAGAACAACAGTTTGTGCTCAAACTCTAAAACAAAAAATCATCAAAATAACCTTCAATTCCAAAATCACCTCCAACCAGCAGTTAGGACTGTTTTACATAATATCAATTCCCAAGCACAATAACGCACAGATGGCAGGATTAAGGACAGCAGACAGAAATGAAATGGAGGGCGACGTGAGCGGCGAGAAGGAGCGGGAATCTCCCAAAGACTCATCGCCAACATGTGAACAACGCGCGGCGGCGAGACAGACGGCGGCAGATGGTGAGACCCGACAGATGTCTGGAGCCGATCACCTCCCGCTTTTCACTTTCACGAGACGCGTTCGAGGACAAGCTGAGGTTCCCCCACAAGGTCACGCATCGACAGCGGTGATGAGTTTGAGCTCAGAGCGGAGCATGATGGTAGCGGCGGACTCGGCGGTCTCGTTGGGGTCAGGTCATGCTGAAAAGTCATGTTAAGTCCTTTTGTCTCTTAAGCTTTGTAATCCAGGATTTGAACGCAATCAAGTCATAGAGGGGGGAAAAAAGGACGGGTCAAGATGATTTGATTCGTCTGCGTTGCCGACGGAGCATTAAAAACCTGCGATCAGGCAGAAAGAAATGAGCAGCGCTGGACGGACGGATTAAGCAGTCTGAACATACGTGACCGGAAGGACGGCGACACTTTAATCCCTA
Source organism: Chelidonichthys spinosus (assembly GCA_029853015.1). Lineage (NCBI taxonomy): Eukaryota > Metazoa > Chordata > Actinopteri > Perciformes > Triglidae > Chelidonichthys > Chelidonichthys spinosus. The sequence goes on from CM056840.1 coordinate 3,761,336, forward strand.
ACATTTGGACGGTTCGAGAGACAAGAGACGGCGATTAGAGGACTGAGGGAGGAGGAGACAGGTTTAGAGACCAGAGGCGATGAAGAAATGAAGACCGTCGCACGTTTTTAATATTCAGATTCACCTGGATGTCATGGTGGAAAACATCTGGGGAACTATGTAGCCTGTTTTATATCCACTCAACCAACCTGTCCCACAGTCCAAAGACATGCAGTATGGTTACCTGTCTGTCTCTACATGTCAGCCCTGTGATAGACTGGTTACCTGTCCAGGTGTATGTATGTATATGTAAGTATATACTCTCATGATTAGCATCTCATCCATTAAAATGGGAAGATTTCGGATCCCATTTTCTCCCCCGGCATCCATTCTGCCTCCACAATGTCTCCCGTTGTCGATATCATAGAGAAATATGAAATATGAAAGGAGGCAAAATCAAAGGCCAAAGTCCTATCAAACACATCCAGCTGTGACTCAATTTCTTTCCCCCAGCAGGCAGCGACGAGATTAATTCCATCTAATCAAATTAAATGACATTTCATAACTCGGGGACGAAGGATGACAGCGGAGATGCGGAGGAAGGAAGTCCACCAGCGGACCATCACCGTCAGATGGTCAGATGTTTTCCAGCACCAGATGATACTTCAAAATAAGAAAACGTTCTTTTTGTATCAAAAACAGCTTCCACATCGACCCGATCTGGAGAAACGGAAACAACTGGAAAGAAATATCTGCTTGATGAGCAGTTTATCCATTCTGATTCATTGTTGATTTCCCTGATGTGTTATACTGCTGCTCTGATGCATGCTGTGTGTCTTATTGTTAACTTTATTGTTATTATGGGTGCCTGTTGTTTCTGTTGCGCTAACTAAATGCAGACACACAACGACAAAACAACATGACGATCTGTAGAATTGAATAAAATGTATCAATATACGCTGACTGAATGTGAAATAATGGTCACAGTGTTTACATTATGACAGCAGGCTACTTCCTGGATGGTATTATGTAACAAGCATTGGAATAACTGTAATGAACACATTGGTTTCACCATCACCATGATAACAGGTAAACAAAAGGAGCGGCCTCCATACCAGAGACATGGTACATAATAGAGAGATATATAATAGATGTTGGCTTCCCAAAGAGCCTGAGTGAGAGCAGGTTTCAAGTGTTTAGTGGGCGAGCTGTAGTGGCTATGATCAGCTCCCTGAACCCTCCACTTCACAAGTGTCCTTGGGCGAGATCCTGAACTGCAGACTGCACCTGCACCTGCACCGCGCCATCGCTGTGTGAATGTGAGCCGGTCCTCATGGTGGTCGATTTGGATCTCGGCTCTGCAGCATTCACTGGTCTTTATTTCAGATTTGTTCCAAAAATGCAAAGACAGTTCCTGAAATGCTGTCAAAAGACGTTCATATTCGACAGAGCTGTATTCTGCAGCTGCACCACCATGCTGCTCAAGCAGAAGTATTAACACATAATCTCCAATATTAAAGGAATTAGGTTCCATCTGTGTTCACAGGGTTGTGTTTTAATAGAAAGAAGAACATCCAATCGCAACAACAAAAAAAGGTTTTGTGTGACGTGACGGACAGGACATAAACGTGGCGACAAATGAAAAAGGTTAGATGCTAATTCATTTGCTTCGATTAGCGCTTTGATATGGAGAGCAGGTTACCACGGTAACTGACCCTCTTTCTGGAAGTTTCCCCTCATCTCACACAGGGTTTTTACCAAAACCTGTTTTTTGCTGGAGCCGGGCCCCGGTCTTGGCTGGAGTGGTGAACATATTGACAGACTTAAATCCTCCTTCTGTATTAGTGAAGACTTCTCTTTCCCTACAGGAGCTCTGTGACCCCCCCCTCCCTTTCTCCTCTCTCTCTCTTTCATGTCTTTCAACCGGCGGCTCAGTGTCTTCGGGTGAGCGACAGCAGGCCGGCCGGTGGCTCAGCGGGGGAGGTTGGCAGCTCGTTAAATGTTTTCCTAAAACACCACAGTAATTCAGAGAGCCTGTAATTAATCAGGAGAGGAGCCCCGCGGGCCGCAGCGTGGACTGTGTGTGTGTGTGTGTGTTTGTGTGTGTTGTCCTCTTCTTGATTCCACAGTGAAGTGAGACAATCACGGCGCGCCAACAGAGACTGAACCAATCTGTGTCCCACCGCCGTGAATCAGCCTGAGTGTGTGATCGGCGGCTGTGAAATTGCAGCTGCATTAGCAACGTTTTAATTAACACCAAAGCGCTCTCTCACGTTAACTACGGGCGCGTGGAGTCAGAAGTGGTTGGACTCGTGCGACGGCGTTTCCCCGACACTGTCGCCGTTTTGAGGGAAACACGAGTCTTTCTGACTGGACGTCACAGTTTGAGATTACAGATTCAATCAGTTGTGGTTGTGACATCATCACCTCGCAGGTCTTTTAAACAAAAAAAAAACTGCGGCAACATGATAAAAGACGAGTCTTTTAAACGTGCGCATGTGAAACTGGAGACCAGGGGAAACCCACAGCTGTTATTTCAATGTGTCAGATACATTATTATTATCTTACATATTTAATCAACATTTAATGTTTAACACCGAACATACAACAAGACAAAACACTTGGTCACGACTTCTTTTGCATTGGACTTGCATTGGTAAACACTGTAATACCCAAACAACACCATTAAAACAACACTGTCTTATCCTTATGACAACACTATAATAACCTAACAACACTGTCTTATCCTTATGACAACACTATAATAACCTAACAACACTGTCTTATCCTTATGACAACACTATAATACCTAACAACACTGTCTTATCCTTATGACAACACTATAATACCTAACAACACTGTCTTATCCTTATGACAACACTATAATAACCTAACAACACTGTCTTATCCTTATGACAACACTATAATAACCTAACAACACTGTCTTATCCTTATGACAACACTATAATAACCTAACAACACTGTCTTATCCTTATGACAACACTATAATAACCTAACAACACTGTCTTATCCTTATGACAACACTATAATAACCTAACAACACTGTCTTATCCTTATGACAACACTATAATAACCTAACAACACTGTCTTATCCTTATGACAACACTATAATAACCTAACAACACTGTCTTATCCTTATGACAACACTATAATAACCTAACAAAACTGTCTTATCCTTATGACAACACTATAATACCTAACAACACTGTCTTATCCTTATGACAACACTATAATAACCTAACAACACTGTCTTATCCTTATGACAACACTATAATAACCTAACAACACTGTCTTATCCTTATGACAACACTATAATACCTAACAACACTGTCTTATCCTTATGACAACACTATAATAACCTAACAACACTGTCTTATCCTTATGACAACACTATAATAACCTAACAACACTGTCTTATCCTTATGACAACACTATAATACCTAACAACACTGTCTTATCCTTATGACAACACTATAATAACCTAACAACACTGTCTTATCCTTATGACAACACTATAATAACCTAACAACATTGTCTTATCCTTATGACAACACTATAATACCTAACAACACTGTCTTATCCTTATGACAACACCTAACAACACTGTCTTATCCTTATGACAACACTATAATACCTAACAACACTGTCTTATCCTTATGACAACACTATAATAACCTAACAACACTGTCTTATCCTTATGACAACACTATAATAACCTAACAACACTGTCTTATCCTTATGACAACACAATAATAACCTAACAACACTGTCTTATCCTTATGACAACACTATAATACCTAACAACACTGTCTTATCCTTATGACAACAATATAATACCTAACAACACTGTCTTATCCTTATGACAACACTATAATACCTAACAACACTGTCTTATCCTTATGACAACACTATAATACCTAAAAACACTGTCTTATCCTTATGACAACACTATAATACCTAACAACACTGTCTTATCCTTATGACAACACTATAATACCTAACAACACTGTCTTATCCTTATGACAACACTATAATAACCTAACAACACTGTCTTATCCTTATGACAACACTATAATAACCTAACAACACTGTCTTATCCTTATGACAACACTATAATAACCTAACAACACCGTCTTATCCTTATGACAACAATATAATACCTAACAACACTGTCTTATCCTTATGACAACACTATAATAACCTAACAACACTGTCTTATCCTTATGACAACACTATAATAACCTAACAACACTGTCTTATCCTTATGACAACACTATAATAACCTAACAACACCGTCTTATCCTTATGACAACACTATAATAACCTAACAACACCGTCTTATCCTTATGACAACAATATAATACCTTACAACACTGTCTTATCCTTATGACAACACTATAATACCTAACAACACTGTCTAATCCTTATGACAACACTATAATAACCTAACAACACTGTCTTATCCTTATGACAACACTATAATAACCTAACAACACTGTCTTATCCTTATGACAACACTATAATAACCTAACAACACTGTCTTATCCTTATGACAACACTATAATACCTAACAACACTGTCTTATCCTTATGACAACACTATAATACCTAACAACACTGTCTTATCCTTATGACAACACTATAATACCTAACAACACTGTCTTATCCTTATGACAACACTATAATACCTAACAACACTGTCTTATCCTTATGACAACACTATAATAACCTAACAACACTGTCTTATCCTTATGACAACACTATAATACCTAACAACACTGTCTTATCCTTATGACAACACTATAATAACCTAACAACACCGTCTTATCCTTATGACAACACTATAATAACCTAACAACACTGTCTTATCCTTATGACAACACTATAATACCTAACAACACTGTCTTATCCTTATGACAACACTATAATAACCTAACAACACTGTCTTATCCTTATGACAACACTATAATAACCTAACAACACTGTCTTATCCTTATGACAACACTATAATAACCTAACAACACTGTCTTATCCTTATGACAACACTATAATAACCTAACAACACTGTCTTATCCTTATGACAACACTATAATAACCTAACAACACTGTCTTATCCTTATGACAACACTATAATAACCTAACAACACTGTCTTATCCTTATGACAACAATATAATACCTTACAACACTGTCTTATCCTTATGACAACACTATAATACCTAACAACACTGTCTAATCCTTATGACAACACTATAATAACCTAACAACACTGTCTTATCCTTATGACAACACTATAATAACCTAACAACACTGTCTTATCCTTATGACAACACTATAATACCTAACAACACTGTCTAATCCTTATGACAACACTATAATAACCTAACAACACTGTCTTATCCTTATGACAACACTATAATAACCTAACAACACTGTCTTATCCTTATGACAACACTACAATAACCTAACAACACTGTCTTATCCTTATGACAACACTATAATAACCTAACAACACTGTCTTATCCTTATGACAACACTATAATAACCTAACAACACTGTCTTATCCTTATGACAACACTATAATAACCTAACAACACTGTCTTATCCTTATGACAACAACTATAATAACCTAACAACACTGTCTTATCCTTATGACAACACTATAATAACCTAACAACACTGTCTTATCCTTATGACAACAATATAATACCTTACAACACTGTCTTATCCTGACAACAATATAATACCTTACAACACTGTCTTATCCTTGTGACAACACTATAATACCTAACAACACTGTCTTATCCTTGTGACAACACTATGATACACTAACAACCCTGCATAACCCTTCTTACAACACTATAATACCATATGAATAGGGTTCGGCGGTATGATGGTATTATACCGTGTGACGGTATTAAAGTGTCCACCGGTAGAGATTTTGCAATACCGTTTATACCGGAGAAAGCTCAGATGTCTGCGACATCGCTGTCAGTCACTGTAAGACTGCTTGCGTGGTTGCATGAGCACGACGAAGAAGAAACAGCTTTACCTGAGTAATAACAATCCTGGCGGAGGCGGAGAGTGAACATCACGAGGAAACGGAGGCAGCGCGACCCACCCAACTCGTTCCGAAAAAGAGCGCTATGTCTGTTGGAACTTTTTCGGATTTAGAAAATCCGACAACGAACAAAAAGCGATACTCTGCAAAGAGTGTCGCGCGACTGTTGCTGCTGCAGGTGGAAACACCGGTAACCTCTTCCACCACTTAAAGATAAAACATGCGAAGCAGTATTATGAGTCTTTCGCCAAATGACAATAAATCACATCGATGGAGGGAGATAATGGAGGCCATCACGACGCATACTTTTTCTCATTTGTTATTTTTATTTCTTATTAAGATGGAGCTCTGTGTTTACATTTGCACACAAACACTATAGCTTAAGTTAAAGCTGGAGTTCAAATGTTTACCAGACATTTGCACATTCTTTGTGGCTCATTGTTTATTATATTATTATATTTTCTTTAAAATAATGTTATGCTGCTGTGAGAAAATTTAAATAAGAGGAAATAATCAAATGCAACAGTATGGTTATTTTTAAGCCATTAATTGAATTTACAGGGGGGAAACCATACCGTGATATATACCGTTACCGTGATATGAAATTATTCATACCGTGATATAAGATTTTGCTCATACCGCCCAGCCCTACATATGAATAGTGAATAACCCTCATGATGAAAATATAATAGTTTAATAGCTCGTTAAATCGTTTATTACAAGACTATAATACCCCAGCAATGCTGAATAACACTCATAACGACTCTAAGAACCCATTTGCAACACGGTAACACCTTTATAACAATGCTATAATGCCATAAAACCCATATAACACAACAATACAACACTATAACACCCTAATTACTCTGTTTAACTTATACACTATAAACCCTTGAAACAACACTGTAAGAACTCCATAACAACACAACATACTGGAACAACACTATAGCAGTTGGTGATGCTGTATGTTGTATGGGGGGTGAAGCCTGTAACTCTTTGGTGACAGACCAGTCTCTAGTCTACCCTATGTTTTTCCCCTCATATTTAGCATCCTGCGCTAGCACCAGCAGCTAGCCCTGTCAGCAGCAGCCTGAACATAACTGATAGCTGCAGTGCTGGCTGTGTTTCATTAAGCCGCTAACAGGAAGCAGCTAATGAGCCGGGCTGCGCTCATTATTATGGGAAAGAACACACTCATTCGTTATCCTAATCATGTAATCATGGCCACTGCCCTGTGGAGTCAGAAAACACACATCTCCATACTCCACGCATCCCTACACTGTTGATATTCATCAGCATCTAACTGCCTCCATTTGGGGGGGACTAAATGTAATGGGGCATATTAGCAAAGCATATTTCTTCTTTAGTAGTTTAATGTAAATGCAAGACGGAGACCGGAAAAAAGTGAGCGTGTCATGTATCCGAAAGTAGCCTATATTTCCATCAAAATGCTCTTTTTTCCAATTTGTCGGTAATGTTATTATGGATTTTAACATTTAATAATGAGGCCTTAAACAGTAATTGACATTGCTGAACTCCCCTGTCCTTGTTGCACTTCTGGCCTCAGTGGATGTTTAACGATTAACCGTTTTGAGGACATAAACAGTGGGATTTAATCCCAAAAATTCTGAAAATCTTTAAAAGCCATCTCAGAAATGCCTCAATTGCCTCATGTCAAGCTACCGCCAACTCAATACACCATGCAGATATTTCACGGTAAAGTCCGACCAAAAAAGAAAAGGCTGATGTCACTGTGAAGCATCTACACAGTTACAAGTTTCCAGTTGTACAGAAACTTTGAACATCTACCTGTGAGTGTGTGCATCGGTATGTTTTGTCGACCCTCCACAAAAGTCCATAAATATGCAGAGAGCATAAAACGTAGCGTGTCGAGAAAGCGTGTCACCTTATCAAATATATTTAATTTGCAGATGAGTCACAGAGAGATAAAAGGCAGACAGATGGGGGGATGCATAAATAAATCCATAGTGCATTCAGATAGCTGCAGGCTTGCCATGATAAGAAAAAAAAAATCAGTTAAAATCCTCATCTGCTTCTGCTCTGAGAAGTTTTATCACCCAATATTTGGTGTGAAGAAATGACAGATCAAAATAGTGTTAAAAAAAAAAAAAACACAGCATCAGCCTCTGTGTGTTTGATTATTCGGAAGGGTCATCCTGATCACGTTGGCTTCAAATTGGGATTTATTTGAATTTATTTTCTTCCTTCCAACCATTTTATCCAAGATCCTTTCTTTTCTCTCACCATTGGCACATGCTGTCTAGATCTGCACCACCTCCTCACTGACTGGCAGTGCATGAAACAGGCTGATGGTGGAGGCGAGGACAGCATACTCACTGTAGAGTTAGACAGAGTTCACTGTGTGGTAAAATATTTAAAGAGTAACTAAACCCCAGAGTTGTGGCTGAAGTGCCCCGAGCTGGGAAATGAAAAGATGCTTCTGGAAGGTGAAACAAAGTGTCACAATGCTACAATTACAGAGCCACAGGAGCTGCTTGGTCTACATTACTTTAGTCCGGCTTTGCCAGCCCCGTCTCCACAGTAGAAGGGTCTGGCTACAGGATATCACACAATCATTTGTTTGTGTTTCTTTCTACCAATCACAAAGGTCTTGGGCGGTGCTAAGCTTCGGAAGCTGCTGTGGTTCGGCAGCAAAATAGTGAGGAAACGTGTTTGGATGGAACGTTGCGCCCGTCATTAAGATGGCTGAAAGAAAACTGCATAAAACCTTAAAAGAACGTATGTTGACTGTGTGACGAGACGTTTATTAAAACAAAAGAGAAACCTAATTTGATGGTCGGTGACCCAGTGGTGAAGCCTGTCTATTCTTAGCTCACTGGACTCATTCAAACAGACCAATTGCTAGCTGTTTGTAGCTCTAAACCAATATCAGCGACGCTAGTGCGAAGTGGAACGGATCGATTCTGTCACAGAAAGAACCAAGTAAGCTTTGTTTAAAGCACGATCCAAATCTTTGTTAAAACTTGCCATTTTCTGTGTATAAGTTGCTAGCTCTGAGGTTGCTGCTGTTTACCGATTCGAAGCGAGTTTGAGAACGGAAACACAGAAAGCGGAATGGGAGGAGTAAAGTTAGACATCCTTCCTCTGGGTTTGGATCCCCAGCCTAAAGCTACTTCCTGTTATCTAGACTAAGATGACTTCTAAGATGACTTTAACATGTAGCTTGACCGTTTTAAACTCTACTGTTCATGATGGCCCTTTCAATGAGTTCATGCTATTTACTAGCCATATTGCTAATCGCTAGCATGTTGGCTATGGTTGTCATTATGGCAAGGGAAGTTGTGTTATTGTGAAAATAGCACAACAACATTCTTATTTTTAGGTATTTTTGTTTTGTTTTGTTGCCTTTATTCAGATAGGAGATGGGGGGGGGAGTGGGACGACATGCAGAGGGGGTCGCCGGTCAGATTCGAATCCAGGGCCGCTGCAGTGACGACCTACCAACTGAGCTATGCGGCGCCCCAAACATTTTTCTAAATTTGAGTTAACATGCAAGGCTGAGATGTGTGCATGTGAGTGAATAGCATTAGCAATTAGCATGCACAGGCTCATTGAATGGGTCAGGACCACTGTTCTCTTAAGCTCCTATCTCCACTGTCTGCAGGGACAAGGAGAGGAGGGCTTTGTTGGTGTCTAAACCACATCACTTCGACTTAACGGGGATGTTCTGTGGACGTAGCAGGTAAATACAGATTTATGCTTTTATCAACTATCCTGGTGTACAACTTGTGTAGAGAGGAGGGTGTTTTTATACGTCTGTTTTATATTTTTTTTCCTGAAATGTATCGTGAAATGTGGCCACATAAACATTTCATCCTCAAGTGATGTTTGTATCGATGTATGAGAGCATTCTTTTATGGTTTATGTAATAATCAGAGAGATCAACATTGGCATGTGTGCAGGAATATCACTTCTGCAAACATGGTGGGACATTTAAGCAGATGTCCAGCTACTGTTCCTCCTCCGTCTCTTAATAGGGAGACATTTTTCTTCGGAAAAATGAAGCTGTCTCTATCGGGCTCAGGCCCAGACCTGCTGCTGGTTCAGGGCTCGGGTCAGGCTTGGACAGGAACTGTGGAGCTCCATGCAGGGTCTTTAGTCTGCCTCTATTTAATCATTGATAAGTGCATTGATCTCTTACATTTCAGGATGATTGAGTGAGTTTGAGAAGCACTAATAGAGCTTCTGATCACATGAGCAGCAACATGTTTCCGTGGCGCTAATTCAACATGTCAGCATACAGCTCTTACAGTACGGAGACACTGACGCCTCCTGTTGACGGAGCGGAGTGCAAACAGGAATATGAATGCAATGTGAGCTCCGAGGGGACGCCGAGACAAAGACATGAAAAGGGCGGCGATGAGGCAGAGCTGGAAGGAGACCGACAAAACCTGAAGGTTCATTTGCAGATTTTTTCTCCCGAGTCGAGCAAACAACAGCTGCTTCTATTTGATTTCCAACTCTTGGCTAGCGGGGGAAAAAATCCGCTCTTCTGTTTCATTTAAAGGTAAAGAAAAATGCAAACAAACATCATTGTTGCCTGGTAATAAAGCCTGTATATCAACCTGGGACGAACCTCTACGGAGCTTCCAAAAAAAAAATATTTTTTACTTCACACGCTAGAAATATTACTCGTAATATGAACCAAGTCTATTTATCAATATAAAAGGTGCATTCAGATTTGCTCTGATCGTGTCTCTCAACAATCCTTCTCCATCCATCATTTTGTCACCACCATCCTTGGATTGACTAATAAATTGACACGACGAAGACAAACGAGATCGGATGCCCTTGTGAGGGCGTCCACGCGGAGGGCTCGGGCAGCAATGCAACACACAAAGGAGACAGCTCACTGAGAGACTGTTTCCTGTATCTGTCATATGCCCCGCCCCCTTTAGGAGACTAGCTGCAAGTCCTGAGCCCAAGTTGGCCTTGATGGGAGGAGTGAAGGTAAACCCAGACTATGACCAGTAGGCCCCGGGTATCAGGGCACTGACCGGATTACGTTGGTACTACCTGGTACCCAAACCTGTTGAGGAAATTGGCAGCAACTTTCTATGCTTTACGGTCATGACGTAACTGGGCATCAACACATTCTGGTTCGTATTTAACTAGAACCAGATGCTTCATGAAGTGAAGGTTAAAGGGAAACAGCGCCAGTGACATTCATATCTGTCTGGGGAGGCATCAATGAAGTTCTGTCTCTCTTTGTGTGCATTAGAAGCTAGCTACAGGAAGTTGGACCATATAAGGTAGTAACAGAGACGGCCGGCCATGGCTAAAGCTAAACATGGCCATATAAGTACATATATAGCTTTAGGATCGGGGACAGCGCAACAGCTCTCTTTCCTATTGGAGAGTATCGATTCACCAAGGTGAGCAGGAAGTCGTTAGATCCTGAGGGAAAGACCTTCAAAGGAATTACTGAATCACACACACACACACACACACACACACACAGCGGTGCAGAGGAAAGACAGGTGGAGCGTAGTGAATGCCTCAGTAGTGAACGACGAGACGATAGATTCTGTGAGAATATCCTGTTAAAACCGATCCTCATTGTTCTCTGTGAAGTCTGCTGGAGATGATGGGATGTAAAAAATAGCTTTTTATACGCCTGATTGCTCGTCACCAAATGCTCAGCAACCGGCTTTTCAAAGTGACGTTTTTGGATGAGTGCTGTGTGCCGGGTCTAATTTAAGCCGGTATGAAGAGTTAATGTGGAAAAGGGGGCTTCCAATAAATATGAATATATAAATATATCAACTGATGGATATTTAAAGTGTTGAATTTGTGAACAGATTTGGTGGGCCGGCAACATCGCCTGTATATAGGAGGTTGATGTAGTCATCATGATGTCACTCATCCGTTGGTGGACTACGGTTTTAAAGCCCGCCTTTATGAAAGTAAATATTGGATCCATTTTTAGGAGCCACATTCTGAAAATAAGGTGGCATTTTCCAGGCCAAAGTATCTGGATCATTTATTGTTTTGGAAGCAGTGTTGGAGCTCATCGTGCATCCTGTTTATTATTTATTGTTTATTTATTTGTTTATTTAGAAAGGGAGAATGCACATCATTTGACATTTTTAGGTGACAAAATGTAAATCCCCTAAATCCCTTCACAGGTCAACACATCATCACATTGCGTTAATGAGAAAACATGCAAGAAAGGAAGACAGCAAAATAAAAAGAAACCACCACCCACACCACCGTCTCCGGCTGAGCCAGCTGACTTCCTGGTGAACACACCTGCAGACATGAGCAGGCTCGGTGAGAACCCAGCTGGGGAGCAGTCAGACAGTAAATACCAACATATTCTATTCATGAAAAGCTGCTGAAGCACACAGACAGCACCCATTTTATATTTCATGACGGCGTTTGATTCCGAATGTGATTCCGGCTGAGAGTGTCTGCAGACAGGAGAGCTTCTGTCAGCGGAGGGATACGCACCGTTTTCTCTCATTCTATTTTATTTATTTTTATTGTTTTATCAGGCTGTTTCCAGTTAGGAATTTTCCTCTTTTTCATTTCCTCCCTCGGGAGCTTTGAAAAGTGACACTTCCACTGCTTCATTCATTCTTTATTTTCCACACAACACTGAGCACTGAAGGTGTGTGTGTGTGTGTGTGTGTGTTATTTTACTTGAGTACGTGAGGGGAAAAAAACATAAAAACGCCTAAAATAAAATACCCCAAATAAAACAGGAAAAGCTCTTACATGCTGTGTGCATCTGGTATGATTTAAAAGGTATGGAGGTAATTAATATGAATCTGCTGTAATATTCTTATCCTCACTAGTATAAAATCTGCATTTCAGAGGCAATAAAACCAATACAAGTGAATGTCTTTACCCACTCTTTGTAACTGTCAATGAAAATACACTAAACTGTGAACATGTTGTACTGTGAGATTTACTTCAACACACTAATCATTTACATATAGGCATGTTACAAAAAACATGAATCTCCCAAAACACTGAAATAGTAACAAACATAATGCACATTGATCAATATTCCTATGACTGAAGATGTGCTGGTATATACGGCAGATAAATGGAACGAACAGAGCTGAATTATTACAGATTTCATTAAACTCCTCTGGCTCAGGGGATTACAATGACACCACACGTATTGCTGTCTGTGGCCAACTGGTGGCTCTATTGAAGCAATAAAAATATATTTTTCAGCAAAAATGGCACCTGGCTCCTCTCCGAGCCATTCCGAGTGGCTTTCTGCCGGATTACAGTCGCTGCAGACGTGAGTAACTCAAATCTGCTGCTTTGGGCCAAAATAAGTTCCTACTTGGTGAAAAACATTGACAAGAACATCGATTTATGTCAGTGTGGCTGCAAAATGTGAAGTTTGAATGCGCTGGTTTGCCAATTGACAGTGGACACTGTGTGTTTTAGTGCGAGGTGCGTTCAGGTGCATTACACAAGTTAGTTTGTTCAGAATCTTTTGAACGCAACAAACACAACGTACAGTTTGTTTATGCGTTCTGAATGCTGAGGACTCCATGTCCTCATAACATGCATCTCCTATAAATACGCCATCTTCCATCGTGATCTCTTGCACCTCCACCACAGGTGTTGGGTTGAACAGGGCGGGGTCTCATGACATCACTCATATAATCACAACGTCCCCTAGTTGAGGACCTTTGACGAATGTCATCCCTTCTGTTGTCTCCCTCTGCTCATTCTCTACTGTCACTATCAAAATAAAAGCATAAAAGACTTGTCTTACCGAGTACGACCAGCTCTGTGTTGGCAGTGATGTTGTGGTTCTTGTTGCCGGCGGTGCAGCTGTAACTGCCGGAGTCGTCGTCGGTGACGCTCCTGATGATCAGATTGCTTCCCACCAGCAGAGAGTACTTCTTGTTCCTTCACAGGAAGAAAGAGTGAACTGCTTTTCTTTGAGCACATTTTTTTTTGTTAGTTTTCTTACCTCAAAACATAAGTCTGGTTAATTCTACCAATTTCTCATTGTCAACAAATCCAGTGAAAAGACCAAAACCACAATGTGTTTGTCCATCCCTCAGTGCTTTCAGACGTCCCTACTCTGTCTAACCCCATTGGTTACTATCGGAGATGTAAATCCTAAAAACGGCTCGCGCATATAAACTGTAGATTAGTTTTTGGAAAGGCTCAGTAATTTCCCAAAGCAGCTGGTCCCTGCAGTTCTTCGTTAATCGAATAAGAAGAAATGGGCATTTGTTCGGGACTATTTTCCACTGCAGATTAATCACATTTGGTGCTGTGGTGAGTATTTGTGGAAGCAGGGCGACTCCATCCATCCATCCATCCATCCATCCATCCATCCATCCATCCATCCATCCATCCATCCTTGCATGCTCCTCTGCCTATCATTGCCGGATCCTGGTGCAGCAAGTTTAGAGGGCATTCCAGACGCCCCTCTGAGCAACAAACTTTCCGTCTGCTTCTGTGGGACCCCGAGGTGTTCCCAGACTAGATGAGAAACATAATACCTCCAGCGTATCCTGGGTCTACCTTGAGGTCTGCTCTCCGCTGGGTGTGCCTCTAGAGGGAAGTGTCCAGGAGGCATCCTGATCAGATGTTGAAACACGTCATCTAGGCTCCTTCGATAGGAAGGAGCAGCATCAGAGATCTGAGTTGAGTTCCTCACCCTATCTGGTAAATGGTAAATGGTTCTGCATTTATATAGCGCCTTTTGTGACAATACATTGAGTCTTTTTAACCCGTTCACACACATTCATTCTCTGATGGCACATCTGAAGCTACGCATTCACATGCTGACGGCACAGCCTTCGGGGGCCATTTGGGGTGCAGAATCTTGCCCAAGGACTCTTCAGCATGTAGACTGGGGGAGCCAGAACCGCTGATCTTCTGATTGGAGGACGAGACGATCTACCTCTGAGCCATAGCCGCCCCATATCTCTCTAAGCCTGAGGCCAGCCACCCTACACGCTCTTCTCAGCCGCTTGTATTCACAATCTAACTCTTTTGGATGCTTCCCAAATCCCGTGCCCAGAGATGAGGGTCTGAACAGAGATGGACAGGTATATCCAGAGCTTTGCTTTGGGCTCAGCTCCAGCATGCTCAAGCATGTTGATGCTCCCAGTCAAATGGCATGTGGCATGGCAGCCAACTTTTGAAACGACACAAAAAACAGAAATGTAAAGTAGGATTTTTTCCATCAACTGATCTAAAATGTGTATAAACTGGACTTTTCAGCGTAATTTGGTCAGAAATCGCACGATAGGATACGCACAGCTGTAATCTGAGAGGGGAGGAAGTCAACGTGGCGAACTGGAAACAAAACGAGACATCGTGGTCATCCGACCCACCTACAATGAAACATGTCAATTCCATCATGTGAGGTTTTCTAATGCGATACACAGCTAGAGTGGCTTTATAATGGTGACACACTGCACTGGTTATCTGATACATACACTGCTGGTTCCGGTCTTTTCATGGCAGTGAGTGACAATACGAAATATACAATACAGACTGAACTTATATTCATTACTGGGCCATGCCAGCAGATATGATGGGCTCTACTGGCTAAAAAGTAACCTGAATAGATACGGTTGGTCATCAGGTTTAAACAGGTTAACGTGCAACATGAACAAACCAGCTCTGGATGAGTTCCTCTCCTCTCCTCCACTGGATGCTGGGCGTCGGGTATCCAGAAGCAGAACATTCCAGCACGGCGTCGGTGCCCAGCAGAGCCGTTCCTCTGGAGGGACGCTGGAGGAACTGGAGGTTCCTGCTAACCCCCGGCTCTGAGAGAGAGACAGACAGAGAAACACAGTCCGTGAGATACACGACATGACGAAGCAGTTGTTTTAGTGAGGTCCAACAACATGACACAGCAAGAGATGCACATGTCATCGCTTCTTGTCTATCGTGTTGAGGGTATGAACTTGTGAACTGTGTAAAATTGGACATCGTGTTAGCATTTGAAAAATGTGCTAAAAAATGCAAGTGTTTTGCAGGTGGTGGAGTAAGAAGGAGAAAAATAGTTCATAGATTTAGGAAAAAGTGGTCATGAATGCTCTTTGTGTGAAATCAATGAAAAGCGATAGACTTCTGTTTCACTGATTGTGTGAAGAGTTTTAACAGTGTGACTTTTTGTTTTGACCAATGAAGTTAGCAATCCCAAAAAAAAGATTGTTTTAGTCACGAAAATAACTTTGTTAGAATTGGAAGCCGTCATGGTTTGGGTGAGGATAACGACTTGGTTGAGGTGAGAGGGAGGCGTAGTCATGGCTGTAATAATAACTGCTTCATGGTTATGCGGTGATTCGTGCTCACAGTTCAAAGAAACCAATGTTGCCCGTCAGTGGGAAAGAGGAAATCAACAGAGGTTTTTCCACGTTTAAATCCAATATTTTGTTGACTCAACCATCCAGCCTGACCTCCCTCCCTGGACTTTGCCGCTCCGAAACAACTTCACACTACTTCCTTCTTTTGCTGCTAGCTGGCAACATTAAAGCAGCTGCTAGTTTCTCTTGGCAGGCCTCCCGGAGCCACACAGCTAACGCAGATGTCCAGACCCTCAGCAGCGTTTGAGAGAGGAAAACAACAAGTCCCAGTTTGTGCAAAACAATGAAATCACAGAGAACGGGCCTGGTGCCGAAGCCTCACAAGGGTTTTTAAATGTATGTGAATACATGGATAAGGAATCAGCTAAACTGGGAGTTGAAGCTGGATGTGGAAGCACTCCGGTGGATGTTTGAATCCCCACACTATCTCAGAATTTACTTCTTTAGAAGTTAACAAAGGTCAAAGCTTTCATGTTTTCAGAGCCAGATTTTCTATCAGATCTCATCTGGGAAAAAATGAGGTCTGATGAAACACACACACACACACACACACACATCTCTCTCTCTCTCTCTCTCTCTCTCTCTCTCTCTCTCTCTCTCTCTCTCTCTCTCTCTCTCTCTCTCTCTCCTGTAGTGGGTCAGGTTGTGTTCGCCCTTAGGTTGGCCTGAGGGCTGCTGGGTTCTCAAAGAACGACGAGACGATTTCCTTCAGGAAACAGGAAGTTACATCAACATGCCGATGGCACTGACACACACACACACACACACACACACACACACACACACACACACACACACACACACATACCTTCAACCTGAAACCCTGTATTCATCCTAAACCCTAAATGAGCATTACACCTAATTTCTTTAATGAATTTTCTGAAATTAATTTGATTGAGCTGAAAGTCATTTAACAAAATAAAAGCATTGATTTATGATTTTGAAATAAATATAGATGAAATCATTTAGTTTTTCATTATTTTAATGGTTAGACTCCATAGCTCTCTAAATGTGACTGTATATGTGACACTTGTCAATAATATGAATCATAATTATGAATTTATAAAATGTGCATTGTACTGTTCATTTTAGTTTTCAGTTATTTAAATTCAAATATTTATTGATAAAATTGAATGTTTTCCGTCATTTGCATTATTTTAATTCTATGTGTTATATTATATTTTATTCTTCTTCACATACTTAATCTCATATTTTTAATCATTTTGAAATCATTAAATATTTCACGTATTAAATAATTTATATCATAAATACAATTTAAGGGTTTACATATTTTAGTTCTTTTTTGCAAACTGTGATTTATGAGTTGTGTTTTTTTCTTTACGTTATTTTGTTTCATTTAAAGATAATTTTGTTTAATCTTCAGATGAATGTAATTGTATATTCTATATTCATCAATTACCAAATTCCAGCTATCAAAATGAAATGCATTTGGTGAGTGTTTCCTGCACGTCTTTTACTGTACAACCCCAGGATTCAGGAACAAAAACGCTACAGAAACAGAAAGAAGACGAGCAGCATGAAAGTGAAGACGAAGGAGCAGGAGAAGTGTCCACGCAGCAGATCAGGTCTCCGTTGGTCACAGAGGAGAGCGCCAACGACGGATCAAAGGGATAATCACTGAACGGCGGCGTGACTCCTTTAATGTTTTCACGAACACGCCGCCAAAGGAGGATGTCAGCAAATCAGGATGACACAACGACAGCACTCGCATCACAATGAGGAGGAGGAGGAGCCGACACACACACACACACACACACACACACACACACTGTATACCTCTGAAGTGTGACGAGGTGAAGCGTCCCTTTACTGGATCATTCATCAAGTTTTAACACCGACACTGATTACATTCTAATCAGTCCAAAATGGGTATTTGTATTACTATTTTTATTTATTTATACATGTTTTTGACCTTCACGTTCACACTAAACGAGAGCACATTTTTGACTTTACTAGAAAAACCAGAGAGGAGGCGGGGCTTATCTCCAGGTTTCATCGCCAACAATGACCGCTATCGGCCTGGGATTCCAAGCTCTTTCATCGAGCTACATAGAGCTATCTTTCTAAGTTTGTATTATTGTATTGTTATACAACGAAAGACATATTTCTTGCTGATTAAATTGCCAAACATCATATGTATAATTGATGGTTCAATTAAAACAGGATCTCTCTCACTGTTGACTACATGCTTCTTCCAAAATAAGTTCCCATGGGGAACCAGAAGGGGCGGGACTTAGTTTTAAGACAGACTCATGGTGAGATCCCTTTATGGAGCACCCTGTTGTTTTTACACACAAAAATATAACCTGTTCATTATTGAGCTTTAGAGGGGCCAGTAGGTGGATGCTAAGCTAACTTGCTGCTGTCTCAAGCTTTGCATTTAGTACACACATGCAAGTGGTTACGTCCACAGGAATGAACCAATCACAACTCCTCAGTGAACAGCCACAGGTTGCATCTTTGTCCAGCTGCCAGCTGACGTTAACACCTGCTGTACACCGGAGCGCCACACCTCAGCCCTTTCCCCGCCAGAGTGACGGGTTGATCCCGACTCACAACACCAGCAGCAGAGCACAAAGTAGGACATGTAATATCTGGGAACGGCACATCTCATAATCCCTCACCTATACCCACTGAGCCCCTCAGATGCTTCCATCTGATAAAAAAACACTTTAGAAAGAACATTGAATAAAATCTTATTATCTATGGAGTCTGAATCATTCAAAATGAATCCATCGGATCCATTAAAACTTCATGCAGATCAAAGTGAATGAATGTTTAAGACACATTGTCTGACATGTTTGTTCTCTTCTCCTCAGAGTCAAACAGGGTTTTAGAGGCAGATCCATGACATGTTCAGCCTCACTGAGCAACAAGAACAAGGCAGGTTTATTATGTTTTATATACAATACAGACTGCATTTTATTTCAGTTTTTATTTCATGTACAATCAAATGATTTATTTATTTAACAAATGTATTTGCATATTTATTGTTTTACTGCTATAAAGTAATACACATAATGTTTATGTATGTTTTGTGTGTATTTATTTTTTTTCAGATATGTTTAATTTTTTTAAATAATTGATTTGAATTCCATTTTGTGATAAACTAGTTTATCGACTTACTGATGCATGGATTTTAATTAGCTATTCTATTGTGTGATTTATTATAAAATGTATTCTGGTTCTATTTTTGTGTTCAGTAAATATATATATATATATATATATATATATATATATATATATATATATATATATATATATTTCTATATATGCTGAATATTCTGCATACTGCAGTATGTGATAGCCAGGTGAGTGTTGAGGTAATCAGTGACTCCCCCTCGGAGTTTTCCTCCTAAACGCTGCCTTCGGGACGCCGGCCAGGATTAACAGCTGAAAACACGTTTGTATTTTCCGCTGTGTGTGAGGGTGGATTGGGGGCAGCTGCGATGAAAAATGGGGGTGGACCCGGTGGAGTTTGAAATGCAAAGTACACGTGATTATCCTGCTGAAGGTCAGTGCTCCGGCTCCAGAGGACCCCCGCTGGGATCCAGCACAGGAACACTTCATGAGCTCCAGTCAAAGTGGTGTTTAACCAGGAAGAGAGAGCTAAACTGAACGGTAAGCTGAGTGATGAAGTGGACGGTGTGTGGACTGGTATAATTGGACGGTGTGGAACGTATGAAGCGGCGGCGGCTGACAACCTCCCTGCAGACTGATGAGAAGTTGTTTCCTCGCAGACACATTATTTAAACCACATCTCCTTCTAAAATGAGCGCTGGGAGGAAATGAGCGAAAATGACTACCTGACAAAAAGATCCGGTAAGAAAACTCAAACTCCCGGTTAAATGAAACTGCTGGGGCGGTTCTTCACAATAACAAGACTGGAAATCTAAATCACCTTTTGGAGGTTTGATGACACAAATCAGATATCGAACATGGACAATATTTGTCCAAGTTTATAAAACACTATCTCCACTGTTACAGGTAACTCTCACTGAATGCAGATCATTTTGAATTTGCTCCTCCCCCATTGAGTCAGGTTTGTCACCGGTGTGGAGACATGATAGAAACCATGTTTAGGCTGAGTAACCTTAAGGCTTATTAATAAATAATCATTCAACATACATGGGACCCAACGTCAGCGGTGGAGTTGAAGCACCATACCACTGGATCAGTGTGTCGGCAGTGCATCCCTGTTGCTTAGTTACCTGGGAGGACTCGGAGCTCGGCGTCGGGCCCCGTCCGGGTGCTGCCGGGGTTGTCGGCCAGACAGCGGTACGTGGCCGAGTCGGGCGGCTGAACGCGGCTGACCTGCAGCGAGCCGGACGGCAGCGCGGCCAGGCGGGAGTCGGGGTCAAAGGTCAGCGGCAGGTCCTCCCGGTTCTTCTGCCAGCGGATGACGGGCGTCGGGTCGCCCGAGACCTCACAGCGCAGCAGGGCGGTGTCGCCGAGGTACGAGGACACGGACTCGGTGGGGACAACCACCTTCAGCGGACCTGGAGGGGGTCCAGAGAGGGGGGGTCATTAATGGTCCATGCAGAACTGTACCACACTGAACTCTATGACATGTTACTGTAGCTGAACTCAGCTATGGTGGACTCTGCTGGACTGAAGGGAAGAGACGACGACTACTGTTTACAGGCTGCTTGTACTTCTACATAGTACATAGAGTACTGCTGTTAGAAGAACAAGAAGAAGAAGAAAACTAGCTGTAAAGGTTTTTCAGGTCGACATCAAGAGGGGAATTAAATAGAGAGAAATGGAACAGGAAGAGAAGTGTGGCACAGCGGGCGTGGATGTGAGGGAGACAGAGTTAGACTTTGAACAGCAGGAGGACACATGAAAGTCAGACAGAAAAACAGAGAGACAGGTTCGGTGTGGACAGGCGGTGTCCAGCCCGCTGTGTTTAGGACATACGCCGTTCCCTGTCTGATCACATCCACTTCAACAACAAGCAGCCTGCAGACATGTAAACACACGCTGACACCGGCCTCACACTGCACAGCCCCGATGGATCCTATCATCTGAAGTTAGATTTTTTCATTTTCAAAATAGCTCCCGGCCCCGGGGCCAGATTAACGACGCTCTGCAGGAATGTCAAGTATTCAATGAAGAGAAGCTTATTTTATTTTTTCTGTCTCTTTGTCGACGCTGTTATGAAATTTCACAGTCGACTTTAAAGTGGTTCAAATTGATTAAATGTGCATATTTCCATGGCGTTAAATGTGGTAAATGTTCCGTCATTCTTGCCTGGTGAACCATGCGACAGCACCGACAGCACCGACAGCACCGACAGCACCGACAGCACCACATGTCCGCTGATAAGATTGAGACGGGAGATGGGTTTCTTTTCTGGGTGGTAGCTGCTCCATCAACACTGGGGGGATTACATTCAGGACAATAGAAGACCCTCTGTGCAGCACAGACAGGAAGACTCCAGGAAGTCAGCACATTAAATAACACAAAATAGTCCCAGCATGTCGATTATCATCAGATCACTATATTAATTTAATTAAAGGGCAACCAATGTGGTTGCACATACAGTCACAAAGTAATAAAGTGAGATAGTGGGAGTCTATTTGATCATTTATCAACATTGACTGGGATCATTATTAAGTTAAGTTATACGTTGAGACGTCGTGAGACAAAACGTAAGTCACTTATAAGCACATACTGACTAATATGTCTTAGACAATCTGATGTGCAACCTTTTGAAGGGAATACCATTAGAAGAGCGGCCTCTTAGTTTTGAGTACAGAGTAACACTAATGGTCCGTGTGTTTTGTGTCGATCAGCATAAAAACAATGCCAATGTTCAAATTAAACGTATCCACATGACGAGTATTAATATAGAGAAAGAGTACTCATGGTGGACGGATGGTCCAACAGCTCATGACGATTTACCTAATGTCCACTTTGTTGCCGAAACCTAACCTTCATTTTGTTGCTAAACCTAATGTTCTTTTTGTTGCTAAACCTAATATTCTTTTTGTTGCTAAACCTGATGTTATTTTAGTTGATAAACCTAATGTTCTTTTAGTTGCTAAACCTAATATTCTTTTTGTTGATAAACCTAATGTTCTTTTAGTTGCTAAACCTAATATTCTTTTTGTTGCTAAACCTAATGTTCTTTTAGTTGATAAACCTAATGTTCTTTTAGTTGCTAAACCTAATATTCTTTTTGTTGCTAAACCTAATGTTCTTTTAGTTGATAAACCTAATGTTCTTTTTGTTGATAAACCTAATATTCTTTTTGTTGCTAAACCTAATATTCTTTTAGTTGATAAACCTAATGTTCTTTTTGTTGATAAACCTAATATTCTTTTTGTTGCTAAACCTAATGTTCTTTTTGTTGATAAACCTAATATTCTTTTAGTTGATAAACCTAAAATAATTTTTGTTGCTAAACCTAATATTCTTTTAGTTGATAAACCTAAAATAATTTTTGTTGCTAAACCTAATATTCTTTTAGGCAATTTCCTTATTCTTGTATCTGACATTGTTCTTGAGAAAAGGTAAATTTGTAGTTTATATTGACCTAAATATAATTTGGACTAATTTAGTTATTCCACACAGCGCAGTGCTGTTGCTCTTGAGAAGAGGCTATGGATGGGGGCGTCACTTCCCCTTGCAGAATCTGTCAGGTATGTTTATGAATAAGTTAACCAAATGATTTTTTTTCATTGTTTGTTAAAGTTACTTCTATTCTCATGCTATTGTCATAACAACTAAACCTGTAGAGCTCCTGTTGAAGCGAAACAAGAAGCGTCAACTGTTTATTCAATGTGCTGCTGAACACGACACACATTCTCTCTCCAATAAACCATCTTTGGCAGAAACTGGCTTGAAATAATGATGAATAATTAATGCACAATGCATTCAATGAACCACATATCATATATATATATATATATATATATATACATATATAACAACCAGCAGTTTTTCGTAGTTTCTCCACAGTAACTCAGAAAATGAAGTTTGAAGCCGAGCTGAAGTTCAGTTAAAGGAGGCTAGTCTATTGGGAATAATTCTCTCTTGTAAGCAATTTCTGTGTCTTCAAACACGTTTAAAATTATATTTTGGAGAAAGAACACTGCACTTTGCTTTGGGTTAAAAAAAGTTCTGAATAATTTTGTGAATCCCGAGAGAGCGTCGAGTCTGTAGAGGAATCCTCATGAGGACTTTTCCTCTGGGAAGAGACCGAAAAATATATTTTTGTTGTTTCATTTTGTTTTGGATGCCGGTTTGAATCAGTTTCCTTCTGTTTCACCTCAATGCACTGAGTTGTAACGCAAACTTCATCCCTGACACAGACGCTAACTCCCTGTTCTGTAACATTCGAAGGTTGACTCTTCGTGGGGAGGAACCGCGCTGCTGCGAGGATTTGAGCCGCAGTGACATCACACGGATCGGAGGCGACGGAAACGCTGATGTGGATTTTGATTGTGTGTCTTATGTAAGTTCTGCTGCTGTCGGTTCCTGTGTGGATCTCACTGCTGCCTGCAGCTGCACACACACACACACACACACACACACACTCTGATCTGTTTTACTTGTGAGGACTGTATTGACTAAACCCTCAACTATAACTGCCACAGGTGAGATTCTGAAACCCTGAAGCAATAGTTTTAAGGTCAATATCAACCCTTACTAACTAACGTACTAGCTTGGTATATATTGTGGGTATCTGTGCGTCCTCATAATGTTGCTGAGCAGGTTTTTATGTGATAATTACACCCAACATGTCCACTAACATAACCCTACTTAAGTCAACTTGCTTGAAAAAATTATTATTTTTTGGTTGTAATAAGTACCTGCTATGTTTCTAGGTCCTCCATCGAGGATCCAGTCGAGCATGATTGACCATTGATTGGTCAGAGCATAGATAGTGATTTGAGTCATTTGGCCTTTTAAATGATTACTTTAGAGCTTCCCCCACTTTTACCAGGTTGAAATCAGTGAGTACTTCAGTCTATCCAATCAGTGCTATTGTCAGAGCACTGAGTCATCATTATCCAATCCATTCCACTCGCTTATTGAGAGAACAGTTGTATCAGTGAAGTACCAAACCATGTTTTTACTGCTGCAGATTCGTACATCACACACACACACAAACACACACTCACACACACTAAATGTCACATGACAGAAACAGAAACGGAGGGTGGATTAACCACGGCCGACCACCAGCCAGACCTGCCATCGAAGGTGAAGTGGACCGCCCCGGGAGGAGAGAGAGAGGACAGCTAAGCTAACCTAGCTAGGACTGAATGCCATTACCCAGCATGCTCCTGGAAGTCTGGTTGCAGGGCATTAAGATGGATGAAAGGTTTAGGCCATCTATACAGAGCTGGCTCCATGTTGGATCCGGGAACAAGCTGACGTTGGTTGATCAGTTCCTGTCAATGATGTTGGCAATGATCTGCCCAGAGAATAGTTTTTGTTCAAGCTTTCAAAATAGAAGTCACTAGGGATAAAAGCATTTTCTAAATGCCCTGATTGTAAATGTAATTAAAAACATAATAGAAATGCACAGTCTTTGTTTTGTTTTGTTTGTCACCCTGCGAGGACCGGTCCAGACCATAAAAGGCTTAGTTGATTTAAAATGTTGATAAGCCTACTGGGCAATTTTAATGCACATATCTCAGTAGGCCTAAATAATAACCACATCCAAGTATTCAGCCAATCCACAACCCCTACATATCATTTTATATTTGAAAATATAAATATAATATATATATAATATGAAATAAATTATTGAATATTATACACAGAATTAAAATGATATGATTCATATTATATAATATAAAATCATATTTGAAAAGTATAAAGGGTAATCTAAGGGAGCCACACAGTTGTATCCCAATAGATTCCATTTGACTATGTAAGACATCAAGCTGCAGCCATAGGCTTATTTATCCAAACCTAATTGTATAATATTGTAAGGACTGAATTTATTACCAGACAGCAGGACAAAAGTAATATTATTTTCTACATTTCTACATAAATTACAGAAATTGCAATTGCAGGCAAACATAAATAGATGCTCAAGTTCAAATAAACAGTGAGTGGTTATAATTGCTTTGAATTTAGTCATCCTATCAGTTTCTGTCCTTTTAGTTTTTTTGTATCTTCAATGTGAGCTGGGCCGAACCACTTTCTCTGGATGAAACTACGAATCCATCCATCATGTTCTCATGCCAGTACAGCCAGATAAAGTCTCAAAGCACCTGTTAAAGTGCACATGGGGGAATATGACTATATCACATTCCATGTATATTGACATTCTATCGACGCAGTCCAGACTTTCTTCTGTTTGGTTGCCGATGAAGGTCATTGGGTGGAAAACTAAATCTAGAAAACTACCAGGGACCAGAGTCCAGTCATACCATTCAGGGGATATTCATCATAATGCTCATGCACTACAAATACATGAAGAACTGTTTGCGACAACACAATGCCTCTGACAATGTTCACAATGTTCCCCAGTGAAAACCCATGATTGAAAAGCTATCTATTGCTATCTTCAGAGCAACAACAACAACAACAACAACTGTATCTATTAGCTCCTCCTCATCATACAACTCCTCCATATTTTTTCTGTTGAACCAAACGTATGTATGCCAACTGGCTGATGTAGATTTAGAGTGATGATGTAGAGTTTTTTTTTAATGTGTGAATCAGAGGAGGACATTGTTTCTTTTTCACTGATCTGACAACATGTTGCCTGACTGTGTTGAAACAGCCAAAGTGGAGAAGAGAGTTCTCAGGGACAGGTGAAAAAGTCAAGGAGACGAATGAAAGAAGCATGAAGAAGAAAGTGTTGAAAGAAGAAAGTTTGACCCTGAACTCAACACGCCTTCATTAAGGCTTCCTGTTTTAAGATTGAAACCTGCAACTTCCAAAGAAAACCTCTTTTATTCCTTAGATTCCAGGAGGACAGTGGCTGTCTTCTCCCTGATGTTTTTATCTTCTTCAGATAAACAAAACTAATAACTCGGATGGATAATAACATGCAAATCACAGCAAACATGCAAGGGCAGCAGAGGGATTTGTGGATGCTCTTCTCCAAATCGTCGCCCAGGGAACGATTATTATCTGCTTGTGTGGGTCAAACCCTGCTGCTACTCAACACCGTTAATTGGGATTTTCCTGAATCCTCTGTGGGGCAACAGATGATTGCATGAAGAAACTGGATGGACGCTTTAAACTTCAGCTAGGATTTTAAAGGTGTTTGGAGTGGTTGGGAAATAAGAGGTTAAAACATCTTAGCTTGAGAATATGAACATAGAGCCTCTTTTTGGTTTGGTTGTTGCTCCTTGCCTCGTTTTTAGTATTCAGGATCAGTTAGATTAATGTATTAATGTTTGTGATCCCTACAAGAACCAGTACCTTTAGCTAACATTGCTAACAGCAGATTATAACACCACTGAAATGCTAAATGTTGCTCGTGCCACCAATTAAAGTTGGTCGAGGCAGTTTATTATTGCATTATTGAGGATAAATTCTGGAAAACTTTCTGAATATTGTAACTCGAGCGGTTCCCCAGAGCAGGCAGTTTTCTGGAAAAATGTCAAAAAGAACATCAGAATGAGTATCATGTTCATTTAGTAAATTATGGTCTATTTGAAGTCAAATAGACCGGAAAACAGGGGCTGCTTTAGGGCGGGGCTACCTTG
This sequence comes from Chelidonichthys spinosus, assembly GCA_029853015.1. Lineage (NCBI taxonomy): Eukaryota > Metazoa > Chordata > Actinopteri > Perciformes > Triglidae > Chelidonichthys > Chelidonichthys spinosus. The sequence continues at coordinate 3,788,449 of CM056840.1, forward strand.
TGATTGACAGGTCACGCTACCGAAGCAGTTAGCTACTAAGATGACTTTAACACTTAGCTGTAAATTTGACCTTGAATAAAGAAGCTAACTTTGTTAGCAGCTTCACCAGAATCCAGATGAATCCAGATCCAGTAAGGGTGCCGCTCTGTTCATCAGATCCATCCATCGCTCTTCACTGGATGCAAAAATCCAAGATGGCGACAGCCAAAATGTCCAACTCGGGGGTTTAAAACTGTAGTCCACAAACCACTCCTTACATACAGTCTATGATGATACAGTTATTTCTCATTTATGGTTATTTTCAATTCAACTACCTTTGTGGCTTAACCGTTAGTTAGCTTAGTTGATAGTAAATCCATTGGTCAGTTCGATCCCCATCCCCTGGTGGTGACATGAGGAAGTGTCATTGAGTAAGACACTGAACTACTGCCTATTTGTAGAGCATAAATATTCTCTTGGTCAAAGTGTTTAATTGTTCTGAATACTTTGGTCAACGTATATTATTCGTCAAATGTTCATTAAAAAAAAGGACACTGCCTTGGAATAATTTTTTGTTTTTCTGTCATGTGATTGATGGAAGAAAAATATCTGAATGTGTTGAATTAAAGATAAATACATGTTTGTCTCTAAAAACTATTTCTCCATTCTACTGCTTCTCTCTCTCTCTCTCTCTCTCTCTCTCTATGTTCCTCTACTTTATTCTCCATATCTTATCTTCGTATTGCTTTGTACTCAGTGTTCAGTCCGTGCCTTATTTCTTCATCATTATTCAATAGTCTCTCGCTCACACAGCTCTGCTTTTCTCTCTTTTCCATCTCTGTTCCTTCTCTCCTTAGTCTTTCATGCTCGCTCGCTCTCTCACTCTCCCTCTTCATCAATCTGAGGGTTCAGTGTTTCTAATTAATTCACAGTTTACAGTCGTATCTGAACACACACACATACAGTCACGCTGCTAATTGAATCTCTAAGCTTCTGCTGTTCATTAGCATTTTGCCTTGTAATATCAAGTGTGTGTGTGTGTGTGTGTGTGTGTGTGTGTTATTGATTGAGAGAGAGTGAAGGAATGACATACAGGCAGAACTGATTCATATTTTAATGTAATACTGCGACGTGGGTGAATAATTTGCATGTGCAAAAATGTTTTAACAAATATGATCCAGCTCAGGTTTGAATCAAAGACTTATAAGAAGCTGTGAACAAAGTTAGCTTCCATAATTAGGGTAAACTTTACTGCTAAGTGTTATTTTAGTAGCTAACTGCATTGGGAGTGTGGTAGCAGCAGCTGTCTGATGACAACATAAAGTGGTGAAAATCCAAATACATTGTACACTTAAATTGATCATGATTGTTTTAGGTGAACCATTTATTTATGTAGCTAAAGTAATTTGGTGACGGTACTTGATTATTTTAAGGTATCAACCAAAAGAACCCAGAACTCAACTGTCACTATCACGTCACATGAGAGTAGTCACAGCGGGAGCTGTGAGCTAGCCAGCTGGACACATTCACGTACACTAATATGCACCACAAGCCATCTATGTCAACGGAGCTCAGATAACAACACACACAGAGGCAAAGTGTGTCCTGCTCAGGAAGACATTTTTCCACTTCATCTGTACATAGACAATAGTTGTTTGTTGTAATATTACGCTAATGCTCTGAATGTCATATATTGCTCCCTTAATTAGTAATTTCCATTACCAAACAAGTGGAAATTAAAACATAGCAAAAAGTAATCAAATTCAATGTTATTGATATGTCTGTTGATAGTACAGCCAGTCACAAAGACAAATTATTGGGCATTCAATGATGTGAACAAAACACAATCTGTGGCTAACTGATGATGTAGATCATCCAACCTTTGATTGGTCTCATATTTCCTTTCACGCCATAGACATTTTATTATTATTCATTGAATTTCGATTTGAAATCCCTCACATTTGGGTATATAGGACAATATTCTATATGACAGTGTAGACAGTGCACAGTGCGATGGCGATGCACTTAAGCCTCTGTGCCAATCTGTCCATTAATGTCTTCCATAAATGGTATTGATCTTAAGCCACACTCCACTTACTTAAATTACATTACAGGTGAATTACTTCAGTTCTATTAAATAAATATGCACAGTAAAATTAATGGAGGGAGCTGAGGAATATCAAGTGTGTATGTGTGTGTGTGTGTGTGTGTGTGTGTGTGTGTGTGTGTGTGTGTGTGTGCGTGGGTGGGTGGGTGGATGCCAAGGACAGGTCAAGGTGTCATGGAAACATTAATCTGAAGGAGGGAATCTCCTTCCCTTTCTTTCTCTCCATTTATTTCCTCCTCTCTTCTCCGATTATTCGGAGACCATGTTCGGGAAATCCCCAGACTGAAAGAAGTGGGCCAAGTCACCATAATGACACCTATTGTCTTCTGGACTGCAGTTTGAACTGACATTTATGGCAATGTAATTAACATCAATGAAAGAGTTAGTAGATGAATGTCACAGAGATAATACATCAAGTGAGAAGTAGGATCAGTTTCTTATAGACTTATTCTAGAATCTGACTTCTTTTTGCAACCAAAACAGAGGTTTAAGGAACTTCTGTATTAGCTTCATATTTCAGAAATGGAGATTGTCAGCTGGGAAAAATCGTAGTAAGTGGACCTTGAGTAAAACATTTTGTGGCACAAATCATATTTTTATGCAAACACAATTTCCAGAAAAAAGAGGACCTATAATTGAGCCCTGTGGGACACCACTGCTGATGTGAAATTTGCAAGGTGTTTATTATTGTTTTAAGTGCAACTTTTAAATGAGGGTCATTTTGACAGTTTAATTAAATGAAGTAGTTCAAAAGTTGTGGTAAGATTTGTTATAACCATAAATCAGTTATTCCTTTTATGTATGTACTGTTTGGAGAAAAAAACAATTTGTGTGTTATAGAGCTGTCACTCACCGGCCACAGTGACCTTAGCACTCCGGCTAACAATGCTCCCCAGTCCGTCCAGTGTGGCAAGACACTGGTATTCACCCTCATCAGGTCGGTGGTGCCGCGAGTGCACAACGTTTTGCACCAGCAGCGAGCCGTTAGCCAGCTGCGACCGCCGCTCGTCCACCACCGTGCTCAGCAGCACGCCGTCCTTACGCCATGTGATGGTTGGAGGTCCCGCCACTGCATCAGACTGCGCCCGGCAGTCGAGCTGCAGCACGGCCCCTCGCACCGTCACGGTGTCCTGAGGCTCTTGTGTGAAAATGAAGTCCACGAAACCTCCGAGATTAGAGGAGGAGGAGGAGGAGGAGGAAGATGACGAGGCATCTGAGGCTATAAGGGGAGAGGAGATGAGGAGGAGTTAGATGGAGGCACAGCAATATTAGATTACCCAGAGGACAGTTATTTGTCAATGCAAATACTCTCAATCACGTAAACTGACAACACGGCTGCAAGCAAACACAGGTGCGGCTCATACCAGTGATGAGGGACAACAAGACCTCCAGTGGGGGATGGGTCATATTCAATACGAGATACAATTAGTCCAAACAAAATAAGTAAAGAAGTCTGGAGGTAAAGAAATATTGCAAGATCAAAAGCGCTCAAAACATCTAATGGGCAATGGGCATCTGTCACAGGGCTCAAGGCCTACGGGGGCCCCAGAGGACCCACAACCAGCCTGTTTCTCTGTTTGTTAATGTGACTGACGTTATTGCAGATGACACATCCTGCTGCAGGCTGCAAGTGAATATAAAGTGGTGTAATGATTTCTTTTCAAGTTACCAAGGTAACAGACAATGGATAAAATAAACCTTAAATACAAAGATAAACCTTTATCACTGAGACAAGAAAACTGTTCTCCAGGGAGACGATGCATAGACTGTACATAAAAAGTGGACGTAGTCACTGTGGCGTCACCTATTGGTTTGTGGACTAAGGTTTTGAGGGCTAAGGTTCGAGCAACATTTAGCATATCAGTAGTGTTACAATCTGCTGTTAGCATTGTTAGCTAAAGTTACTGGTTCTTGTAGGGATACAAATATCACAAACATACATTAATCCAGCTTCACCGATCCTGAATACTGAAAACAAGGCAAGGAGCAAAACCAAACCAAAAAGATGATTTATATTTGGAGGAATGAGAGCTTACGCACATTAACATTCCTTTCAGTCTGCTAAATCTTTTGTTTATATGCTATCATGAGTGAATAAGTGCAGGATTAATGTTGATTGTAATTTCTCTCTGTATGTTCATAAAAGCAATATTTCTGTCTTCATTTCATAATATGTTTCAGCTGCTTATCCAAGCTAAGATGATTTAACCTCTTATTTCCCAACCACTCCAAACACAAACTATCACCTTTAAACTCCTAGCTGAAGTTTACAGCATCCATCCAGTTCCTTCATGCAATCATGCATCGCCCCACAGAGGAATCAGGAAAATCCCAATTAAGGGTGTTGAGGAGCAGTGGGGTTTGACCCACACAAGCAGATAATAATCGTTCCCTGGGCTACGATTTGGAGAAGAGCATCCACAAATCCCTCTGCTGCCCTGAGTTACTAGTTTTGTTTATCTGATGAAGACAGCCACTCGCCTCATGGAATCGAAGAAATAAAAGTGGTTTTCCTTGTAAGTTTTCAATCTTAAAACAGGAAGTTTAAAACACGAGGTTTTAACGAAGGCGTGTTGCATTCAGGGTCAAACTTTCCTCTTTTAACACTTTCTTCTTGATGCTTTTTCCATTCATCCTCTCGACTCCTCAACCCGTCTCAATGGTTTGACCCATTTCTCTTCCTCTCTTCCTCCCTGACTTCCTTCATCTTGTTTTCGTTCATTCTCTGTGATCACAATTTCCTCTCTGACTGAAGATCACTCTAAAGTCTGTTTCAACACATTCAGGCGACATGTTGTCAGATCAATGAAAAAGAAACATTATGCTCCTCTGATTCATAAAATCTTGGAAGCTACCACAGAAGTGACCTGCCAATCACAGGGTAGCCCCACCCTGAAGCTTTCCTTGCTCACTGGGCTGTTTCACTCTAAATGGACCATATTTGACCAAATGCTGGATTGAAGAAGACTTGAAACTAGAGATTGAGACCATAAAGTCATGTTTACAATGTTTGATGAGAGAATAAATCAAGAGAGAAGTAGACTTATTCTCTCACAGACTTCTATTCAGTTGAACTTCATTTTTCAACCAGAGGAGCCACCCCCTGATGGCCAGCAGAGAGAATACAAGTCTAAGGCGCTTCAGTCTTGGCTTCACTTTTCAGAACCAGAGGTTCCCTTCCCGGTTGAACCCACTATCATTACTGCCTGGCTCCTGGTGTGGAAACAGACCTATAACCCAGAATACCTTTCTCCATAACGTTTCTGTGATGAAGCTTTTTGCAGCAGCAGGAGAAGAAGGATGTGTTTATCTTCTCTGTTTTATTTAGTTATTCATGTATTCATGTTTTGGCTGATGAATGTATTCATATTTGTAATTCGTTTCGTCAGACTTGTCTCTTCGCGGCAGAAAACACCACTGTGTTTAACTGCGAACTAGAACACTCAGCATCTCCACCAAAGCAACATCTACCTGTTGTATTCTTTGTTTTTATGTTTTTCACAAATGGTATAATGTGCAACAGACTCTGACGGCTGCAATTTCCCCCCTCGCCTTTGATGCCGACGCTGCTAAAACGTCTTTCATCCTGATCAGAGCGGCAGTTTGTTCGGTCAAAGCCGCGGTTCAGCATCTCTGTGTGTTACCCACACGTCTGAACGCAGGCTGAGAACAAACAGGCGTCGTGTCACAACGCCGTCTTTGAACGGCAGCAGATGTTTCTCTTTTTTCTGTTTTTTCATATTTACTACTTTTCTTTTAAACCCTCCCTCTCTCATGCAGGGGAAGTCAAACATCAGGTATAACAACAACTCTGGATATGTTCACAACGAGAATGAGGAGAAAAGAGAGCGCTCCACATGAAAGCAATTCATCACAGCATCTTTTCTTATTCTAATAAAAGGAAAAGGAACATATTGATTGAATAAGAACCAGGCAGGCAGGAATCTACATGAGGTCAAGAGTCCTTCTGCTTGAAAATCTGCAGTTCTTTAGGTTTGTTTTATCTTCTTAATTAAATGCTCAGTTAAAGTCAATTAACTCTCAACAACTTCAACTAAAACTTAGCTAAAATGAGAAAAGTGCACTACACAGTAAAGTGTTGCATTTCACTTAATCGTCCCTCCTGGCTTCCTTACAGTGAAGATGGCGGCAAAGGTAAAAAAAAAAGAGGGATTTATTTTGAAAATGAGTGTGTTCTAGTCCTACTCTATCTGTAAAGTGTTCTGAGATAATTTTGTTGTGATATGAATCCAATTGAATTGAGTTAGTGGGATTAGCTGTGGACAGACAGACGGACACACGCCACCAAAGCCTGATCTCCCTACAGGCGTACGTCTGCCAGAGATAATGTCCACAACTTTGTTATTTGTTGTACTTTGTGGTTATTTCCAGGAAACATTCTCCGAAATGACAGAGCAATTACTCAGAAAATTGCAATCAAATTGTAGTACACTGGCGAAGCAACTGTTCAAAGCTACAGTGTGTAGTCATGTTGCTGTTTAGTTAATGAAGAGAGGGATTGGCGTTTGTGAGAATAAAGCCATGAAACAGATGAATGAAATGTTAGTTTCTGATTGTTTCACTGCAGTTATGTTCTAAAGAACAAATAAACACAATCACACCTCCTCTCAAAGCTGGGGGAAGGTGCTGGATTTTGAATGAATGCAGCCCCACACACTTCATCCTGCTGTGGTCTGTGTGCTCTCTCTCTCTCTCTCTATCTATGTGCCTGTGTGGTCTTTCAGCCACAATGTTCCGCTGTTTGACCTGGAAATATGGACAGACTGGAGGTTGAACACCGCCAGTGGATCCAAATGCTCTTTGCTAATAATAATAATAATAATAATATTTTTTTTATTTATTATGCACTTTTCATTTACAAATCACAAAGTGCTATTTTTGCTACTTTTTTTAAAGAAATTGTTGTTATACCTTCCTATTATATGATGAAGAGGGAAAAAGAGGGGAGAAAAGAAAAAAACTCTCTGATTGAATTAATCAATTGTTGTCAATAACTAGTTACATACATACTGTATATAATAATTATTTATTTTAAAGTGCCTGTGTGTACAAACATGAATACATTGTAATAATATATAATAAATGATATGTTTGTAATAAATATATGAATTGTTTTTGTACCAATATAATCTTGATGTCAGCTCTTGTGAGCTTCTTGGAGTCTGATTTCACTGTTTTGTGGATGACAGATGTTTTTGAGATAATTCACATATTCCAGGTCTTAGAAGAAAGACATTTCTCTCCCAGTCTGTGCGTGTTCAGCCTGGTGTTCCTGCGGCCTTTAACGTTACCGTGACAGCGCTGGGTTCAGACTCGGCTCTCACAGCTCTGACCTGGAAGATTACTGTCATGAAAGAAACCGAGCGTCTTTTTACTTTCCAAAGAATTATGGATCCATAAAACAAAGCACTTATTTCCTATCATGAAGATCCAAATCTATATGTTACATGTGATGTAGTACCGAATCCTTTTGTTTATTTATAAGTTTGCATTTGATCTTTGTTTTATATTTATCTAACTGTGGCCAGTTAAGAAGAGCGAGAACCAGAATCAGCATCCGTGAAATCTTAGCCATACCTGTCCTCCCTCATTGTCCCTTCTTTATTTACAACTTCTTTAGACGCCCATTTTTTTTCTTTTGTTCCTCTTTCTTTACCTTCAGCTTTTCCTTCCTTCCTTGTCCACCTTTTCCCCTACCCTCCTTTCTTCCTTCTCTCTCTTTCTTTTCCTTCACGGTTTCCTTCTTATTGATTCCCCTTCAGCAGTCCTCCCCCTCTCTCTCTCTATCAGTAAATCACCATCTTGACAGCTCTATCTGTACTCACCCCCACCAATCACACACACACACACACACACACACACACACACACACACACACACACACACACGCACGCACACACAGTTCATCAATGTGTCCTTGTCCTCGTTGTCCTGCGGTTTGATGCTATCACTCTGTCTGCTCTCCCTCCGTCTCTACTCTCTCCTCCGTTGTTTCTTTCATATTTCATCCATAACATCAAACTGGTCTAAAATTTCAGATTTTTTAAACACAAATGCTTTATTCTACTGATCCGTAATGATTTCATCATAACTTTTAGAGTATTTTCTTTAAAGGACGATGTGTTTTTGTGGTGATTTTTTTGGGGGCAAATATCTACATGCCGTTTTCAAGTGCGCCTCTAAATAATTCATTCAACTCAGCCGGTGTTTTAGTCGGCGCGCAGCAGGGATGCTGAGCAGGCAGAACTGTGAGATTTGTCCTCAACAAAATTCAACATACAGATACTTGCCAAAACACACAAATGATAACATTATATTTACTTGTTTATTTATATTTCCCCTTTATAAATGAGAAGTTTACAAATGTAGTAGGCCTACCAATAGTTCTCTTTCAGGAAACGTCCTTGGAAATAATTCAGAAATGAAAGTAACAATTAATTAAAATAACAAATTAATTTAACTAAATTAAAGCATTGCCCAGATTTCAACAATAAATTCCGAGCAGAAAATTGGGAACGTTGGATGAATGGCTAAAAGCACTTTGTTGCTGGTTTCATTAAGGAGCAGAACGTCTTCCTTGATTACTTAATTTACTGCACCAGTTTTAAATTCAGCCATTTGTGAAGCACAGAGGTGAATCATTCTGTGGTCTTCTCAGGATTTACAGGTTCGCTCAGTCTTCTATGGTAGTAAAATGATAAATCACTCAGATTTGGAGGCAAAACATTCTGTCAACTAGACACTTAGAATGTAATGAGCCAGTTCCACTACTTCTAATTTATAGAGCCCCAAATTACACATTTCCCTCAGAGGGCACAATACGACACCTTCTGTCCCAGCACCCTCTCATCGGACATGGAAAGTTGAATTCAATATTGGAAGACAAAATTATTATTTGTTTAATTAAAATAATAATCAGCAGATTGATCAACAATGACACTATTACTGAGCTGAAAATCTCAAATGTACAGCAACCAACAGACCAGAAACCCAGAGATAGTGCTTGCTGTTATACCAGCTGACATTTGGCGAAGGCAGGGTACACCTGGAAAGGTCGCCAGTTCATCACAGCCAAACCGAAACAGACCCATGGAAAACCTTCCCAAACCTGACATCCATAAATTCATTTTCTAAACGACAGGACCAGAAAGCTACACAAACTATGCCCCTCTTTCTCCCTATAGTCAGTTATGGACACGTTGTGTCTGACTCTCTGCTCATTACATGGAATTTTCTTTTCAAAATAAATGTACAAGGTAGGTTTATGTACACAACAACTGGTTAACGTTTTGGAAAAGACCATTCTTTGCCATGTGAAATAAGTACATTTGCTATGTAACTTACATACGTGGCATTAGTAGTATGTAAGAAAAGTAAGGTCCATTAAGTCAATGTTGACTTAGTTTCACGCAGAACTCAAACAGCGGTCTTCTGGGTAAAGGTCCTGTGTTTGTTTCACCCACCCAGCCGATCTCCTCTGTAAGTAGATTTTTTAAAAACATTTTGTTGCTGTTCTGACTGTCTCACTATGACAGAGTGGTGTGTCTCATACAGATGTTGGTATCAGACGCCAAGGGCCACAGACCAAGCTCCGGTATTTGACTACTCACTGCTAAAGGAACAACAATCCTCGTCCAAAGAACCAATGTCAATTCAACGGGACCCGAAAAGACCCAAATACACTGAATTTTGGTCCTGGTATGACTCCAGTCCAGGGTCAGGTCTACAGCAGGCTGGGGTTAGGTGGGGTGGGTGGCTTGACTCAGACCACGAGTGAGTGGAGCCCACACAGGCAGAGCAGCTCCCTTTATAATAGAGGTGGAGACATAGAAGGATATAGAGCCGTCCAGGAGTTTAACTGATAAGATGAGAGTCAGTGACAGTGAGGTGGACGACAGCCAAGACCATTTGAACACACACACACACACACACACACATACACACACTCTCTCTCACTCTCCCTCCCCTCTCTCTCTCTCTCTCTCTCTCTCTCTCTCACAGTGGCTGACACCATGGATGAGTGTCTGAAAAGCAGACTGCATTAAGACTTTGGACAGTGTCCAACAACTGTGTGTGTGTGTGCGTGTGTGAGAGAGAGAGAGAGACAGAGACAGAGAGAGAGTTTAAAGTCTGCTGCCTGCCAACAGAGAATCATCTTGGCTGAAAGGAGCAAACAGAGAAGGAACAGTCCAATCTGTCTCAGAGACGCCGTGAAAACTAACTAATCAAATACCAAATATTCATTGATTAATCCTGAAATCATGAATCTGATTAAGCTGTGTGTGTGTGTGTGTGTGTACTGTATTTTTTAAAACAAATGATAAAACAACAAATAAAATAGGATGTATTATTAAGAAGTTTATATTTATTAAGTAGTAAATATAATAATAATGTGGGCTGCACGGTGGTGTAGTGGGTAGCACTCTCGCCTCACAGCAAAAGGGTCCTGGGTTCGATTCCCGGGTCGGCCCGGGTTCCTTCTGTGTGGAGTTTGCATGTTCTCCCCGTGTAAGCGTGGGTTCTCTCCGGGTCCTCCGGCTTCCTCCCACAGTCCAAAGACATGCAGGATGGGGATAGGTTAACTGATGACTCTAAATTGCCCGTAGGTGTGAATGTGAGCGTGAATGGTTGTCTGTCTCTACATGTTGGCCCTGTGATAGACTGGCGTCCTGTCCAGGTGTACCCTGCCTTCGCCCAATGACAGCTGGGATCGGCTCCAGCCCCCCCGTGACCCTGAATACAGGATAAGCGGTAGAAAATGGATGGATGGATATAATAATAATATAATATCATAATACAATGATAAAGGCCAGCTAAAAATATATTATTTTAAATGTATTTTGATGTCTACAAGAGGAATATACTTTGACTATGTTTTGATGCTGATACTTATGTAGTTTTACTTAAGTATTTATTTATTTATTTCGGGCATGTCAGTTAAATCATCATCATCACACATGGCCAATAAGATTGGGGTTGGGTGGTTCGCTCAGTCACGTCCCTCACCATCACTCTCTAACACGCTGGGGAGTCCTGACTCTGAAGTACTACTACAGTCGCAGAACACAGTCGGTGATGTTGTGAATAAAAAAAATAGCTTGGGTTTAGGCGATAAAACCACGTAGCTAGATTTAGGAAAAACATCGTGGTTTTGGGTCAAACGTGAATGTGAAAGTACGTAAGGGACACGCTGTGAGCACAACAAGCAGCATGTGACCTCCGTCACACAAGCTATTTCTAAAGTGGAAGTCAATCGTAACGTTGGGAACACAAACAACACACTGGTCTCCTGTTTGAAAGTCCTGTGTTTGTTTGAAGCGTCTGCCACCAAAGCCCGAACACTCCCAGGGCATTTCCTCACAGCGAGCCCTGACGACGGAGTCCGGACCAGGACCTGGACCAGGACCACGCTGTAAGGCTAACACAAACTGATGAGCCCCACTAGAGATGCTTGCAGCTGGAGATTGGCCTGGAGAGGCCGGCCAGCCCACCCGTTACGAAATGTGGAAATATGTTCAGCTCATTATAAAACGGTGGCAGAACAAAATAGACTTTGGGGGTCCAAATTAGTCGAAATATTGGAAGAACCCCATAGAACCTGTTCCATGATCGATAAAGAAAACAATGGCTTTTACCTGCAAGTGAGTAAAACCATAGTGAAATCTGATCTCTTCCGCTCCAACAAAAACCTACAGGAAGCAAAGAATCCAAATGTGTAATGAAGTGAAGTTCACTGTAAAGACTCTGGAGTGGAAACACATTAACGGTCGAGCCGTAGAGATGGCCTTCCATGACACTCTGACATCCAGACGGTGGATGTTGGAAAAAAGTGGCTCGATAATTTTGTTTTCTTCCCAAAAGGCCAGTGCCATAATCAATTTAGTATGCTTTGAGTCTAAATGCCCTTCACCTCAGCGACTACCTTCATCTGTCAGAGGGGTCGATAGCTGAACATTTCTGCTTTCACTGTCAGTGAAAATGCATGCAGTTGAACTCTGGCACCACAGTAATGACCACGTTGCTGGTCTCGTCTAGAAAACACAGTGTATGTAATAATAGGATATCAGCAATGTTTAACGTAACAAAGTGCAATACTTTCTTACTGTCTTTAATTCAAATTTTCAGGAATCTGTACTTTTTTGAACTAATATCTGTATTTTCTACTCCTCACATGTTATAAACAGGCTCGATACTTTAGTTTGAATTTATTTGAAGGGAATTATCCATCATTTCTTTTCTCATTAATATGACATGAGATTCATTTAGCCTTGTATGTTGAGTACATTTCAGAGCCTGTACTTTTTCACTTTTTCTTAAAGAAGTTGAATCAGTACTTTTCCGAGAGTCTTTTTGAAGTATCTGTACTTCTTCTTGAGAACAGAATGTCTATAGAACGACTATGTCACATCCTGTGTTCCCCATAGGACCTTATTTTGGAAAGAATACGTACGGTAGTTGGTAGTTGACGCGAGGGACAATTATAATTATTATTTTTTTGTCATTGTAAAAGATAAAAAGGCAAAACTTGTCACACTTGTCATAGTTGCCCCGTTCTATTGTTTAGTTCAGTGTGACACCGCGACGTACACCACTTACACAACTATTACGTTGTTAGCTGATATCATTTATCATCATCATAATTCTTTTAAACAGCTGGGAGGTCCACCTGTTTTCGTGGGTACATCCCGGTACGATGCTCCCTTTTGGGACTGATTTTTTATCTCTTATATCTTATAGTTACTATAAGAGTCAGGCAACATCATGCAACTTTCTTGACTCTTTTAAATTGACAAACATCACGTGTAATTCAAACGGGGGGAAAAAATGTTCTCTCCGTATATATTTTCGTTTGGGATTTCCATGGTTCAAGTACATTAACTTTGATACTTTTCCAGTTGATAATGCGCCTTAGTTCCACAGTTATTTTGGTGAACGTAATCTAAAGATCAGTAAGGCATTCTTTATTATTATTGTAAAGTCATTTCTTGCTAGTAATATTGAATATTGTACATTATAAAGGAACTTTCCTGGTCGTGTTGTTGAGTGACTTTAACTATTGAGTTGTATACATCTGTACTGTATACATCTGTCAAATGTCTACACCTTTAATGCTGAGGTAACCCTGGATGATCCAAGTCAATGACTGTTACGGCTCCGTAGGATTTTAGCATCGATATCATGAAGAGCCTTGATCTGTCCGATTGATTTTCTAATGATATAATATGATATTGTTTTCGATGTTATCTGTGTCATATATATGTTCCACCTACTCCAGCTCTCTCCTGCTGGATTTCACTGTGGGGGTTGTGGGTTTGGTCCAAAACCCTGAAGCAGCTCCACCTTAACAGTTTCCATCAGTTACATGCATGGTGTGTGTGTAAAGGTCCCATCTGCATGGAGACACCAGCTGGACAACCCCGAGTTTAGCATCCAGCCTTCATTAACAGGTCTCACCTGTGGTCCGCCCTCTGCCTCTCACTGAACTATAGCTCTGATAATCCCGTTGACAAGCTCACAGCTGAGCTCACTCACAGGAACCAATCAGAGGGACCGATGTGTCCTTCCATCCATCACGGACACAGAAGCCGTGGCAGTGGTGGTCGCTCGGAGCCGACCAGCACTTAACATTTGTCACGGCGATCAAACACATATCTGTTCTCCGGGATAGGAACATGATGTCGCCGTGGTTACAGGGTTGGTTGTTACACATTACAGTAATCTATTACTTTTGAACGGAAACAAAGCAATAAGACATGTTACCAATATGATCGTGGTAATATAATTGCCACCTAAAAAAATTGGTTTCTGTTAATCTGAATGTACTGCTCAGAGAACCACACACACACACACACACACACTCCTCTCTCTCTCTCTCTCTCTCTCTCTCTCTCTCTCTCTCTCTCTCTCTCTCTCTCTCTCTCTCTGGTATTAACACAATTGGTCTTAATTAAGTCTCATTCAGCCTGCTGTGTTTCCTGCAAATTAGTGTGTGTAGCATGTGTGTGTGTGTGTGTGTGTCACCTCCATCAATCGCAGCCTGTTTGTTTTTTAGTGTGTAAATTAAATTAATGACAGCAGATGTTCTGATAATAAAGATCTTTTACATTTGTTATTTCTGCAGCTCCACGTTTGGGACACTTGACAGCGCTGGTGAGTAGAAACTGCTGCTGTTAAATACATTCATTATTATAATTATTGTTAAAACATGAAATCAACTTCTTACACCTGTGTAGTTTTATTGATAACTGTATACAATCATTTCTTTTTTTGCATCATTTTTTCTGACATTTTAATTTGAAAGTGTCATCAATTGATTTGATTGTTGTTTTAAAACAGGTTGTGAGAAGAAAACATAGTTGAGACAAAGAAAATGGATGAAGACTGAATGGGAGAAGAATGGGATTCATTTCACACACACACATCTACACACACACACACACACACACACACATCTACACACACACACATCTACACACACACACACACGCACATCTACACACAACTAAACACATTGTGTTTTCCATTTGGTCCCTGTCAAAACGCGTTGAGAGACAGTGACACTCCATCCCCTGAGACAAATATGAGTGTGTGTGTGTGTGTGTGTGTGTGTGTGTCTTTGTGTCTGTTTGCAGGTTAAAACCCCAATAAGCGTTCGGTCGGCACGTTGTTAACAGAGACCTTTCCTGCTGTCAGACACAATTACCAACCGGTCAACAGCAGACCAATTATACAGATGCACACGCACACACACACACACACACACACACACACACACTATGTGAATGACAACAACAGGGTAGCTTACTGTCAAAGAGGCGAGGAGGGAGTAGCTGTCAAAAGACACACACACACACACACACACATGCAGAAATTCCCGAGTGACGATTTTAAAGTGGCTTTGTGTCAAAGCGAAATGGGAATAGCTGTCATGCATGTCACTATAACACACATACACACACACACATTGTGTAGTGATACCTCAGGTCAACATTGTGTCCATTCCCAGTGCACTGTCACTTTAAATATTAACCATCGCATTCATTATGAATGTGTTCATGAATACATGATACCCTGATGCAAAGCTGAGAAAAACGGGGTCAACACTTCATGTCGGATATGAAATACAAAATCATGATGTTCCTTAGTTCTGGTCTAATTGCTTTTAATGGTCATTACAGTGATGAGAGTTAAAGGCAGTGACCCAAATCACAATAAACCGCATTTTCTCATTTATCAGAGGGAATTTAGTGCTTAAATGAGCGTTCCTGGACATTTTTTTTACAACCATTTCACATTTCATAGGTTGCTCAACCATTTTGAAGAGTTTGGTAAATCACAACAGTTACAGCTAACCAGCAAGACTACACACAGTCTGAACAGTGAACAACAGTCCAGCCCTGAAGCTAAGCCATTTAGATCGTACACCCTAGGAATCATTGCTTTGTTTTGGTAGATTGGTGCACAAAGCTATTGTGAAATATTATTTTGATTCTGTGGAATCTTATTCAAAAATAACACCAGGTTCAAACAGCATAGCTCCTTAGAAGCTGAACCCACTTCATACATACACACCATCTAACCCAAAGTCTATGTGTAGCTTACGACAATGGATGGATGGATATATGTGTGTACAGTTACAGTCGTTAGCCGCTGAGCGACTGTGACAAGGCTGATAATCATCCATAATCAATACAAGCTGGCCGATCAGTCGCGGTGTAATGTGATCATTGACAGCAACAGTATGCAGAGACGGATTTGGTGCGTTAACAGCGGGATAATATCAGAGAAAAAATCTGCGGAGTGGAGTGAAAAAAAAAGGTGTCAGAGCAATTCTATTGGTCTTTGATCACAGATTCACTTCCTGAAAACCCCGAGAGTCGAGATATAAAACACGGCAGCTAAAAGCTGCAGGATGAAAGGACAGATCAGGATGAAAAGGAATATCAGCTGGTGGAGGGGGGGGGGGGTAGTCTGGGTTTTTGTTTAAAAGCCACTAATTCCCTCCTTCTCCCCCAGTCTTCACATCTCCTTTAATCTTCCCTCCTTTCCTCTTCCATCGTCTTCTTTTTTCCTGTTTATTTGTTTCGTTTCGCATTCACACTTCATTTTTCAGTCTTACGCTCAAACTCATGCTTTCCCTCATCAGTAATGATAAAGCAGGGCTTTAGAGATTGGTTTCCGATATAATAAAAAGAAAATAACACCTCGAAGTGCAAATGTCTTTTACTTTTTGTTTTAAGAGAAGAAAATATGATTAGAATTCAAAAGTGTTTGGAAGTGATTTGTACAACTCAACCCACCAGTATGTTCCCGTAGTAACGGTTGGTCTGAGCAAACTGAGCAGAAAGAAACAGAAATTGGGTCCATGTTGTTAGGAAAATCTCTTTCAGCTGGAAGCCATTTCCAGAGGTGGGAGGTCGGCGGTGTGCAGCTCAGTCTGACAGTCCACCAATCTGCCTCCAACCCAATGCTGCCACAAACCTCGAGAGTCTGGTGAAAAGGTCAGTGTAGCATGAATGCAGGACCTAGAACTACAATGACTAGAAATGCTACAACAACTACACGGCCTGGAGAACGCCACAGCCGAGGGCTACAGCAATAAAACCTCACATCTAAAACGGCTACAGGATGTAGAGCCGGGATGGTCTGAGGGCAGAGAGCTTTAAACCAATGGCTTCTAGTGAGGACGACCACAGAGAGTGAGAATGAAACGGTCTGGAGCTACAAAGACAAGGCGACTCGTGGATGTAGTCATGGTGTCGTCCCCCATTGGTTTGTGAACTACGGTTTTGAAGATTTGACATCTTTATTTTTTGCAACCAACAAAGGAAGTGACCATATTTGTACTGCGGAGGAGTGACGGGTGGATCTGATGAACACGAGCTACAGAGCAGCAACCTTACTTTATCTGGTAAGAAGCTGCTAACGTTAGACTTCATAATTCAACTTTACAGCTAAGTGTTAAAATCATCTTAGTAGCTAACTGCTTTGGTAGCGATAGTAGCGACAGTAACGATAGTAACGACAGTAGTGAAGCGGTCAATCACAAGGTAGCCCCCCTAAAGCATCCCCTGCTTTCTGGTCTGTCGGACTCTAAAGGGATCATTATGTACTAAATGAATATCATGCTGGATTGAAGAAGACTTGAAACTCGCGACGGAGACCATAAACTCATGTTTACAATGTTTACTGAGATAATAAATCAAGTGAGAATTAGGACCATTTTGTCAAAGACTTCCATGTAATTGAGTTACCCCCTGATGACCAGTAGAAGGAATGCAAGTTTGAGGTACTTCAACATTGGGGGGTTATACTTTAAGGGGAGCATTTTATTGAAAAGACAGTGTACTACGTGGAAGAGAATGTGCAGTCAGATAGACCATAAAGCAGGGTATGAATCTGGGCGTGGCTAACATGTGATTGACAGGTCACTACTACCCAAGCCTAGCTAGCATCGCTACCACGCTACCAATCAGCTGCTAAGATGACTTTAACACTTAGCTTTAAAGTGGACGTAGAATTATGAAGCTAACTTTGTTGACATCTTCACACCTGAATATCTCAGTACTCCCTCACTAAGAAGCCCCCCCCCCACCACTCAACAAAAGCATGTCTGTTTACTGGCTCCACAACAATGGGACCAGATCCCCATGGTGATCAAGACAGCTGAAACATCTACACATTAGACTGAAAACTCATCGGACCATGAATAAATCAAAATATGTTTTTTCTCAATTTCATTTTGTCCTGACATGTTTGATGTTTTATAGTTGATGTGCTCGCATTTCTGTTGTATCAACAAGGTTGAACGCACTTATTGTACGTCGCTTTGGATCAATGCGTCGGCCAAATCAATGCAATGTAATACTGAAGCTTCTCCATCATCTGGTTGACCATCCGATCCCTCCACCTTCTCCTCCCGGCTTTCCTTCCTCACTCTCCTCCTTGACTTACACCTTTCCCTCGCCCATTCCTCACTCCAATCAGTTGCTTCTGTCTTTCACTCTCTTTCCTCTTTTCTTCCAGTCCCCTCTCACCCAATGTACAGCTAAACCCCCTATTACCTCACAGCGCTGGCCTTCGGCATCACATGACCAACTACAGGATCAATAATATTGATCAGTTATCCCAGTCTCCTTCTAACCAGCGTTGTTGGCTATGTGTGTGGGTGTGTGCTTGTGTGTGTGTGTGTGTGTGTGTGTGTGTGTGTGTGTGTGTGTGTGGGTCAGTTTACATGTGTGTAAAGTGCTATCCGTGTTTGTTTGCATATTGATTTCACCCAGTTCACTGTTTGCATGCATTGACCTGTTTGGATTTAATGAGAATTAATGTAAAATGTTGAGGTTTGACCTTATTTGCAAACACACCCCCACACACACACACACACACACACACAGTGCATTGTAAATGAGCGCTTGTTGTCTAGCTCTCTTGCATAAATGAATTATGTAAATTCATCTCTCTCTGCAAAGCTTACACGTCACTGTTTTTGAGTGTGTTTACCCTCTAAATAGAAGCCCATAGAGCACTTCACACTGAGCACATTAACTGTGACTGAGACTGTCAGTCAGCCGCTTGTTTAATCAGAGCAATGTGTTCGAATGTGTGTCATCGAGGGCCACCCTGGCACTCACGGTTCCGGCGGCATAAATAATGTCAGGTGACATGCATTTCCACACTTGTTTGGACATGAAGCTTCCACTAAATAATACATTCAGTTTCAGCTCATTTGTTTTGCCAAAAATGGTTTGAAACAATGATAATTGCTGCTGGATTGTTTTGTCAATTTGTCTTCCAATCCAGGAAGTACAACACGCCAGGGTGTCTGATTGGATGTAATGAAATTCAGTGCTGTGATGTTTTTTCAAGCATTCTGCTGAAGATGTCCTGTAACAGTAGCAAGAGTGTGCAAGCTCCTGTAGTCTTGGGGCAACAAGACAACTTGGTTTGGTTTTGGTTGAAATTTTTTTTTTATGTAAAATGATTACAGTTACACTTACGTGGACTTTTGGTTTCACAAGGGACACAAACAGCGGCCTCCTGGGTGAAAGTCCTAACAATCCTCCTCCTCTTAACGGATCTAATCTAGGAATCAAAAATATGAAGGCAATGCTGAAGTGCCTTAAACTTGCATTCTCTCTACTGGCCATCAGGGGGCGACTCCTCTAGTTACAAAAAGGAGTCTGAATTGCATGGAAGTGCAATTAGATATAGGTGTCGTTCCGTGAATCTGATCTGATCAGCCGTCAGATTCTTTTTCTTTTCACTAGAGTACGTAATGACATCATCATGACTCCACCAACACAAATGCACATGGATGCAATTCACATCAAACATCCAACAACAATGGTAACCCTTCACTCAGAGGTCATACATGACTTAGAAGTTAAAGAGGTGCTGTTTGCCACCTGTGTTCATGTGTCTGCATGTGAAGCGTCTGTGTTGGCTAAGCGTGTGTTTTACCTGTGTGTGGATGTATTTGCACATGTGTGTAGAAATGCTCTGCAGGCTCATGTCCTAGACTAACAGGTGTGTCTGATTGAACCTGGTCGGATCGTTAGAAGGCTTTTGTATCTGCTGAGCAGCAGTCAGTTAATCATGCCATTGCTCTTTGTGCAGGAGACTGTGCTCGGATAAAAGAATAGCTGCCTGCCACTGAAGGTGTTTTCTGCTCTTTGTGTTGGAATAAAGACGGGCTGAAAGGCTCGACTCAGTCTGAGCAATGAGGTGTGTGTTTTGTGGGTTTCTTCCATTTATTTCTGGGGTTTCTATTTAAATACACTGACAGTTAACTTTATTATGTGGTTACAAAGGTTGGAGGTAAGTTTGACTTGGACGCCACTAAACTACAATCATGGGAATTCTTAGCTTTTCTTGAACTAAAGACAGAACAGGACTTCCCTGTGTTTTAATAAGAAGCTCCCTGCTTTCTGTTGCTGCACTTCCTCCATGTTTACCTGCCATCGAGGGTTAAACATGGGACAAGAACTGGATGTAGTTCCTGTGACATCACCTAGTAGTTTGTGGACTCCATTTTGGACGTCGCCATCTTAGCAACCAGGTAAAGGAAGTGACCATATTTGGACCGTGGAGGAGCGAGTGTCAAGCTGCTAACAAAGTTAGCTTCCAAAATTCAAGGTAAACTTTACATCCAACATGTGACATTAGCAAAGCTGTGATTGTGACCTGTCAAACACAAGGTAGCCCCTCCCTAAAACATCCCCTGCTTTATGGTCTATTTGCCACTTAATGGACCATAATTGACTTGAACAGAAATGAACATCATGCTGTATTGAGTAAACTTGAAACTAGTGAATGAGACCATAACTCAGTTAATTTGTTGTGATTTAAGTTCACCTGATAAGCAGTGAGGCCGCATATATATCAAAGGTTTTTATTGTGAAAGGTAAGAATGAACGGAGCTGTATCTGCTGCCGCTGTAAATGTGTGGGCAATAATCATACGTTCCCAAATTAAATTAATAAATAAGTACAAAGTATATTGTGGCTATTTGTGTTGTGATGCTCTACGCACATTGAATAAATGATTTCAATTGATTTGTTCAGTCACGTTGCTCTCTTCTCTTGTTCTTCAGCGCAATGCATGATGGTAATGCTCAGTTAAAGACCATCAGTTGCACACTACTTTTCGAGATGAATTGTGGGAAACTGAGTTTATATAGGGTGTAATAACTAGATATTCAGACAGTACTACAACATGGTGAACTCACTATAAAATGGGTAGTGAGTGATTTTCAGACTCACTGCCAGTATCATCTTAGTATTTTTCCACAGAACTTATTCCTTCAGTACAGTCATCGCATAATTACCTTCTCTTCTCTAAAACAAAAAGTGTTGTCATTTATTCCAAATCAACTGTAATTTCTGCTTCCCGAGGATGTGCACAATGTTCCTTCTTATTACACAGGCAAGACAACAATATCTCAAGCCCAATTTGGCTCTTTGAAAAGATAGTGTTAGTCTGACCCATGGGTGTGATTACAACCACAGAATCAGTTTTCACCTTCCAGCCAGACTCAAAACTCTTTCTACGCTTCGAACTACACTGTGTGCATCTTTCCAAATTTAAAAACATACAAGGAATTTAAAAGAATACATAGATATTTCCAAAATTACATACAGTATAATCGCACTAAGAAGTCAGTCAAGGAACAGAGTAATTGAAATCTGAAAAACCTCTTAAAAATATGAGATATGAGGTTCAGGAGGACAATTACTGCACATACTACCGCATAGAACAGGCTATACGGTAGCCTAATATATTCTCCGAAAAATACTCAAATGACAACAAGAAAGAAACGGCCGACAAGGTGTCAATGCAGAAGTACAGAAAGACGTAAAAACGACTTCAAAAGTCTTTTAATCTGAAAACAGCTGAAGACGGCGTCTGGCTAATTGGCTAGTTAGCTCGTTAGCTTGTTAGCTAGTCCTCCTCTGGATGAGGCGGAGCGACAGACCCAGCACTACTGGTGTTCTCCAGCCTGCTGCTCAGCTCAGTGTCTCTAATCAGTGTGGCATTAAAGAATGACTTAACAAACTTACTAGCCAGCTCTCCGCCAGTAAGCTAGCTAGCTTGCCAATGCCACTGCTTTTATGTTGAAATGTGTTGCAGGAAATGAGCCAACCTTATAAGAGTGTGTGGTTGAAGCATTATGTTCTGTCTCTCTGTTTCACTGTATACAGAAGTGGCCCACTACAGCAATCGCTATGACAATGGGAAACATAAAAATGGCCGCCGCTCCGACCATCCGGCTACGTTGATTTGAATGTCATATTTTATTTCTATGGCGTTAACACTATGCGTCGGTGGGAAGCGTAGTTTGTCAGTTCACAGCAGTACTACACATGGCTAAAAAAAAATTCAACAGCCGTAATTTATGTGAGCTGGGTAACAGTGACCAACACCAGAATAATGTTTCATAAAAGGTCGTTGTTTAATGTTTTATTCAGCCATAAACAACCAAATCTTGGTTAGGCTAATTTTTGGGACAAAGAGGACATGATTCATGATTCGAGATGACGCATAATTCAGGATGTTTTTAGGACTTCACCTTAATGATACCACGTTTTCCTATCAACCATCGGGGGCGCCACAGAGACATCTCTGTGTCCTTCTCAGATTGCATCTGTTTTACCAATTCCCTGGATCAATTCTTCCTTCAGTGTGTTTGTGTCTCTGGGGGAACATCTGCTGTCATCCTCCTGATCTGAAAGTATAAACACCGAGACCCTCTGATACGGAGAGGGGGGGTTGTGCACACAGACGAGGATTTCTATCGACTGACACCTTATCACATTTCCTGTCAAATCTTGACAAATACTGTCAGACTGTGTGTGTTTGTGTGTGTGTGTCTTACATTTAAAGCCTGACTACTGGCCCAGAGACCAGATCCGACACGAGCAATGGTTTTTATTTTACTTTGGAGAAGGCACTTCGTTTTTTTGGCAAGTTTTCAAATCTCTGAGTTTGTGTTTTTACTGCACTACAATGCCTCATAAAGACTTAGGCCCGAAGGACTTATTGATTATTAATAAAACAGAATATTTATCTGTGGAGCTTTTCATTAATGGGAGTGTACCGTTTTATTTCCTTTTTCACTATTTGTAGTTATTTGATTTTGTATTTGATTTCATTGCCATCTTGAAATGTCCAAGCATGTAAAACACGTTGATCTGCAAAGTGCTGTCTGAATAAAGATGACTACAGCTGATAGAATTCGAGCAGCATCATGAGAAATGGAAATGTTTTTTGGAGCCTGACACACGCTAAGATTTAAAGTCAGGAGTCAATAAAGCACAGAAGTATTATCACCATCAGTACTACTGAGTATTGTACATTATTATACGGAAGAGGATTCAGGCAAAATGTCAGAAGTGTGAGTTGAATCTCAGAATTGTGCAAATTGAGTGAGATTACATTTAGAATTCTAAAATGGTCCATTCCAGGCTTGTGATTTTAATTCTATATGTCATCTCAAAAAAAAAACTTTAAACTGAGAATTGAGGGGGCGACTCATTTTAGAATCCTGAATTTAAAGTGCTTTTTTATGCGTTCATCCTCAGAATGCTGTAAATAAAGTCAGATTAAAGTTCTGAGTTCGATCTTAAAAAGAATCTCTCAGAATTATTTGTTTAATCCCAGAAAAATAGATATGATCATTGTTTTTCACGTGGCCTGTAAACCCTCTGCACTGGTATTACGTTTCTGTTTTCCATCATCACTATTGTTAGCCCTATTTTTTTGTGTGGTTGCCGTGCCGACCGGTCCTTGGTCGAGTGTTGACGAGGCCTTCACTCGGTAAGAGTCCCATCGCATTCTGCTCCCGAGTCTCCTGGTGCGTCTTCACAGAACAGTGTGTGATGCAACGCGATCAGCTGATGAGTTTGTAATGTTTATTCTTTATTTATCAGATTGTTTATTTGACTGTCAACGAGGGCTTCTGTTGCCCGTGACAGACGCTGAAGACTCATCAGCGCTCAGACACATCTGCTGCTGGGGGGGAACCACAACGCCTTCCACCGGTCTGTGTGTGTGTGTGTGTGTGTGTGTGTGACATATTGGCTGACCGCAGCTCCGTCTCAAGGGACGGCAGTTGGAAAGCCTGTGGCTTCTGTCTTGATTGGTCACGGATGTCTCACACACACACACACACACACACACACATACACACACACACACGGTGTAAGCCTGACAGATTGGTAGTTTATGGGTGTTAACAGACAGAGGGAGCCTCTTTCTTCACCATCATCAGTCATCACTGCAGACCCTCCTCCTCCTCACACACACACAGACACACACGCAGACACACACACAGAGAATAGCCCTGCATGTGCTTGTTGTTTATTAAAGCAGGAAATAAACAGGGATCTACCGGGCGGCTGCAGGTCAAGAGTGTGACCCCCACAAAGAAAGCCTGTGTGTGTGTGTGTGTGTGTGTGTGTGTGTGTGTGTGTGTGTGTGTAAAAAAAGGACATTTAAGGGGTGCAATTGGAGGTCAAAGGTCAACAGCGTGTTGACCTGGAGGGAAGAAGGAGGTTACCAGCCGGACAAAAAACCCCAGAGAGGAGTGGTAGAGCCGAATCTGGAGGGTAGCAGACGCTGCTAACGAGGAATTGAACATGTTAATGACAGAAACTCAGACGTGAGACCATCCAGTCTGATCCATTGTTCTCCCATACGTTCAGGCTCCGCCCACTAGAGTAATACCAATGAAAACGTTTGAATCCAGCCATGGAACAGAACCTGACACATACTATTGTGTGTGCTATACTCCTAATGAATAGAATAGAAGATTAAACAACAAACACTAGAATTATTTTTAGTTGCCTTAGATAATAATAATAATAATAATTTCAAAAAAACATTTCTCATCAGGCCACAGATTGTTGCAGGTGAAAGTCAGCAGCTTGGCAGACTGAGGCCAGTTCAGCTGTTACAATGACTGGAGCATTGTAGATGTGGATATAAAGTTTGTAACGATCAGAGCAGAGTGTTACTGGTTACTGGACAAGCTGTTTGGCATCTCCCAGACCGCCTCATGCTCTCTGCTGGTCTCCGTGGTATCTGGTCTCACAATGGGCCCAGTAGACCCATTAGTAGAATCCATCCATCCCATCTATTTTTCTCTCACCTAAACTGAGTTTCGGTGAGTTACTCCAAGTATATTTTGCAATGTTTTTTAACCTGTCCGAGAGAACATTCGGAATCAATTACCTAGTGGACTAGTGGAGTCCTCCGCTTTCTGGGCTGGACCCATGGGGTGGACCCAGGCGGTGTGTGCGGCCCCCCGAGGTGCTGCTGTAATCTGCTCACCCAGGCCTGGATCCCCATAGAGGCAATGAACTGCACCCATCACCCAACTGACAAGCTTCTAGTGACACACAAAGGCTAAGGCTGTGCAACTAATACCATTTCAATTATGATTTTGGCTCCCAACCATTATCAATATAAAAAATCAACATAAAACCATGACCCGCCACATTCCTTTTCTCAACAACTCTTGTTTTGTGTTGTGTCATGAATCAAGGATGTTCGTCCCAGCATGAGAGGATCCCGTCGTGGGGTCCTTCAGCAGTGCACTGACCGGTTCTAGGTCAGCTTGGATGAGAATGGGTTGAAGGTGGTGCCTGAGTGTACCCATCACCCAGCCCACTAGGTGCTCGCCGTGGCCTCGATATCTTCAAATGTGTCTTCACCATTCATATCTATGCAACCAACTGATTATTGTTGACTCGAGCCAAAATTCTTCATAGATCTAGCAATGTTCCCAAAGCCAATGAGTCATCGTGTTAAATAAATTATGATCTCAATGATGACCTAAATAGTCAGGATTATGTTTTTTCCCCATAATGGAGCAGCCCTAAATAACGTATTAGGTTCATTCCAGAACCTGCACTCATTGCTTTTAAGAAATCTTGTTTTACTGCTTCATTTTCAAGTCGAGACGAGCAGTTAACTACTGCAGCCGACTCATGTAAATGACGTAGCACATTGATGATGGGCCCACCTCGTTCATGATGGACGGATGTATCGTGTCCTGATAAAAGTGAATATATTGCATGAAAAACTCTATGGATGAATGAACCTTGAATAAAGTTAGACTTATGGACTTATGGTTTTCAAACCTTAAGTTTGGCATTTTGGCCGTCGCCATTTTGGATTTTGGCCGTCGCCATCTTGGATTTTTGCAACAAATGAAAGGAAGTGGCCATATTTGGACTGTAGTGGTGTGATGATCTGACAAAGACAAGCAGCAGAGTGGTTCCCTAACTGATTTGGCTGGGTAGCCCCCCTAAAGCATCCCCTGCTTTCTGGTCTGGTGGACTCTAAATGGACCATAATGTACTAAATGAACATCATGCTGGATGAAGAAGACTTGAAACTAGAGATTGAGACCATAAACTCATGTTTACATTGTTTACAATGTTTACTGAGATCATAAATCATGTG
The DNA here is from genome assembly GCA_029853015.1 of Chelidonichthys spinosus. Classification (NCBI taxonomy): domain Eukaryota; kingdom Metazoa; phylum Chordata; class Actinopteri; order Perciformes; family Triglidae; genus Chelidonichthys; species Chelidonichthys spinosus. The sequence goes on from CM056840.1 coordinate 3,814,526, forward strand.
AGAAGTTGGCTCATTTTCTCATTGACGTCAATGTAATCAGAATTCTATTTACAACCAGATGAGTCTGAATGCAAGTTTAAGGCACTTCATCTTGGCTTCACTTTTCAGAACCAGAGGTTGCTGCCTGGGTCTACCTTATTCTATATATGTGCTATTGTAAGCAGGGAGTGGCAAGTATCAGTAGTACATTTACTAATGTGTGTTTGATTGTTTTAAAAATGATTGGATCGTGATGTTTTGCACTAACATCTCAAATTGTTAGTATTTCAGAACTATGTATGACTTTGGATCAGAAACAGACAGCAGTCCCTCAGCTGTTCATTTAGAGATGTTAGAGAAAGTAGCAACAAACAAAATGAAGCTTCAAAATGAAAATGAAGAAAATGAATGAAACCCTCCACCAAGCAGAATTGGCATTTCAATCAGCACAATATCAAAGTTTTATAATATGATTATAGTGGCATCATCAGTAAAGCAACCATAGGCGACCTGCCTTCCACTGTTTGAACTTAGCCGATGGCAAACTGGTAATACATATGAATGAGAGTTTTTTGGAAATATTGAAGTGCCCTCTCATCCGCAGGCCATATGACAGCCAACAGTTATTTACCGTGGATTTATGTTTTTTCCCTTCTCCCTAGAATTTGTCATTTTAAAGTGATTTTGTTAACTTTCATTGTTGAACAAGATTATCTGACCTCAGACATCGCCTCTCTCCTCTACTTCTTCAGGCTCAGGGCCAGCTGTCGCAGCAGTGCTTCATCTGCCCGATGTCCAGTTTAAGGTCCTGAACCAAGGACTGGAACTCTGCAGGTTCTCCTCTCTATTTTCACAATGGATGAAACCATCCTTTCTAACACCAGGTCATCATCACTTGATGTTTAATGCATTGTTAATTTGCCATGGCACAATGTTTTGCGTGTTTGAAGTGAATTTCCGTGCTGATTTTTCGCATCGCTGTTGGCGTGTAACAGCTTTAAGCAGGACCATCTCATTAGCAGCCTCCGCTGGCTGAATCTGAGTCACTCTGAAACAACAAGTCCTTCTTTAACAGCAGAACTGACCACAGAACTGTTTTATCTGCTCATTCACATCAGCTGATGCTGAGGCTTCACAGAACTAAACCTGCAGCGAGGTTTGAAATAATTCTCTCTATGCACACACACACACACACACACACACACACAGAAGCAAACAGACAAACCCCCTTAAGAAACACCCAGAGGTCTGTGTGTTTATATTTAGTGCACATGTTAAGCCACCAAGGATGTGTGTGTGTGTGTGTGTGTGTGTGTGTGTGTGTGTGTGTGTGTGTGTGTTGGGGGTTGGTGGCTGTCAATCAGACTCAGTAGAGCATAAAGATGGAGGTGGGGCGTTGCCGTGGGGACCAAATGAGAGCTTCTCTTGCTGCACGTTTGATTTTTTTTACTCATTATATTTTTTCACTCATAATAATCTCAAGGATTTTGTTTTCATTTATTTCACCATCTTTTTACATCTTAAATAAACGTATATATAGCTATATAATATTAAATAGATATATATTATAATAGTAAACCAAATAATACAAGTATAAGTATGGCTGTATTAGTTTGAGTAGAGTTGAATTCAAAGAAATATGGAGCTGTAATTCACTATCTCTCCTGAACGCACCAATCAGATGCTTTGTTTGTTTAGTTTGGACCAGTTTCAATAAATGCAAGTTAACACAGACCCGTTTACTTTGCTCCATCTGTACTTCTGCTTCTTCCTCTTCCCCCCGGCAGACTGAATATTAATACACACACTCTCACACACACCCGGCAGCTTACGTTCAGGGGTCAACACGCCAACGCTGGCCATAGTCCTGCAGGGGATTATGGGTAGGCTGAGCAGTAGCTGTCAGCAATGTGAAGGCCTCACTATCTAACAATCTCACGCTGTAGCTAAATCTCTCTGGAGTTTTTTTTTTATATATAAGTGGGATCGTCCTTCCAGCTTTACTGTCCCTGGAGTGTGTATGTGTGTGTGTGTGTGTGTGTGTGTGTGTGTGTGTGTGTGTGTCGGCAGCAGAGCATGAACACACACAGCAGAGATCGGTACCTTCTGTTCACTGACCATCTAACTCTGGCTCTTGAAGACAAAAGTTAGAAACACTTGCAACTTAAAATCCACTGAAACAAAAGAAACAAAATTAAAGGTTTTACCATCAAAACTTTTAACAAATATATTGGCAAAATAATCACTGACTCGAAGGATTCATTAGTCTCATCGACGTGAGGCAAATGAAGCTTGATGGATGTTTATCAGGCTCATGTTTGGACCCTCACAGCCGGTTGAGCTTCGGTAGAATTCAGTCACAGCTTTTAATGGATAAAAAAAAGTGATCTTAAAAAAAACTCATAATATATATATATATATATATATATATATATATATATATATATATATATATATATATATATATATAATGATATGATATGATATATGATATTTGTGATGTAAACATGTTTTTAAAAAAAACACACACAAAAAAAAACAAGAATGGAGAAGTAAAATCCCACCCCGTCTGGTGGATTGCCACGGGACATTATTACAGTCAAAATATGCATTCATCAGAAGTAACTACTCTACTTTGGAACACTGGAAGGGGCGGGGCTTAGCCGCTACAGTCGGGAGCAAACAAAGGGGAGTTCCATCGAGGGGCACGGCAGAGTTTTTAATGTGACTATATCGTACACAATGATGTTATTGTTTATTTGTTATTTAAAGGGGAACTTGAGTACTATGGGTCTTCTGCATTGGTGGTATTTCTGTAGAGAGTGAATGAATGACTCGGGCTCCTTCGTGTAAGACCGATGTGGGCTCCTGTTGTTAGGGTTGGACCTGGTTAACAGCTGGTTAGCTTTAGGGTCAGTTGTGGTACCAGCTGATCTCTAAAGGACTATGTGGTCTCCAAAGGCCAGCCATTAAATTTAGCTATCAGTCTGGCTGATTAATATAGAAATCCCTCGTCTGGAAGAGGTGTAAGATCCTTGTCATGTCATTTTGAAGCAATAGAAGAAATAAGACTAATTAGCAGCAACAAATGCATACCAGTAGGGAATAGATCTACACACAGGGTATATGACATAGATATGATATGAAGTGCTGTAAACAACTGCAATTAGAAATACTGTCACAGTATTTTTATTGGAAAAGAAACCTGACGGCATAACACAATCAATTAAGTAAAATGTTGTTGTGTTACCTGAAAATCACTGAGGGGTATTAGAACACATCTCTGAAATAAATGTTTTATTTAGTTTTTCATTTTAATATTATTGACTATAGTAACATCTTTGGTGTTACGGGTCAATTTCGACCCATATATATTTTCTTCAAGATAATGGCTAAAAAGTATTTTTTTTATCAACAGAACTTTAATACAAAGACTCAGCTAGGGGATAAATAAATGATCACAAGTGATATTGTGACCCTGCAGTCCAGTAGTCCTATCGAGGACCACATGTTTTCCTTGTTTTTTCTCAGGAATGCCACTCACAGCTTTGCCTGTCTAAATCTGTAGATACCAGGCATTGCTGGTTTTTGCATCACAGACTGCCCAGATGTTTATGCCATACCTTCCTGGCTTACTGGGTATGTATTGTCGGAAGGGGCATTTTCCTTGGAAAGGGACAAGACGTTCATCCACTGTCACCTCTGGGTTGAAGATCAGTGGAAGGAGCTGCGTCCATCTCTCCCAGACATCCCTGATGGGGGCAAGCTTGTCAGATCTGGCTGGTATCTCTGTTGTCAAATCTGGGGACTCTTATCATTTGAAAGGTCTGAAGTGACATTGTCGCACCAACATAAGCATCCAGGTATTCCTCATCTATTTCTTTCCATGTTCCACATTTCCATGTCGCCATGGACTTTTTTTCCAAGGTTGGTCATAGCAGATGAGTGACAATGGCATAAATAGCTCAAAACATTTCTTGATGTCACTGATTCTCGTCACAGTAAACCTTGTAATTCCAGGGGTCATTTTGTTGACATTTGCAGCAGCTGCCCTGCCATGTACATCATGAGGTACTTAGCTCCAACAGATCTTACCATGTTTGGATTTGAATCTTTCAGCGGTAGCACCTTCACCTCCTCATCAAACTCATCAGATGTGTCTGTGTCTTCTGGATGATACTCCACATTGTCTTCCTCCTCAGAAACCTGCACATCTGTATCGCTATGCTGCTCTCTGTCCTCTACCTCATTTTCACCAAAAATATTAAACGGAACTTGTGTCACTGAAAATCTTTTTTTCATTTTTGCATGTTGCAAATTGGAGATTTGCACTCTGAAAGTCACCAATACTGAATTGACCTCGCATATCTGGACATACCCATCTTTGTTTGTTTTGTTTTCGTACTGGATAACAAGGTAAAATGAGAATCCCCAAAAGCTCACATGATTGGGAGAGGAGTTGGCTGACAGTGCACTTATGAGTTGAGCCAGTTTTGGCTCTAATTATTGCTTTATGATCTTATTTTTATAACTTTATAATACACATTTATATATTGGTCTGAATATAAACCGACCTTCCTATTTTTCCACCATTCAGAAAAAGACGAGAAATAAGGAACGTTTCCTCAACAAGCAGGAGTTGCATGTCGACACAGCAGTCAGTGTTGCTTTCTTTTAACTTGACAATCAGTCAAGTTAAAAGAGTGGAAACCGACCCTAACACAAGTCATACATTCCATCAGAGCATTTTATAATTTAATTTAATTCAATTTATTTTCAAGAAATTTTTATTTTTTTATTTTGTTGAAAGAAAGGTTCCTGACAACGTCAAAAAGCCTTGATGCAATAAACACATTTATGTGGTTCTTTTATTAATTTAAAACTTAAACACCCAACACAAGAGGAAGGCTAGATGGGAGTAATTCCTACACACTGTCTCTTTAAGTAGGGCCTTTATATCTAGAAAACTTAAAGTTACTCTTGGATGTTAAAGACTGATCGTCAAGTTAAAAGAAAGCAACACTGACTGCTGTGTCGACATGCAACTCCTGCTTGTTGAGGAAATGTTCCTTATTTCTCGTCTTTTTCTGAATGGTGGAAAAATAGGAAGGTCGGTTTATATTCAGACCAATATATAAATTTGTATTATAAAGCAGCCAGACATTTACAACCAATCAGGATGAGGCGGCAGATTGTGGCGCCTCAGTGCGGTTATAAACGATGACAAAGTGACGAAGAGGGGCCAGTAAATCCACCGTTGGGTAACGACAGAGCTCTGCAGCCCTGAAGGAGGCGCTCCATATATCTGCTGGGTCAGCTTGCCAGGATCCAGCGTGATCCACGTGGACAAGGACGAACAGGACGTGAAGTCACTTGATTTAAATGTCTGCCGGGAGTGTGCGGGAGGTTAAAGGTCTCCGGAGATGGCGGTGATTATAATGTACTCACAACGTCTCACTGTTACTCCTGGTGGTCACACTGCTGATGAGAATAATGATGAAGGAATGCGACCTCTGGAACAAGGACTCTGTGTTCTGTTCAATGGGAATTCATGGGAATTAGATGAGGGAGGCGGTTAAGAGCAGGGGGGTGGTGGGGGGCGGGGAATCAGGTGTGTTCGTTGAACTGAAAGTGTGAAGTCGTGGAATGCAACCAAAGCTTGTATGTATCATCCGAGCTTTTGAAATGCAGTGTCATGTTTGGTTCTGCGTTCAGTCTGGTTAGCATTATATCTGTTTCGCATCTACACGTCAGCATTGTCCTCATGTGCATGTTAGCATGCCCACGCATTCGTTTAGCTCAGTTAGGGCTAAACGCATGCAACCGCTAACTGCCCCACCTCAAGGTCTGGTTCACAAAAGATGTCGCACTACGGGTAGTACATCACAAACAACATGCACAACAGCAATTTGCCCTTTTCTGTGTCTTTCATTTAGCCATGTAGGACAGAATGAATGCTGCCCCCCCCCAACAGAGCAGTGGACTGCATGGTGGTGTAGTGGGTAGTACTGTCGCCTCAGCGAGAGGGTCCTGGGTTCGATTCCCGGTTCCTGTTTGGGTTCCTTCTATATGGCATGTTCTCCCACCAAAGTCCAAAGACATGCAGGATGGGGACCTGTCTGTCTCTACATGTCTCCCTGTGATAGACTGGTTACCTGTCTGTCTCTACATGTCAGCCCTGTGATAGACTGGTTACCTGTCTGTCTCTACATGTCTCCCTGTGATAGACTGGTTACCTGTCTGTCTCTACATGTCAGCCCTGTGACAGACTGGTTACCTGTCTGTCTCTACATGTCAGTCCTGTGATAGACTGGTTACCTGTCTGTCTCTACATGTCAGCCCTGTGATAGACTGGTTACCTGTCTGTCTCTACATGTCTCCCTGTGATAGACTGGTTACCTGTCTGTTTCTACATGTCTCCCTGTGTTAGACTGGTTACCTGTCTGTCTCTACATGTCTCCCTGTGATAGACTGGTAACCTGTCTGTCTCTACATGTCTCCCTGTGATAGACTGGGTACCTGTCTGTCTCTACATGTCAGCCCTGTGATAGACTGGTTACCTGTCTGTCTCTACATGTCTCCCTGTGATAGACTGGTTACCTGTCTGTCTCTACATGTCTCCCTGTGATAGACTGGTTACCTGTCTGTCTCTACATGTCTTCCTGTGATAGACTGGTTACCTGTCTGTCTCTACATGTCAGCCCTGTGATAGACTGGTTACCTGTCTGTCTCTACATGTCTCCCTGTGATAGACTGGTTACCTGTCTGTCTCTACATGTCAGCCCTGTGATAGACTGGTTACCTGTCTGTCTCTATATGTCAGCCCTGTGATAGACTGGTTACCTGTCTGTCTCTACATGTCTCCCTGTGATAGACTGGTTACCTGTCTGTCTCTACAGTCCAGCAATGTGACAGACTGGTTACCTGTCTGTCTCTACATGTCTCCCTGTGATAGACTGGTTACCTGTCTGTCTCTACATGTCTCCCTGTGATAGACTGGTTACCTGTCTGTCTCTACATGTCAGCCCTGTGATAGACTGGTTACCTGTCTGTCTCTACATGTCAGCCCTGTGATAGACTGGTTACCTGTCTGTCTATACATGTCAGCCCTGTGATAGACTGGTTACCTGTCTGTCTCTACATATCTCCCTGTGATAGACTGGTTACCTGTCTGTCTCTACATGTCAGCCCTGTGATAGACTGGTTACCTGTCTGTCTGTACATGTCTCCCTGTGATAGACTGGTTACCTGTCTGTCTCTACATATCTCCCTGTGATAGACTGGTTACCTGTCTGTCTCTACATGTCAGTCCTGTGATAGACTGGTTACCTGTCTGTCTCTACATGTCAGCCCTGTGATAGACTGGTTACCTGTCTGTCTCTACATGTCTCCCTGTGATAGACTGGTTACCTGTCTGTCTCTACATGTCAGCCCTGTGATAGACTGGTTACCTGTCTGTCTATACCTGTCTCCCTGTGATAGACTGGTTACCTGTCTGTCTATACCTCTCTCCCTGTGATAGACTGGTTACCTGTCTGTCTATACCTGTCTCCCTGTGATAGACTGGTTACCTGTCTGTCTATACATGTCAGCCCTGTGATAGACTGGTTACCTGTCTGTCTCTACATGTCGACCTGTGATAGACTGGTTACCTGTCTGTCTCTACATGTCAGCCCTGTGATAGACTGGTTACCTGTCTGTCTCTACATGTCAGCCCTGTGATAGACTGGTTACCTGTCTGTCTCTACATGTCGGACCTGTGATAGACTGGTTACCTGTCTGTCTCTACATGTCAGCCCTGTGATAGACTGGTTACCTGTCTGTCTCTACATGTCAGCCCTGTGATAGACTGGTTACCTGTCTGTCTCTACATGTCATCCCTGTGATAGACTGGTTACCTGTCTGTCTCTACATGTCAGCCCTGTGATAGACTGGTTACCTGTCTGTCTATACCTGTCTCCCTGTGATAGACTGGTTACCTGTCTGTCTATACCTTCTCCCTGTGATAGACTGGTTACCTGTCTGTCTATACCTGTCTCCCTGTGATAGACTGGTTACCTGTCTGTCTTACATGTCCCCTGTGATAGACTGGTTACCTGTCTGTCTCTACATGTCCCTGTGATAGACTGGTTACCTGTCTGTCTCTACATGTCTCCCTGTGATAGACTGGTTACCTGTCTGTCTCTACATGTCCCCTGTGATAGACTGGTTACCTGTCTGTCTCTACATGTCGCCTGTGATAGACTGGTTACCTGTCTGTCTCTACATGTCAGCCCTGTGATAGACTGGTTACCGTCTGTCTCTACATGTCCCCTGTGATAGACTGGTTACCTGTCTGTCTCTACATGTCCCCTGTGTAGACTGGTTACCTGTCTGTCTCTACATGTCCCCTGTGATAGACTGGTTACCTGTCTGTCTTACTGTCTCCCTGTGATAGACTGGTACCTGTCTGTCTTACATTCCCCTGTGATAGACTGGTTACCTGTCTGTCTTACTGTCCCCTGTGATAGACTGGTTACCTGTCTGTCTTACATGTCCCCTGTGATAGATGGTTACCTGTCTGTCTCTACATGTCTCCTGTGATAGACTGGTTACCTGTCTGTCTCTACATGTCCCCTGTGATAGACTGGTTACCTGTCTGTCTCTACATGTCTCCCTGTGATAGACTGGTTACCTGTCTGTCTCTACATGTCAGCCCTGTGATAGACTGGTTACCTGTCTGTCTCTAATGTCAGCCCTGTGATAGACTGGTTACCTGTCTGTCTCTACATGTCCCCTGTGATAGACTGGTTACTGTCGCTCTACATCACATGAAACGTCTTCTGTTCTCATTCCTGTGAAGATGTACTGCTGCCACAGCCCTGTGTGATGTTACTGTCGCTCACAGGCCTGGTGATGGTTCCTGTTGTCTTACATGTCCCCGTAAGGTACCTTCTGTCTCTACATGTCCCCTGTGATAGACTGGTTACCTGTCTGTCTCTACATGTCCCCTGTGATAGACTGGTTACCTGTCTGTCTCTAATGTCCCCTGTGATAGACTGGTTACCTGTCTGTCTCTACTGTCCCCTGTGAAGACTGGTTACCTGTCTGTCTTACATGTCCCCTGTGATAGACTGGTTACCTGTCTGTCTCTACATTCCCCTGTGATAGACTGGTTACCTGTCTGTCTCTACATGTCCCCTGTGATAGACTGGTTACCTGTCTGTTCTACATGTCCCCTGTGTAGACTGGTTACCTGTCTGTCTCTACATTCCCCTGTGATAGACTGGTACCTGTCTGTCTCTACATGTCTCCTGTGATAGACTGGTACCTGTCTGTCTTACATGTCCCCTGTGATAGACTGGTTACCTGTCTGTCTCTACATGTTCCCGATAGATGGTACCTGTCTGTCTCTACATGTCCCCTGTGATAGACTGGTTACCTGTCTGTCTTACTGTCTCCTGTGATAGACTGGTTACCTGTCTGTCTTACTTCCCCTGTGATAGACTGGTTACCTGTCTGTCTTACTGTCCCCTGTGAAGACTGGTTACCTGTCTGTCTTACATGTCAGCCCTGTGATAGACTGGTTACCTGTCTGTCTCTAATTCCCCTGTGATAGACTGGTTACCTCTGTCTCTACATGTCCCCTGTGATAGACTGGTTACCTGTCTGTCTACAGTCCCTGTGAGACTGGTTACCTGTCTGTCTCTACATTCTCCCTGTGATAGACTGGTTACCTGTCTGTCTCTACATGTCTCCTGTGATAGACTGGTGTCTGTCTCTACATGTCTCCCTGTGATAGACTGGTAACCTGTCTGTCTCTACATGTTGGCCCTGTGATAGACTGGTTACCTGTCTGTCTCTACATGTCAGCCCTGTGATAGACTGGTTACCTGTCTGTCTCTACATGTCTCCCTGTGATAGACTGGTTACCTGTCTGTCTCTACATGTCAGCCCTGTGATAGACTGGTTACCTGTCTGTCTCTACATGTCTCCCTGTGATAGACTGGTTACCTGTCTGTCTCTACATGTCTCCCTGTGATAGACTGGTTACCTGTCTGTCTCTACATGTTGGCCCTGTGATAGGTTACCTGTCTGTCTCTACATGTCAGCCCTGTGATAGACTGGTTACCTGTCTGTCTCTACATGTCGGCCCTGTGATAGACTGGTTACCTGTCTGTCTCTACATGTCAGCCCTGTGATAGACTGGTTACCTGTCTGTCTCTACATGTCAGCCCTGTGATAGACTGGTTACCTGTCTGTCTCTACATGTCAGCCCTGTGATAGACTGGTTACCTGTCTGTCTCTACATGTCAGCCCTGTGATAGACTGGTTACCTGTCTGTCTCTACATGTCAGCCCTGTGATAGACTGGGATCGGCTCCAGACCCCCCGCAACCCTGACTACAGGATAAGTGGTAGAACATGGATGGATGACAGAGCGACTATTTGTGATCTCATGTGGTGGGCGGGTCTGGGCCAAAATGAGAGGACCAGTTTTTGGTCCCAGTCCGTCCCTGGTGCTGACTAATGAGCTGCAGCAGTCTTCCTACCAAACGTCCTCTATGCATATTACCTCATTTGAGTCCATGGAGAGAGCACAGAAGCAGCAGGATGCTATGTGTGCTTAGAGGTGTATTTCACCCTTTGTGTGGGTGCTTTGAGGATCACACGCCTCACTGTGTTGTTTATGTTTCGACATGTTTTATGGAAATGTATATCAATATTCTCATCACACTGGGAAGAGAAAGCAAATACACCCACCATGTTTAAATATTAAGGAGAACTACCACCAGTAGTACTACCTGTTCAGCGGGGGGAATGAAAGATAGAAAGCCCCCCCCCCCCCCAACGAAACAAGCTGCTTGATATATTAAATCCTACATGGCCTCCAGCTGAGAACTCCTCACGGGATGTTTTTATTCTTTTTTCAGGTTAAATAAACAGATGAAGTTATTTCTTGCTCCCTGCTTCAGTAATACGGAGTCCGTTACTTCTGTGTGTGTGTGTGTGGTGTGTGTGTGTGTGTGTGATGGATAACAACAGGGTTAATTTGACTTAGAAGTCAGTGTTTCATCCCATTTGTTCCGTGTTACTGTGTGTGTTGATGCTGTCTTACTGTACGCAGTAAATAAAACAGTGTGTGTGTGTGTGTGTGTGTGTGTGTGCATGTTTCGGCTCTATGTAGGTCAGAAGCTGCCTGTTTTCCGTTCCTGCGAAGCGAAGCCGTCTGTTTCCTGCGTGTTCAGGTCGCACTCGTTTGTCGGCCCACCAAGAAACAGGCTCATTAGGCTAATTAGTCAGATTAATACAGAGGTGACCTGCATGGCGGAGGGGCCCCCGGGGACCAAACAGATGGGACGGTTGCACCACCAACCTGTTAGTGCTGAGCTCGCTGTCACTGAGTCAACAGTTCAACTCAAATGCGGAGGCTTCAGCTTCAACATGTACTCGGAGCTAAGATGACCAGTAAAACGGAAACGCTACGACATGGCAAATCGCCACGGCAACACGACAGTGACACTCTGCTGATTGGCACAATGTCAGACCGGATAATGAAGGGAAGTGTGGCTTGCATAGGAGAGCGTAGCACCGTGGAAAGTGCAGCCCAGGTAGAAGCATCCGGTTCTGAAAGGGAAGCCAATGTAGAAATGCCTTTTTCTCTAATGGCCATCAGGGGGCGACTCGGCCTGATTATATATAGAAGTCTATTAGAAAAAGACCCTACTTCTCACTTGATTCATTATCTCAGTTATTAATTATCTCAGTGAACATTGTAAACATGCTCAGTTACAGTTTATCGTGACATTTTGGTCACCTAAAAACATCTAGTTCAGCATCCAGTTGTTTCTCATGTCACTTTGTGTCAGTTCCAAAAAAAACAAGATGGCCACAGCCAAAAACTCCATGATGATGGCCAAAATGGCAAACTCGAGGCTTCAAAATTGTAGCCCACAAACTAATAGATCCAATAGATCCACTTCTTATAGTCTATGGTGCTAGTCATACCATGATCCCTCACTGGCTTCCCAATATCAACATGAAAAATGATGTTTGCTGGAATGAACGAGTTTTCAGCTCCAGCGTGTTTGAAGCACTTCAAATGAACTCTAGTGTTTGTTGCCCACCATTAAAACGTAGGTATGGACCCTCCAACCGGACCCAGACCACCTGGAATGGAGGGCTTCTTTTCACTTCCAGTAAGAATAGGCGGTTTGTCTGTGGTGTGAGAATAACATGGACCAGGATCTTATTACATTACATGTATGATTGAAACGGGAAATCACAAGCTAAATGAAATCCATATGTTGCCCGTCAACTGTCAAATAAGTCATCTCATAAGTGATCAGCATAAGCAGAAGCATTAATGCCAGACAGCCTCGTCTGGGAACCACATTTATGCGGATCACGTCGTGTTGGTGAATCATCGTTTCCCCTCATCAGCGGTCCAAGTGGAAAGCAGTTTCATGATTCAATGTGGTGTCCTCATTATGGCGGTGCTGAGAGGGGAGTGTGGACAATGAGAATTAGACCAAAGGAGGATAAGGGCAGGAAATGTAAAGACATAAAACTGTAAAAATATAGAAAATAGAAGTATCTGGTGCATGTTGGCAGTTCCTCATTAAAAAGTGAGCGGAGGCATCCTCAGGGATTCAGACGCAACCAAGAAGCACAACGCTCCCAGAGTTAGTCTGGCCGCGGGCCTCTGTTGCTTCTTCCTCTCCCTCACTTGTTGTCATCTCTCTGCTATCGCCATCTAATGAAGGCTTAAAGAGAATCCTTTAGTTTGAAGTTGAGACGCTACAGCTGGATGGTGCAGACGTTTAACAAACACACTGAAACTTCCCCAGTCCATTACTTACATTAGGGGAATTCTTTTTTGTGTTACAGGTTTTCTGAAATGTTTGTTTAAACACGGAAATAATGAGAGCGGACAGTTTGGTTGACGTGTTAGAGTCAAAGGTTTTTAAACACCTGTTTTGAACACCCAAATATTGTCCAAGTCATGAAAACATTTTCTCCATGTTTAAAATGAATAAATTGAAATGTTTTATAAATCAGGCTATAAATGATGTACAGTATGAACAAACTGGAAAGTTTGGTTGATGTTTGTGCAACTAAAGTGGAGATTTCTGGAGTCGGAGAAAAAAAATGATTTTAAAAAACGGCCTTGAAAGACTTTACTAAGACTTCATGAATTAATGTCATCAAATTTAACTAAAATGAGGTTTGCTCAGGGCTGCACGGTGGTGTAGTGGGTAGCACTCTCGCCTCACAGCGAGAGGGTCCTGGGTTCGATCCCCGGGTCGGCCCCGGGTTCCTTCTGTGTGGAGTTTGCATGTTCTCCCCGTGTAAGCGTGGGTTCTCTCCGGGTTCTCCGGCTTCCTCCCACAGTCCAAAGACATGCAGGATGGGGATAGGTTAATTGGTGACTCTAAATTGCCCGTAGGTGTGAATGTGAGTGTGAATGGTTGTCTGTCTCTACATGTCTCCCTGTGATAGACTGGTGTCCTGTCCAGGGTGTACCCTGCCTTCACCCAATGACAACTGGGATCGGCTCCAGCCCCCCGTGACCCTGAATACAGGATAAGCGGTAGAAAATGGATGGATGGATGAGGTTTGATTTAATCTACGACAATGATCATATAGTATGATAAACACCTTGATGTGTATTTTGGATGTTTGAAAAGAAAGCAAAATAACCTAAATTCATAAAACAAAGTGTTTAGCTTTAAAAAAAAAAGCTATTTTTAAGCATCTTGCTCTCCTAAAAATGACACACAGCCAAACTGCAGAGTGGATTATGTTGAAGAGAAGGCTATTTTGTCGTGGGTTACGTTTGCTATTGACCGATCACAAATGAGTTTCAAACGAGTGCGTGGAAGTCCGCAGGGAGCAGGTCGGTGATGGATGAGCCTTTCAGGCCTCTCATCGCTGTCGCCCTTTTGGTCGGTTTCGTCATCATTTTAAGCCAACGATGATTTTTACCAACTCTAACTATGTTGCTTTGTAGTGTGTTTTTTACGTCTGTTAACTCTTCCAGACTGTTTAAAACTGCATTTGGTCCCCCAAAAAAATGTGTTTCCTTGGAAACATAATTGAGATGCAGGTTAGTTGGATGGGAATGCAATTCTGTAGGAACCTGGGGGGTGAAGGGTAAACGTGTTCCCAGTATATTTGCATATAAACATGCATTCAGAGCACTGACATCAGAGATCCACCGGCTTCATGAGTGAACAACACAAACACTGATGCAGGGAAAACACAAACACACACACTTCTAAGTATAGATGTCGAGGACGCGGTGATTCAGACGCGTAAACAACTCAAGAGATTTTTTGTTCTCTGCCACCAAGAGGGGAAGGCCTGCAGCTCACAACACACTGCATTGTGGGTAATTACAGTCCTCATATCAGAGTCATTTCTTGGCGATGAAAGATCTCAAGGTCATTTCTGTAGGTAATATACTGCATGAGCTGTGTTAAAAACCCCACAATATCATAGATACACGTAAACAAAAAATACAGATGAAATATTTGTTGAATTCCACACAGAAGAGACAGGAGGAGCAGTGAGACCATTACACAGTGTCTTTACAGGTCTCCCTAAAACATCCATCAGACATGGAGAGGCAGCCTTCAGTTTCTACGCACCAAATATCTGGAACAAACTTCCAGAAAACTGCTGCAAATCTCAGCTCTTTGAAATCACGACTGAAGATGTTTCTGTTTACCGCTGCTTTTCAGTAAACAATACAATTTATGAACGTCTTATGCACTGTAATTTCTATTCCTTTGATATTCTTGTTTTTTTATATAGTTTTTTTAATTTTATTTGCTTGTTTTTATGGCTTTTATATTTTTTATCTTTCCAATTTAATGTTTTAAATTGCTCTACAAATAAAATTGCCTTGCCTTGCCTACATGCCGTGCCTATGACTTCCACCAATCAGAATTCGGGTGAAACCAAGCCATGAAACAATTGATGATCCTCCTAAAGCTGACTGCTACGATAATAACTAGTGGGTGTATCGACCTTCACATCAACTCAGAGTGAAAATGTATCAGCGAGTGGTGCGTACCCCTCTAGGGTCATCATTCTTCCGAAAAAAGTCAATAATCACCAAAAAGCTCTACACATTAGCACAAAAACACACACAAAACAACTTCATTCCAATCACTTCAAACTGTTTTGATCACAGATGGTCAGCATCTTAAACTCACAATGTAAAATCTGAGTAAAGGAGATGTGAACTGTGCTCCTGAGTTCAAACAGACAATGACGAGCTCAACGGCCTCATCATACATCCAGCACCACCTGTTCCACGCCAGCGTGGGAATGGAATCCACCACCAGTGTGCACCTGATCCCACAGAGAGTGCGTAAGAAAAGCCAGACCGGCGTGACAGCTCTCGAGCAGCAGGGTCAGAGACGCCACTTCCCTTCCCTGCGAGCAGAACAATGACGCCGATACGAATCACCGTCACATCGCTGATCAGACACAAGCCTCCTTCACAAACAGCTGGGATCTAAACATGTCACCAACTTCCTCCTGGTACACTTGTCAACTCTCATCTTCTTAAATATGCTTTTTTTTTTTAAATCCCTCGCGGGCTCTCTCCGTCTCGACAGCACACGACTCCTCTTAGCTTGTTTGCAGTTTTGGAATAAACTAGAGAGAAAATCTCCGAGCAGCAGGAGGTTTATCACCTCGCTGTTTGACTCCACCTGCCTCCGCTTCCAATAACATGTCAGAGCAGAGCCGCCCGGCTGTTAATGATCTGAGGAGGAGGACGGTCGACTGCTTTCACCATCCATATTCACTGTTTGACGTGCAGTCGGCCTTCAGACTGACACACGAGCCTCTCGACATTAGTCTTCATCGGGGCTTTCTCTCTCTGACAGGTGCCCTTGCTTCCTGCCAGTCTTCATATATAAATATATATTTATTGTTTTTTCACGTATCGCGAATGTGTTTCTAAGTCCATGTGAGGAGGTCAGTGTAAGGAGAGTGGGTCAAACAAACAGGGGAATTTAACCCAGGAGACAACTGTTTGTGTCCTGGGAGTAAAATCATGTGACACACAATACACAGTTTTACTGAACCCGACCAAATAGGCTAGTTTTGTTTTTCTTTTCTTTTCAATTTACAATGTTAACCCTGTGTTTAAAACTGACTGTAATCCAGAAAAAATGAATGCTGATGAAGAATGTAACTTTTGTAGGAGGCTGTTGCCTGCTGTCTCGTTATGGAAGCAGAAACATGCGGCTAATGATAAGAGAAAGCACTGAAAGCTAACATGAATCAACAGCTTGCTGATGCAGCTGCTGCTGCTGCAGATATTATCATTAAAAAGCTGAATTATTAAAAGGTCAATGTGAAATGAGGACAGACAAGACATAATCAAATAAAAAATTCTGTTTTAAAAAAAGTAGAGGAGAAGAAGATGTGGGTGACTGGACGTTCAGAGCAGTGAGATATTAAATCAGGACAAACCATCAGACACACAGACAGGCTTCCTGTCGCTCCTTAGCCAAGCTGAATAAAAACACGAATGTCTGTCTGTCCATCGCTGTCTCCATATGACGTTATGTTAGCTTATGTTACATACGAAATTTACTTCAGGTAATTAAAGACGCAAGAAACAAGATTGGGAGCATTTTGATTGCCTCTGGTAGCTCACAGCTAATAGCACTACAACAAAAGTGCTAACGGCGCTGAGAGTGTTTCACTGAAGGGGGAATCGGAGGATGAACGCTACACATTCGCAACAGTGCCGTGAGTCCGAAACTGCCATAGGAGAGCAGTGCAAAGCTGCGGCCGTTAGCTAGACAGCAGGGCACACTCACACGCGCTAACATGCTAAAAAGCATGTCCAGCCGGCCTGACTATGTCAACACAGCAAGGGACAACACAGAGGGAGAGCGACTTCAATTTTTTTTTTGCTCAGGTAGACATTACTCCACTATGTCATCTTTGACTTTTGGTTTCACACAGGACACAAACAGTGATCTCCTGGGAGAAAGTCCTGTGTTTGTTTCACCAAACCTGACGTCCTCACTACACAGACTTTATATAGCTTAATACCCGATCACCTCACTCCCGGAGAAGTTGCTTAGAGTACAATGAACTTCTCTCATGTAGACCTAAAGGGTGCCTTGTGCGCTAGGCAGTGATGGCAACGCCGTGGTAGCGAGCTGTCAATCACAAGGTAGCCCCGCCCTAAAGCATACTTTTAGGTCAATTTGACTCTAAATGGAACTTTACTTAATGAAAATCCTGCTTCCATGCAGGCAGATTTCTCTTTGCAAACATGGGGAGTCGACCCCTCATGGCCGGTAGAGAGAATGCAAGTTGAAGGCACCTCAGCCTTGGCTTCACTTTTCAGAACCAGAGGTTGCTGATCCATGACAAAACTCACCACTATCTATTGGGATTGGGAGAAAATACCAAACATGTTTTTGCAATATTTATAATTTATACTATGAACCTATATACCTGGTGTCTGTGTATCGATTGCAATATCACAATATTATGCTGTATGGATTCCCCCCCCCCCCCCCCCCCTCTCCTGCTACATATAGTGGGTGAGCGTATGTTTTGGATTTTGTCTGTGTACAGGCACGATGACACCAGACCTGGCAACCTCACCTCCCACCAAAAATGACCACATCCCCCCATGACATATCTCCTCCACATTATGTCTGGACAAAGTCTGTATCCGCTGGCCGATCAATTAACAACAATAAACAATTGATGAATCACATTATTATTGACTTTCTGCAGATGTTTTTTTTTCCGATTTCATTTTGAATTCTTGCGGCACAAACACACACTGAGGCTGATCCATGGTCAGTGTAGCAGCCATTAATTTCACACAGACTGGTTCAGGGAGAGAGAGAGAGAGAGAGAGAGAGAGAGGCAGAAGATGAGCCTCTCTCCCTCTCTCTGGTGCAGTCTCGGTGATGTATGGCTGCCATCACTGAAAATAATGACTCGTCTGCCTGTAATCTTTTATTTCACTGCACGGCCAAGGAAAAGAGGAGAGGAGGAGGAGAAGAGAGGAAGAGAAGAACCGGAGGAAAATGAGCAAGTGGAAGAGGAGGAAGATACTGTCTTCTAGTGTCTAAATGGATGAGGAGGAGGAGGAGGAGGAGGAGGAGGAGGCAAAGAGAAGGGGGGAAGGAGGTGAGATGCAGGGGGGAGGGCGGGGAGATAATAAGGAGGAAGATGTGGAAGAGGCAGAGAGAGGAGAGAAGGAAGAAGAGTACTGTGTGTGATGATGAGGTGGAAAGATAAGTTGTCATCCATCTGGAGGAGAAGCGGTGGGAGGAAGATAAGGAGAAGAGTACGGAGCAGAAGTGGTGTAGCAGACCGAGTATCAGCTCAGTCTGTTAAATGTTTGATTAATAAAAGCTGCTGGTGTTTAACAAGCTGATCCGAAAGCAGATCCAATGCTGAAAATACTCACTGAACCAGTTTCAGGTTTGCTGAACGTCAAGACTGTTAAGTCCAGTGTGACTTACATAAATGAATACGAATGCATTAACACTTTTATTTAATTGAAATGTTGTCATGAAGTTCATTTGTCTTATGCAGCAACTATTCTATAACGATGTAACCCAATGCAGTGCTTATGAAGAAAACGGTTTGCATTATTATTTATGATAAACAATTGCAGACGTGACCTTTGAGCTCCGTTTAATTGGCGAGAAAGTGAGCCATCAGTCACTGTCGACTCCCTGTCTTCTCTTTCCAAACGCAGCTGGCCGGAGTTTGAAGCAGCTACTCGTGGACTCGTTAACGTCCTCTCCTTCGTTAAGGCTCTCTCAGCTCGTTAAGCCTCTCCTTCCTAACGAGCCGTCTCCTGACCTTGGGGTTTTGGGCTTTTTTGGCACATTGGCCTAACAAGTGCGCTCTGAGCGTCCTGTCAGCATATGGATGGGCAGGCCCGAGGGTTCTGGATGAGGACTGAGACTCCACGGGAAGAGCTGGACCCACTCCAGAAGAAGAAGCCAATACAAAGAATACGTTTTGTTGGAGGGATTCTGTTCTTTTTTCCATATTGTGTTTATGTAACTTGTTATGTTCTTTGTTTGGTTTTTATGTTTTTTATTATACATTACTTTTTTTTGTAATTGGATGTCAAAGTCAGTTTTTAGAATACTTACTTATTTTCTTACCACATCATATTTAATGTCAGTTATGTTATTTTGTTGCGTGTTATTACTATTATTTCACGTAAAAACTTCTTCCTAAAAAAATGAATGCCTCATTTCTTTTTAAATTAGGTCCTTTTTTCTTATTTTAATGTTGCCTCTGATTTTACATGTCGCCTGAATCTCTGACTCACATTCAAATCCCACTGTGATGTGCTTATTATCAACAACAAGACACACTGCCAGCTCCTCTTTCAGGACTTTATTTCAGCGTTATTTTCCTGAGTGGAGAGTCTGTACTGTAGCACCGTATGGTGAGCAAGCACACACACACACACACACACACACTGGGGGCTGTGTGTGTTGGCAGTAGCTGCGATGCTGTGGGTGATTTGGTTAGATCTGGCAGAAGTGGTGCCAACAAGGCTGAGAGCCTGCAGAGAACGGACAGGAACTAATGACCTTCACACCAACATTATACACCGACCATATGTTTGAGTGTGTGTGTGTGTGTGTGTGTGTGTGTGTGTGTGTGTGGTAGTCATGTCTTCACTTTGTAGACATTTATCATTTTGATTATATTTCGACAAGAAACCTTAGAATAAATACCTCCCATCATAGAAACCTACTTCCTGATGAACCCAGGACCCACTGCACCAGGAGTTACCCAGGGCCCACTGCACCAGGAGGAACCCAGGACCCACTGCACCAGGAGGAACCCAGGACCCACTCCATCAGGAAGAACCCAGGACCCACTGCACCAGGATGAACCCAGGGCCCACTGTACCAGGAGGAACCCAGGACCCACTGAGCAAGGAGGAACCCCGGACCCACTGCACCAGGAGGAACCCAGGACCCACTGTACCAGGAGGAACCCAGGACCCACTGAGCAAGGAGGAACCCCGGACCCACTGCACCAGGAGGAACCCAGGACCCACTGCACCAGGAGGAACCCCGGACCCACTGCACCAGGAGGAACCCAGGACCCACTGGGTTGGGCTGATCCACAATCACTTCCTAAATGGACAGCTTGATCTCCTTGAAGATCGGGGATTTGAGCATCTTGAGCCTTGTGTATCTATATGTTCTGTGGACCTGTGCACAACCGACATGTTCTCACTCCAATGTGACAAATAATGCAACTTGCTCAGAGATTCAAACTACAACGATGTTCCCCTCTAGCGCCGCTTCATCACATGCCACTGCTTTTGGCTTGGCAGAGGACAAGAACCGCAGTCTCCGGGACAAAGTACTTGACCCTCGCTCCTTGTGTGGACTGTCTCCCTCTCTCTGCTACGTCGGTGTCAAAGCTGCATTATTTGACACCTCGGCAGTGAGAAGGGCTCGTCACTACAGTAGAGATTCATGCAGTGAATCACCGATTAATGTCCTTACTCAAATGTGAGATGACAGCATTCCGTGGCGCTAACAGGCATGCTAATAGTCACTAGTCTCAGATGGGATCGGTTCATTGGTGGAGTCGTCTTTATGCATATTGCATATCCACCAGGAGACTCCGTTTTAACCCCGGAACACCATTCAATTCTGTGCCTGACACCATTTGCAGTCCATCACCGTTATATAACATAAGTGCTATTCAAGGCCATTAAAAGAGATACGCCAATGATTTGCATTTCAAGACCTTCCCTGAGCTGCACACTGTTTGAACTGACGAGTCAACTTATTAGCAAAGTTTGAAACAGAACTGCTGTCAACACGCTGCTGTGTGTGTGTGTGTGTGTGTGTGTGTGTGTGTGTGTGTGTGTGTGTGTGTGCGCGTGCTTCTCGCTCTGATCAATACATCTTGTCAGCCAGTAGTTGATAGATTATTGATTGTAATCAACCTGTCCTCTGTGTGTGCAGACAGCCTCTAATGCCTCTGTCAATCTGCCAGAGCGCTCATCACACACACACACACACACACACACACACACACACACACACACACACACACACACAGACACAGACACAGTAATTGTAGTATCTCAAAGATAGTATATCTGGAAAATCAATAGAACTATAAGTTTAAATAAATATAAAGTGACCTAAGTATCATTGTTTGATCTCTTTGCAAAAAAGTATCCTCCAAAGCATTTCTCACATCATCCTTAAATATCAGGAAACACCTTTGAATCATGTGTTGATGTTGCTTACGAATCACATTCCCTTACAAAAAAACATTTGAATGAACTCTATGGACATTTTCCATTGTAAAAATCTGCTTCAATCTCTGGTGGTTGAAAGTCTGTGTTGCTTTCGTGCAACGCGATGCAAGCATCTTTTATCATTTGTGTCCTTGTACACAAAACTAATAACTTGTGGGTGTGATGTATTAACCCCACAAATATATCTTGAAAATATATTGAAAATTGCTCTTCACAAGATATAGGACCTGAGTAAATCAGGTTTATGTTTCTTTGGCGAGCATGGACACCCAGCCAATCCCAGTGCTTGTATACACTGAAAAACGTCTCTTCAATGTCCTTGAACTGGATATTTGCAATGAAATGTCAGAAAATATCATTAAATCTCTGATGCATCAAGTCTTTCTGAAAATTCATGTAAAAAATGTCTACCTGATATTCAAATATGCACTCATTCATATCTGAACTCCAAATATACCAATAACAACATGGATTATCATGGATTATCCCTGAGAGATCATCATAACTCAAATTAAATATAATTTAAAAATGATTCCTTCTAAAACATCAACAACATTGTGAAACATCCTAAAATCTCATAGAAATATCTTAATATCCTAATATCACTACAAGAGCTATCCATGAAAACTTGCCTTGAAATACCTTGTAAACATCTTGAAATGTCTCTTCAAAGGATGTTTCACATATATTTAAGGTGAAATATATTTCACTCTAAACCAGTCCCGTCTGCTGTGATGAGCCAGGACCAAACTACCTGTCACTCAGTAAACACATCTATGGGATGCATCGATGATGAAACATTCCGAAACACTGATCAGCAGTACTTAGTGAACTCTGCACCATGAGCTTCTCTCGGAGGTAAACTTCCAACATAGCCGTCCTGCATCGCTGGCTGAGGACGGAGACATTAAGACGTTGACCTTGAGCAGTTCAGGCCAAAGCAGCTCATTGGACAGGGCATCAGAAAAAAACAGGTTCCACTTCCTCCACCTCCTTCTGGCCAATCGTAACGCTTGAACGCAATGGATGCGATTCAGAATCCATGTTGCCTTCACTGGCGGGGGGTTCCTTCACCTCCAAGCCCTTCAATAGGCAGGCCGCTTTAATTCACAGTCTCTCTAGAATCCATTAAAGTCAATCTGTGATACCCATTACCATCTCATCAACACTCTGCATTTACATAAACACGCATAATTAAGCAGAGCAGCAGAGAGGACTCAGAAGCTCTGATTACAGGCGCGCTCTTTGTTTGTTTGTTTATTTATTTATTTATAATGCAACTTCATCCAATCAGAACGCACTCTACAGTCAGAGGCTTGAGCTGATGACTGAAGCAGCTGAGAAACGTCTCACACACACACACACACACACACACACACACACACACACCTATCTCCATCTCTGGATATTCAATCTTCATTTGTTGCTGCCATTGATGTGTGGAGAGAGAGAATGAGCTACAGAAGCATTGCATGTGTGTGTGTGTGTGTGTGTGTGTGTGTGTGTGTGTAAATGTGTGTGTGCTCTGAATATCAATGCTCCCTCTGGTTGACTGGTCTTTTCCATTTAAATGCTTTCATCTTCTGCTCTCCACACACTGAACAGACGGAGCCTGCAGCTAAATATAATTTCACCTGGAACTAAATTTCAATGCATGACCGGAGGCCCTTTGAGGGACACGCCGTGAATGTGTCAGCTCACCTGCTAGCTGCATTTGGTGATCTTGTTGTTGGAGGATGGGAATGAAGTGGATAAAGCATCACGCTATCCAAACACTCGCTGTGTATAACCATCCCCAGAGCTCGGAGGTGAGAGCCAGAACACGTGACACGCTGAAATCCTCAAATCAAGCTTCCAAAAGGAAAATTGTGAAAACTGACCCCACAACAGCTGGTACTGTAATCAGAATTTTCTAGCCGCAACAATCAAAAAAATCTAAAAGCACTTCATCTGTTATACTTCGCACTAGTCTCTCCACACCTGCAATACTGTGCAGAGGTGTGGGGACACACATATAAAGGCTCCACACAGCCCTTGTTAATTCTCCAGAAAAGAGCCTTCAGATTCTTACACTATGCCAACTACAGGGCACACACCAATCACTTATTTATCGAATCTAAAATACTCAAACTATATGACTTAATAAACTATCGCACAGCACAAATGATGTACCAAGCATCTAACAGAACTCTCCCCCAGAACCTGCAAAAATTCTTCATACACAGAGAGAGACACAATCTTAGAGGGGACATGATTTTCAGGCAAAGGAAGGTACGAACTACGTTAAAATCCTTCTCCTTATCGGTCACAGGTGTTAGACAATGGAATGTGTTAGAAGAAGAAGTCAAAAAATCAGCAACACTAAGTGGCTTTAGGAAGAAGTATGTAAATTCAACCGTTGACCGGTATAGATTACTGCATGAGAGTTGATAAAGGTCTGAGGCATGAATCAGCAGGCATGGTGTTGTGACGGGATGGGAGCATAACTAATGAACATTCTGTACACAAACAATAAGTTGAACCTGAGAAGCTTGTATGGTATGATGTCAGTTGTACGTGGTAGGGAGTATCATCAATGTGGAGATAAATTAGGTATGAATACCAAGCGTAACTGTTAATCCAACAGTTCACGATGGAGTTACTGAACTGGTCACTGAATGCTATCGACAGAGTGTTCTCAACACGGCGTGCGGGTTCTGGTGAACCTACGTGCCCGGACGGGACCTTTATGTCCGGCTACATCAGGGATGGTTGGGGAAAGTGGAGAGTCATTTGCCTTGCAGCTCTGGATGTGGAGGACGTCGAGGACGTGTACGTGTTCACGTTCATGGCAATTGGAACGATCGCCTTGGGATGTGGACTTTTCATGCAATATCGGAAAATGAGAAATATCGCCACTGAGCTGACCAGTGTGAGGGCGGACAACGCCACCACTCGGTCTGCTGTGGTCGGGATGCGCTCTGACATCTCCGCAGTTCGCAAGTTCACAGCACTGATGCGAGTTGAAGTGGCCACTAATCGGGAGGAAATGGCGAAGTTAACGGCGGCGAAAGCTGCAGAGGAGATTGATGAATAAAATAAAAATGGCAGAAAAAAGGGCTCCCACACCATCCCAACAAATAATAGCCACACTGGACTTTTTGTTCTCTGTCGATTGGTCTCCCTTCAGACTTTGTTACATGATGAGACTGTTGTTCACTCATGACAAACAAATACGGACACGTGTGCAGACACACACGTAATCTGTATGCACTGGACTTCAGCTCTCTGTACCACCTACTGCTGTAACATGTTATGTCAAATGTCACAAGTAAAAGAAAATGTTATGTAAAATGAAAAATGCAAAAGAGAAGATAATATTATGAAGACAATTTTATCCTGTGGGTAATGGGGGCGGGACTAGATAAGCCTTGGCTTCTCCCGCTTTCCTTTTCGGCCATGTGTATTTTACTATTTGAACAAAGATGTGTGATGATGCTGATTTAACTGACATGCCCGAAATAAATAAATCATTAAAACAATTGCTCATTATAATTTACCAAGTGGTGTCATCAAATTATTTGTTTTTTCCAAAACCCAAAGATATTAAAATGTGGCTTCTAGAAACCACCATGTGGCCGTCGTGACAGTAGTGTTTGCAGTGTGTCCTGCATCTTTGGCACTACTTTGCTCAAGTTGGCGGCCTTTCGGCCAAAGGAAGTGAGGAATCTTCTGATTGGCTGTGCAGTTGAAACAAAGAGCTGCAGTGAGGAAACCTTGCAAACGATTTAAGTCAAGAGGGGCACATACAGAGGACTAATTTTTCATCTGATCTGATCATTCCAATAAACCAATATTGTCACGAATACATGGCCGTCTGGAATGTAGTGAGAGTGGAGTGAAAGTAGTCAGTAAACGCTGCTTTGTTTCGGTATAGTATGTATCATGACAACGCCACCTGCTGGTGTGGACATTTCCTCTCCTGCATGTGCTGGATGTACATGCTAGTTTATTGCTTGTTTTTGTTGTGTTTTCAAGTCCAGGACAAAAGCGACATGGCGGCCTTCCTCGCCATGAGTTCTTTGATGGTTGTTTGTTTTGCCATTTAGTCACACATAGGAAGATGTTAAAATTAAATTGTGATTTGTTGCAAATATTTCTAATTGCAGAAAACTCTCATCCAAGTACTGGTCCCCTGAAGACATCAAATATAGAATAGGAGAGGTTCCAGGATTGAGCCTTGAGGAACTAATTAGCCAGTGTACACTTCTGGCCATCCCTACTCAGCGCCAGACAGATTGATACTGTTGTGTATAAACGCTACTGAAGGGGGGAACAGCAGACACTGAAGCTGTTGTGTGCTACGTTGTATGCTATGTAAATCATAACCAGGGCAACGTTAAGCTGATAATACCGTTAATTTGCAGTTAAAGAAGATAAATCGCTATATCTTATTGCAATCCTCAGTAAATAGCAAAATGCTCAGATCATATCAGAACTTAAGTATCTTGATAATATCATATCATGGGGATTCCCACCCTTCGATAGTGAGAGATGAACAGATAGATGTTTCTGTTTGCCCTTGAAACCAACAGACAAAAAGTCACTGTGGGAAACTAAAAAATAGTCTCTCTTCCCCCTCTTCCCTTTGTCCTCCTCTGCTGAGTTAATTTACATTCCAGGACGTTCTTCCTTGCCACATCCAGTCTGATTGATGCGTTAAATCGCATTGTCTCTCTGGGTTGTATACCTGTGTGTGTGTGTGTGTGTGTGTCAGCATTGCACCAGGAGACACCCTGACTTTCATGTCATACATTAGCATTAACTTCGACAACAGAATCACCATTAGCATCTGCACCAATATTAGCATCTCCTCTGTGACTCCAGCTCAGTGCCCTTGAGATGCGCTCAAAGTCCTCCTTCATCCACATTTGCAAACTCACTGCGAGGCTGGAGGGATAGAGTTGAACACAGTGCAGCATATTAGCAGAGATACGTTTTAGCTCATTATTCGTTTTTAAAATTATATTTTCCCCACATGCCTCCATTATAAAGGGGTTGAAAGGAGATGGAGGTATATCATTACTCTTTGTAAGGATGGCAATGTCATTTTAACTGGACCAGGCGGCAACCTCCGCTTCTGAAAAGTGAAGCCAAGGGTGAAGTGCCTTAGACACTCTCTACTGGCTATCAGGTTGCAAAATTAAATCTAATTACATGGAAGTCTTTAAGAAAATGAGCCTAATTCTCACATGATTTATTATCTCAGTAAAAATTGTAAACATGAGTTTATGGTCTCAATCTATGCTTCCAAGTCTTCTACAATCAGCATTATTGGTCAAAATAGACCATAAAGCATGGGATGCTTTAGGGCAGGGCTACCTTGTGATCGACAGGTACACTACTATAGTGTTGCACCCGCAGCCTAGCTACCGTCGCTTCAACCTCCCCAATGCACCAATGGCGTTAGCTTCTGAGTTGCAAACCTTACAAGATTGCGACGGCTGAAACATCAAATTTGAGGCTTCAAAACCAGAGTCCGAAAACCAGTGGGTGATGTCACGGAAATGACGTCCACCTCTTATATATATATGGTCTACGGTTCATTGTGGTTCTCAGTTAAAAAAAAAGGGAATTTGCAATTCACATCTGCCATTTCAGAAGGTTACTCTCATGCCAAACGGATAAAGCATGTTTCTCTGAGAGGGAGAACTTTCACTATATGAAGCACACAAAAGCATTGTGTGCTGCAGCCGGTTAGCACACATTCAGAGCTCGACCCGGCCTTGGCTTCACTGTTCACTTTAAGTGTCTGAGCAGTTTGGAGGACGGTCAGAGAGCACCGACACAGTCAAGAGTGTTTTATGAGGCATGATGATGTGTGTCTGCTGATGTGTGTTTTATGGCGTGTGTTTGAGACCCTGGAAGGAGCTACACGTCGTACAAGGGCAACCCGAGCAGCAGGAGGGACGGGGCATGCTCAGCTGAGCTCAGCTTAAAGACTTGTCAAACTCATGTTCCTTTCAGCTGAACATCGGAAACAGGAGCTTGTCCTTATCTCGAACAGTTAAGTTGTTCAATTTTCATAAATAGCATGAATTCTTAGCCTCGATTCCATGTCCCACATTTCATTGAGTAGTTGAAGTTGTTTCAAATGTCTTGTTGAAATATTCAGATTGTTAGAGTGTGAACAGGCTTCCTTTAACCTCAGAGACTCTGCGTCCAACAGCTCCAATTAGAATTCAAACAGAGAGGTACGCTTAATTTACCGCCTGGGACATATTAAAAGGTACGCAGGCTGGTGCTCAATTATCCCGATTTACCTTGAACAGAGCTTCAGAGAGTCGGAGAATCAGGGAAGGTAAAGCTGCTGTTAGAAGAAAAAAAGACCCAGAAGTGTAAAAGTGAAAGGCAGCAGAACAGAAAATATAAAGTTTTGCCGCCGCCGGCTGAAGGGTTTTATTTCCCCCAAAGGAATAGTAGAAACACTGTTGTACTTTTTCCACTCAATAAAACACTAAAAGCGCCAGCGAGGACAAACCAGTGGTGAATAACACATCACGGTGTTTTGTTTACTGTCCGTACGAATCATTCTAATATCACAACTGTGAGAACAATCAGGGGGTGGTGAAGAGCACCAATAACACGCAGAAGGACGTTTTAACTTTTTATTTTTACTTGTTTCTCTGACCGTGTCTGTATGACGTCCTTCAAAACAACGGACAATAAAGAAAAGGGAAAAGCATAGTATGGACTATTCAACTTCAGGCCAATTATAATTAATTCATTAAAACATTGGTAGTAGCGACCTGTTATTGCAAGGTAGCCCTGCCCTAAAGCATACCCTGTTTTATGGTCTATAGGATGATCATTTACTCAATGAACAGTATTGAATTGAAGAAGATTTGAAACTAGCGATTGTGACCATAAACTCACACTAAAGTGCCTCAAACTTGCATTCACTCTACTGGCCATCAGGGGGCGACTCCTCTGTTCCAAAAAGAAGTCTGATTGTATAGAAGTCTATGAGACTTGGTGGTCCTTGGTGACTATGGTCCTACTTTTCTCTTGATGTATTATCTCAGTAAACATTGTAAACATGAGTTTATGATCTCAATCTCTAGTTTCAAGTCTTCTTCAATCCAGCATGATGTTCATTTAGTACATTATGGTCCATTTAGAGTCCAACAGACCAAAAAGCAGGGGATGCTTTAGGGGGCGGGGCTACCTTGTGATTGACAGGTCACTACCATGATGCCAATGCTACCAGTTAGCTACTAAGATTTCTTTTACAATTTTCAACTTTACAGCTTAAAGTTGACCTTGAATTTAAACTGTTACTTGGTTTCCCAAGGGACACGAACATCAGCTTCCAGAGTGAAAGTCTTGTGTTTGTCTGAGCCAACTATCCACCTGGCCCTCCTCCCTGTGGACTTTCTGCCTCTTTACGCTACATTAGTTGCTCTGAATCTCTACTTTACGACATGAATGAGTCTCCATTGGATTCGGTTTAAAGCTTGGCTGGTCTCATACAGACTCTAAAGGGTTCCTGGGTGCGTTGGTATCAGGCGTCAGGGGCTACTGAACAAGCGTCGATATTTGAGTAGGGAAAATGTGTCAAATTCAAAAAGACTATTCGAGCCAAACGAAGAACGAGACAGCTTCCCTTTTTAAGTAACTGTCGACTGATGGGCTTCATACAATAGGCTTTTGTTGTAACTATTTTGTTATCAGTAAAATGAGAAAAACTATTCCAAAATATGCAATTATTATGCTGTATAATTATTTATGATTCAACAGAATTTTCTCTTTTCACCAGATTGCATTGAGTAACATTTTTGCTCAAGTCTTCTTTTTTTTCACTGGGTTTCAGTGATGTTAAATTATTGGTCCAGATTTGTCTCTCCATACAACACACACACGCCACAGTGATTGCCGGCTGTAATCATTTCCCCCGTGAAGAGATCCCTCCTATAGCTCAGACCGGAGTTCATTTAAAGCCTTTGTTGGAGAGAAAGTGAAAGGCTTATGGGAACAAAAGAGAGGCTGACTAACTGACACACACACACACACACACACACACACACACAGCCTCAATAAGTGCTCCTCCATATGAAGTAGTCTAGTCAGTGTGTGTGCTGATTCAGTGTCCGACAGGTACAAACAAGTCTAATAATAAATGCATTAATTTTCAACAACACCAAAATGTCTCAAGTGGAACATACAGTGAAATTATAGAAAGTAAAAGAGAAAATTAATATGAAATTGTCTTTTTTTCGATTGACTTTTCTTGCATTTAGAACTGTGCTTCTGCAGGACTGATCATTAAACCAACAGAATGAATGAAACAAACAAGCTGCTGTGGCCTGAGGCTATTGTCACTGTCACACACAAAAACACGCACAAACATACACATTCACATGAGCACACACACACACACATTTCTTAGTCTGTTTCAACACTCTTCTCTCCTCCAGAGGGTTTCTCTCTCTCTCTTCTACTTACTGAAGCAACCTTCCTTGATTTGTTTTATTATTAATCAGAGGAAAAAAGAAAATAACGGAATGTAATTTTCTTCAAAGAAAGAATTTCTCAGCAAAGTGGATGAAAACCAGAAGTTTGTAGGTCACATTTAAAACCAGATTTGAAAAAATCCTGTGTTCACTTAATAGGAGGGAGTAAAAGTGAATTGAATTAAAACTTTGCTTTCGAAACTAAAAATTACTTAAATAAAAAGAAAAAAATATATTCAAAATTTGGATGAAATCAAAGTAAACAACAAACAGTAACAACAACAAAAGAATCCTGATTAACTGTAATCAATACAATTGTTTACAGCTGAGTGCTATCGTTTATCTATGTACTGTGATGCTATATGTAATAAGTAGTCAGTATTGTCCATGCAGTTGGTGCAGATGGTCAGAGAACCTCCAGAGTTCAGGGGGTCAGCACTCTCAATGTGCCCAGGAACGGGCTGTCCTGCTGGGCTCTGTCGATTCAGAGGGCCCCCTGCTATCCCTGGAGCTCCACCAACACAAACACAAAACAAAAGAAAACACACACTTGCCAACAAGCCATCCTCTTGGTAATATAGTTCTTTTTACACACCACTATTCTCTGGAGATATTCTCTTTCAAAGCCAGGTAGGATGAGTAGAGTAGTGTAAATAAGAGCAGAGTAGAGAAAATAAAACTAGATTAGAGCAGAGTAAAGCAGAGTAGATTAGAGCAGAGTAAAGTAGAGTAGTGTAGAGTAGATTTGAGTGGAGTAGAATAGAGTAAAGTAGAGCAGATTAGAATAGAGGAATGTATAGTAGATTAGATTAGATTAGAGCAGAGTATAGTACATTAGAGTAAAGGAGAGTAGTGCTGTGTAGATTAGAGTATAGTATAGTAAATTAAGGCAAGGTAGAGTAGTTTAGATTAGGGTATAGTAAATTACAGTTAAGTAAAGTAGATTAGAGTGTGCAGATGCAACCTCCAGGGGTCTGCAGGTCTGTTCACTCAGTCGGACCTGGAACCTGCTGCCCTGCTGGGATTTTATTTATATCAAACACACACACACACACACACACACACACACACACACACAGACACACGCACCACACACTTTTTTACATCCTGTGTACTGGAGATAGTCACTCCTGAGGCAATTTACTGAAACCGGACAGTTTTTATTTATTCTTTGGAAAAAAATTTATGTACTGGGTCCAATTTGTATCATAGCTTGGTAGGACAGTGTGTGCAGATGGTCTGAGAACCTCCAGTGGGTTTTAGGGATGGCCCCCATGGACCACAGTCCCTCGAGCTCCTGCATGCACGCGCACACACACACACACACACACACACACTGTATAATAATGCTGCTCATGCACACAGCAAGAAATTAATCCCACACACATAGTGAAGTCAGCAGCTTACAGCCACACACACAATGTATTTCATGAGCTTTCATATTTAAATTCACTAATTAAATTATAATTTACATGAGATTAAAGTCTTACGGAGGTTCAACACTGTTTAAGGACATTTTTAGAGAGCTGCTACCCCACCACTATTGTTCAAACAGAGACACACACACACACACACGCATACACATGAACCTAATAAGGATCAAACTACCCCATCCACACACACACACACACACACACACACACACACACAGGCAAACAAAATCGAGTCAAAAGTTAATCCTTCACACACACACACTCACACACACAACACACACACACACACAAACACACACTGACAGCAGCGATTTTGGAGGGAGTGTCAGCGTTTATAACAGACTGAACAGATGTCAGTTGTCCAGCTGTCTCCTTTTGCTGTGTGCACGTGTGTGTGTGTGTGTGTGTGTGTGTGTGTGTGTGTGTGTGTGTGTGTGTGTGTGCGTGTGTTAATGTACTTGTCTTGGAAGTTTTGCAACCCTTGAAGGAAGTGACCATATTTGGACTGTGGAGGAGTGACGGGTGGATCTGAACACAAGCAACAGAGCGGCTCCCTCACTAGATCTGAGGGGTATTCCATCAAACTCGCTAAGCGCAAAGCCGGGCTAATTTCGATAAGCCTCGCTACCTTTAGCGAGAGTTGCGTTCCATCAACGTGACCTGAGGGACTCTCCGCTAAGTAACCATGGAAATTTATCCGACCAAACTATCAGGCTTACTTTAGCGGGGGTTTCAGAGAAGTCCGTCTGTCGGAAACAACTGTACCAGCAGAAGGTTCTGCCAAGCCAGTCCTTGTGATTTCGTCACGTGAAGACCAAAAATTACCAAAATTACATATATGAAGTGTGAACAGACTATATTTTCATCAAGCGTCTAAGAATACATGCTTGCAATTAAAAAAATATGAATAAATGGTTTATTTTGACCGACTGGCCAATACTTCATCTAAAGCCCCCAGTTGGGTGAGTGGTGATGCACCTGCCCTTGAATGTGGGCATCGCAGGTTCACATCCTGGCGAGGACATCTCATGTGTATTTTTTTTTTTTTCCTGTATAATTGTCTTTAGATCAGAGAATTAGACCAACATTTTACCTTAACTATGATAAATATGTCATACAATTTCCCCAGAACCCAAATATAACTTGCAAAAACATGATAGGCATAAAGATGTTATTATTAATAGCATGTTTTAGATCCCAATGACAAAGGCATTGCTGCATGCAATTTTCAGCCACATAAATTCCTTTCAGGTGAGTTTTCATTAATAGGTTCATCGAATGTGTTCATTGAATTGTTGAGATAAATGAGTTGGTCAATGTATTGCATTTACTAGGCCTATCTAAAAAAGAGAGAGAGAGAGAGAGAGAGAGAGAGAGAGAGAGAGAGAGAGAGAGAGAGAGAGAGAGAGAGAGAGAGAGAGAGAGAGAGAGAGAGAGAGAAAGAGTGTGTTCCGGCCAAAGAAAGTAGTTTCAAAAGCTTACATAGTGAGGAACTGAACCTTGGTCGGCCGCGTGCAAAGCCGGCGCGTTACCTCTACACTATCCTGACGTTCGAGAAATCACTCAGTGTTATATTAGAGCATGTTACTTTTAACGGTACTTCTGTATTTAATCGCTCCGCAATTGTTGCCCAAGCAGCCTCGTGATCTTTATTTATCACTACAGTATTTCCTTTTCGGTTATGATGGGTTTGTACTCCTCGTACAGTTCCATCAATAATCTTTGCTCTGGTCTTTTCTGCCATTTTCTCGATGATTCGACATTCACGGTTCTGGTCTGGCTTCATATCCCCTGAACGGCGTAACACACGACAACGTTAACCTGGCTTGAATAAGCCTCAACAAGGCGCGTCTGAAATGCGTTAATGGAACGGGTTGGCGTTTGTTCTAACCAGGCTTAACCAGGTAAGTATCGCTTTAATTAGCGAGTTTAGTGGAATACCCCTCTGGATCCATTTTGTTTCTGGTGTGAAGCTGAATTAAAGTTAGCTCCACAGTTTTAATTCAACGTCAACTTAACAGCTAAGTGTTGAAGAAATCTAAGTAGCTAAATGCATTGGTAGCGTTGTAGCAACCTGTCAATCACAATTTGGGCCCGCCCTAAAGCATCCCCTGCTCTCTGGTGATCTAATCTACATATACCAATGTACAGTAATAAGGTAGCGTAAGTCATCTTCTCAGCACAAAGTTATTCAGGAAAATCTAAAACTACCCAAAAGTGTGAAGGCTGCACTACTGACAGTTCAACTGTGTGTACAGTTCAGCCATGCTTTTTGTTTAGCGGATAAAAAAGACATGAAAAATGATGAGTTTCTGTTCAGGTTTTGTGGGCTATTTTCAAACAGGAATGTGTTTCCTGGTGGCAGATAAAGTTGGTGTTTGTGAGTATGTTTTCAGATATAATGAAGCAGAACTACAACTTATTAAAAGTTCAATTAAACGGCGGGAACAGAACGCTGCTGCAGGCTGATGCTCCTCGGTGTGCACTGGTGCTGTTTTATAACAAAGAGAAAAGGAAAGGACTTAATTTAGACCAAAAGACTAATGAGCTTTTTCCTTTCAAAAATAAAATAACATTTTCATACATTTTGATAGAACATAGGTTATACTTCGCTGGGGACCGTAAAAGTTATTCTGAGCTGGGATCTGGTTGTTGTGATTTGGTGACTTTTAGCTTCCTTTGATGAGCTAACATGAGAGGATCAACTAAACACTCTTTAGTTTGGGTTTGAAGGGCTTCACCATGTCTGCCTTATTCTAGGCCCGTTAGTCCTCTACTATACATTATTACACATTAAATAATGACATCTTCCACCTCTGGGGGGCGCTGGTGTGCCAGTGGTTCCCATTAAACTAAAGGCAACACGATGACTTGGTTATGTTTAGGCAACACAATGACATGGTTATGTTGAGGCAACACAATGACTTGGTAACGTTTAGGCAACACAATGACATGGTTATGTTTAGGCAACACAATGACATGGTTATGTTTAGGCAACACAATGACATGGTTATGTTTAGGCAACACAATGACTTGGTTACGTTTAGGCAACACAATGACAAGGTTATGTTTAGGCAACACAATGACAAGGTTATGTTTAGGCAACACAATGACATGGTTATGTTTAGGCAACACAATGACATGGTTGTGTTGAGGCAACACAATGACATAGTAACGTTTAGGCAACACAATGACTTGGTTACGTTTAGGCAGCACAATCACATGGTAACGTTTAGGCAACACAATGACTTGGTTACGTTTCGGCAACACAATGACATGCTAATGTTTAGGCAACACAATGGCTTCGTTGTGTTGAGGCAACACAATGACATGCTAATGTTTAGGCAGCACAATGACATGGTAACGTTTAGGTAACACAATGACATGGTTACGTTTAGGCAACACAATGACTTGGTTACGTTTAGGCAACACAATGACATGGTAACGTTTAGGCAACATAATGACTTGGTTATGTTTAGACAACACAATGACATGGTAACGTTTAGGCAACATAATGACTTGGTTATGTTTAGACAACACAATGACATGGTAACGTTTAGGCAACACAATGACATTGGTTAGTTTAGGCAACACAATGACATTGGTTACGTTTAGGCAACACAATGACATTGGTTACGTTTAGGCAACATAATGACTTGGTTACGTTTAGGCAACACAATGACATGGTAACGTTTAGGCAACATAATGACTTGGTTATGTTTAGACAACACAATGACATGGTAACGTTTAGGCAACATAATGACTTGGTTATGTTTAGAAAACACAATGACATGGTAACGTTTAGGCAACATAATGACTTGGTTATGTTTAGACAACACAATGACATGGTAACGTTTAGGCAACATAATGACTTGGTTATGTTTAGACAACACAATGACATGGTAACGTTTAGGCAACATAATGACTTGGTTATGTTTAGACAACACAATGACATGGTAACGTTTAGGCAACATAATGACTTGGTTACGTTTAGGCAACACAATGACATGGTAACGTTTAGGCAACATAATGACTTGGTTATGTTTAGACAACACAATGACATGGTAACGTTTAGGCAACACAATGACTTGGTTATGTTTAGGCAACACAATGACTTGGTTATGTTTAGACAACACAATGACATGGTTACGTTTAGGCAACACAATGACATGGTAACGTTTAGGCAACATAATGACTTGGTTATGTTTAGACAACACAATGACATGGTAACGTTTAGGCAACACAATGACTTGGTTATGTTTAGACAACACAATGACATGGTAACGTTTAGGCAACACAATGACTTGGTTATGTTTAGACAACACAATGACATGGTTACGTTTAGGCAACACAATGACATGGTAACGTTTAGGCAACATAATGACTTGGTTATGTTTAGACAACACAATGACATGGTTACGTTTAGGCAACACAATGACTTGGTTACACTAAGGTTGAGCCCCTTTGAATTGAAGTCGATTTGAATTGAAATATATCAAAATAAATGTTATCACAATGCTCAGCATATTGCAAAATGTTTCAAATTGCAAAAAGATTGGATAGTGACATAAGTATTGTGATTG
Source organism: Chelidonichthys spinosus (assembly GCA_029853015.1). NCBI lineage: Eukaryota > Metazoa > Chordata > Actinopteri > Perciformes > Triglidae > Chelidonichthys > Chelidonichthys spinosus. Next base: position 3,850,316 of record CM056840.1, read on the forward strand.
TATCGTTCTGTTGGCCCTCGGCGTGCAGGGAGGAAAGGAAGTCACAGCTGAAAGGAGAAACATGGTGTTGTCAAAGTTATTTAAACAGAACGACTTTTGGATCGACATTTAAATAAAAATCTACTCTCTGGAGGAGAAGAACATCATTAGGACTTCTAGTAAATCAAGCGCATCGTCTCATTGTTGCACTGTAATCGCTGCCTTTTTCTGAAAATCAGCACTTCTACCAGAAAACGCCGGCTTCCCCCGAGGCAATCGCTAGTTGAAATATAACAAGAGCAAATAAAGTGCAGAGACAGAAGAACGAGAATCAAACACATTCATTAACATATCTAACTGCTGAACTGTGATGTGAATGGAAAATACGTTTGTTTGACTCTCCCGTTAAAGACGGGGGGATCAGTTTGATCCCGTTACTCTGGGATCTGAAAGAGAAACATGTTGAACAAGAGTTTTAACGAGGAGTCATCAAATCTGATCGCCGCGACGACGTGAAGAGAATTGATATTATCTCCACATTACAAGTTCCCAGCATGCAGTTAGCTAAAACTATATTTGAATTCATTTAACCTTTATGTATGCAGGATGAGCCTGTTTCGACCTGCAATACAGTATTTGCTGTGTGTGTGTGTGTCCTGCAGGTGTTACCCTCCCCCGCTGGAGCAGGTGATTGAGTGTGGCTGTCTCCAGTTGCCAATCACTGGTGTGGAGGATATCAGTGTATCAGAGGCCATCCACACGTATCAAAACAAACTTTTTTCTCCGTTTTTCCTTGGCGTCGTTTCAAGAAAATCTGCATCCACACGAATCCACTGAAAACGACTCAGCGCGCTGTAGTACATATTCCAGTCCTATATGTGGCGCTGTTTCTGCTACAAAAACACACCAAAAACGCAGAAGAAGAGACGGAGCTTGACTGGATGTTTGCCATTGCTATGGCAACATGTGAAAGCTACGGCTACTATAATATACAATAAACACCCATATGACAATTTGGCCCGTATAAACAGTAAGCATCAACAGCTGTCAACCTAAGGACCTTGACGAGGTGAGACAAGAAAAATAAATGTATACATTCATGGGAAGTTAGCTAGCGGTTGTTTGTTGGCATCATAAAAAAGTAGCAAATCTGCGACTTTTTTCCCAGAGTATTGCCCCCCCTCTCTCGACTCCGTTTTTTTTCATACAGTGGCCCTGATACGCCGTCGTACAGACGAGCAGAATATCTGCTACATAGGCCGCCACTGTTGCTGTCATTATCAGACGTCCCGGGGGAAGAAGTCAGGCTCCAGGGGCGGGGCGATGACAACATCGTATGCGTTTCTGCCATCTACATGAAAACCCTGAGAGCTGGTTTCAAAAAAGTGCATTTTCAGGACGGCCGGCCGAAATGCACAAGACTTCTGCGTTTCCACACAAAAAAAAAGTTTCCGTGTGGACGGGACCTCAGAGTTGCAGCTGCGAGTGTCGTCCAGCAGCGTCCCTGCTGTGTTTTGCTCTGACGACGAGGGCTGTGCTTTGTTTGATAACTGTATGCAGAGTTGTTTAGTTGGTTGTGAATAAACACCAGAAATGGTTAATTGCACTTGAGACCATTGTCGTTGAGTACTTCCGGCTTGAGTGAGTTTTATTTGTTTTTCCAATGTGATACTCCCCTCAACCCCTAGTCGCCCCTGGGGACGTAAAATATAGAAAGAAACATACAAATGATGTACAAACAGCTCAGTGGGACAACAACAGCTCACACAACTGTTATTGTTCATGTTTGTTTAGGTTATGACAAACTAAAAAACTAACAGATAGGAATACAAATGAATTAGTCACTGACGAGTGATCAGCGATTTCTTTTGGTATTTGATTCAGAAAACGTGTTGCTTGCAGCTCGTTAGAGTTTTGTGGATTATTTTTGCCTTCTCCTTGCATGGGACTAGGATTACCTCTGGAGATGATTGCAGAGGTCGTCTGTCATCCTAATCCTGTGTAAATCTTCCTTGTCTGAAATGTGTTCTATTGCAAATGACCTGCCGTATTTCACCCTATCCCAATGTCCGAAATGGACTAATGATATATAACTGCTGATGGTACACTGGGCCTCCTATTTCCTTTCTTTTCTTTAGTCGGCAGATTAATTCAGAATACAAATGATCATTAATGAGCACAATAAAAATGACAACATGGGGGAGGCGTCAAGCCGAATGTAAATCCATTTGAACTATCGCAGGAACAGCTGCACAGTGGTCGGCCGATTATAAGTGAACAACCTGTTTGAAATCCTGCTGTGATTCACTTCATCTGAGTGGAAGTCAGCAGGAGTCTTTAACAAGCCGCCACAGTCTCCAGGAGTGCCGACATCACGCCATCCACGCCAGCGGTGTGCTTTTCTTGATTGCATAAGCGATGCGAGGCGTGTTTTTTTAAAATGAGATAGCCAACCTCTCCTCCTGCATTTAAGATTGCTCGACTGATTATAAGTCAAGCTGCCGTGTTGAACATTTCATTTCTATTCAAACATCTGCACTCGGATATGTGGAAATAAACTCACTCCCTTCTCCGTCAGTCAGTCTATTAGTCAATGCAGCAGCAGCAGTCTTTGTTTTAAGAAGGGCCCATCTGCTGTGTGTGTGTGTGTGTGTGTGTGTGTGTGTGTGTGTGTGTGTGTGTGTGTGTGTGTGGTCAAAAAGCCAACAATGACCTCCTTTTCTTCTCCTAAACCACTACATCTGCCACGACCCCTGACTGTGTGTGACTAACACCGAGTGTCACTAAGTGTGTGTGTCGGACAGATGGGGCAATGAGTGTTGATTGTCATGGAGATGAGAGTGAACCCTTTCACTCACACACACACACACACACACACACACACACACACACACACAGGTCTTTATTTCAGCCTGTCTCTAATCCTCTCTGATTTCATCTTTAAGGCGACAAATTGTGCTCCAAACGAGAGCTCGCCCGTTTGAAAGGTCAGGTAAGCGCAGCCAACGCTGTGAGGTACGTTTGGTTTGTTGACCCTCAACATCAGCTGATGTTACCTTTGTACCATTTCTTGCTCGGCCTAACACGATTACTGCTTTTGTTGGACAGTTTGTTATCGCAGAAGTCATTGAGATAAACAAAATGAATGTCATTTTGAGACCATTTTCATGCCACTGAAATAAAAACAGCATAACCCACAAAAATAAATCAAAAATAAATATTATAGACTCTCCGGCTGTGATAACAAAATGTGCAATGTCCTACGATTGCAGGAAAACCTGCTGTTTATTAGCATCATGTTGGTGAAAATGTGGACATTCTTGCATGAACAAACAGCAGGTAAACACAATGAGCAGTATCAAAGTGAGAGAAAGTATCAAAGTCATGTTCATGTATTTTTATTTTACAATAAGTTGATAACATAAAAGTAGATTGTGTCCATTAATCATGCGATAAGTCAAAAACGTAGAAAGGTAATTACATAAAAATGATTGAAGTCACGTCCATATATCGTATCATAAGTTGCTAACCATAAATCATATTTACATTTTGGGTTTAGTACTTGTATCTGTACACTTTTTCTTACTGATGTTAGGCATCTACAGGCTTGCTCCAACAGTATTTCTTTGTACTTGTACAATGACAATAAAGATATCTTATCGTATCTTAACATAAAAATCATGGAGGTCATGTCCACACATCGTACCAGTCGCTAACATAAAAATCATGGAGGTCATGTCCACATATCGTACCAGTCACTAACATAAAAATCATGGAGGTCATGTCCACATATCGTACCAGTCACTAACATAAAAATCATGGAGGTCATGTCCACACATCGTACCAGTCACTAACATAAAAATCATGGAGGTCATGTCCACATATCGTACCAGTCACTAACATAAAAATCATGGAGGTCATGTCCACACATCGTACCAGTCACTAACATAAAAATCATGGAGGTCATGTCCACACATCGTACCAGTCGCTAACATAAAAATCATGGAGGTCATGTCCACACATCGTACCAGTCGCTAACATAAAAATCATGGAGGTCATGTCCACACATCGTACCAGTTGCTAACGTAAATATGATCTAGGTTATGATCGTATATATATATATGGTATGAAAACTCAGGACCTCTGCTCTTCTTCGTCTTACAATATAGAAAAGGACTACAATGCCCTGTTAGTCATTAATGCCCGCTGTAGTTAGCATAATGAGCCTAAAGTCTGTGTGTGTGTGTATCTCAGAGTTAAATAAATCATGAGTCATCCCAATTCCAATAATGTAAAGATAATGTTGACGCAGTGACTCGTGGCTAAATGTTTCTGTAGGAATGAGGACAAACAACGCTGAACAGTGCTCTTCTTCAATCAGACCGAGCATGAGAGGAAAGGGAACGGCCGTTATAATGAATATGAGGAGCATAATCTTCATATCTGTATGTGGCAGTATTAGATATCACATAGATATAAAGAAGAAGTTAGTCACCAGAATGTGCCGACCTCGACTGTAGTTGAAGTTTATTTGTCGTAGGATAAGCCCCTTGAGTTGTCGGTCCTACACACATAACACAACTTAGCACAATACAATGAAAGGAAACAATACAATACAGTACAATACAGACTATAGAAAATAAAAGACAAGACAGACATCTGCAAAAATCACTTGGACAAAATCCCTTGGACTGTCCCGAAGTGTGCGTCGTTACATCCACCGAGTCGTTGTGTCGAGATCACAAAGACACAGAGTTTTTGGCGAAAGATCAGGGAGGCAAAGCGATCCAGCCTGCAGGAAGCTCCAGTCACGCTTCCGCCCCCAAATGAAGCAAAAGCCGTAACCTTTATGTCGTCCATCCATCCATCATGCTGAATGTTTCAGCGGCACAGAGCCAGAGAAGGTTGTGAGGTCATCTTTTAAACGATCAAACATCATGTCCTGCCTGTCTGTCCTGCTTCTCTCAGAAATACGTCACCACACAGAAGATACATACTCTTGAAGGTCGCTTCGGCTCGACGTTTTCGGAGTTTCATACTAAAACCAGTCTTTCTTTTTTAAGGTCCCCAATAATAAGACCACAGGCATTACTCTTTCCGACAGCTGGACTTAGATACCCTTGGCGAACATTTCTATCGACACTTTTACAGCAACATATTCCATTATGCTGATGGTCAAATCTCCCAAACAAACACCTAACAAAGCAATTTGCAAACATATTGCCGAATCCCACTTGGAAGACATGTCCAAGGAAAACGGCGAGGCCTGGTTTTACAGGCAGCAGTCTCACTCTGCACCGACGAGCTGGACGGAATTGAACAGACTTTAACCAACACTCACTGGCTGGCTGGACGGATGATTGACAGACCTTTAATAATTAATACTTGAAAGTCAAAATCAGCCCCGGCAGCGTGTCTTGTCGCCCGCCGCGAACGTCTCTCAAACAGAAACATGAAAGGAGCTGCTGGCTAAAACAGAGCCTGGACGGCAGCCAATCAGCTGTCAGTGGGAGGACGACGCCGGGAAAAAAAACAAAACCTTGTTAGTCCGCCCAGTCTGTCGGAGAGAAACCGGCGGCCCGGGAGACGGAGTGGAAGTCAGCGGTGGACGCTCTAAATACGAAGAGTTCCCGTTTCGCATGTAAGACCAGTAAATACTTGGGTTCGCTTCAAATCAAACACTCAGCCTTGATTTCTGGGAACTCCTGGTGGCCAGTGCATATTTAATAACTGAATTCAAACGTCTTTTTCTTCATCATGTCTTTTGTGTGATGAGTAGATTGTCATTGAAAACATGAGTTGTTTCCTCCCTTCACTGGAGCTCTATGAATCTAACCTGAGGGGGGAGAAAACAAATCGTAATAAATCTGATTTGAAGTCTGTGTGGAAAATGAAAATGACTTGTAAAGATGAAGGTGGTTTGTTGAATACGAATGAGGGTCGCTGAGGGAGGCGTCGGGCTCGCTATAGGAGCTGCAATTAAAACCGATTCCTGACGTTGGAAACGTTTGATTCAGAGCCAGAACTTAAGGAGGAGGAAGAGGAGAGATGCTGCCGGCTGCTGTCAGAGCCCAACAACACAATACGTTTAAAATGCACAACTGAAGCCACATCAAAGGGACGAGACATATCTGCAGATCTTATACATATATACATAAATACATACAGTATGTGGAATGATGATATTGTGGTTATGATGCAATATGCATAATCTGTATAACACTATATGATCTCGAAGATTACGCTTCACTTTCTTTTATTTTCTTTATCTTATTTTTTTCCCTGTTCTTTTTTTGATTATTCGACTACGGAGATGCAGCTGAAAGCTCTGGAAAAAAAGCCAGTAAATGGACCTTGAGGTTTTTTTTTATTATTTAAGACTGAACCTTTACTTCCTGTTTGAAAAGCTGCTGAACAAAGCCGGAGCTGATCTCCAGCAGGTGAAACTGCTTCGTGGTCATTCAGGACAAATGTGCGGTCAAACAGCTTTGAAACAGTGGCAGTAATAGCATCATCAGCGATAACGATGAGTCATTGTGGGATGTCAGCTGCGCGGCGTCCTGCAGCCGTTTCCTCTTGCTGCTGATGCGGTTTGACGTTGCCGCTGCAGGCGGCGAATTAACATCCCGACCAAACGCTCCGTGCAGAAAACCCCGCCATGTAGCTGCAGGACCCTGCGACTCCCTGTGCGTCTGTGTGACTGTGAGCTGGTTAAGTCAATGTGACATTTCTCTGAAGTTTTTTTTTTTTTTTTTCTGTTGGAACAAATGGAGACGTGAAAGTTTTCCAGGTCAGCAGAGATGTTCTGGTTGCGAATGCAGCGACCGGTCGTTCTGAAGGTCACAACCTCTCTGACACTGCCCGGGTCGTGATGAAGACTGACAGGGTCGGGCAGAGTGACACAGTGATGTCACCTGACCTCTTCGGGGAAGGAGGATGGAGGAGACTAACTGCTGGGTTCAGAGCTTCGGTCAAGGACCCCAAACTTTCTATTCCTGCTCGTCATTTTCAGAATCACTTTTTAGATTAAATCTCTTTCCTTCCTGCCATTGATTTCACTTCATTCCTATCAAGATCCGATTCATTTTAAAATCAAATCCATCAATATAAATACATGTTTAGTTAAACAGACTCAAACAAATGTTTAAGTCCAAAGAATTGCTGGATGAGTTAAATTCAGTCAATTCAAAAATCAACTTTTTTTATTGAGCTGAATAAATTCGTACTTCCAACAACTCCCTTCAACGAAGAAAAATCAACGACAATGAACAAATCTAAATCCACCAAACGGAGACAAAGGTTAACGCAACACGCGATATTTAATCAGAGTAACCTTTGGTGACGTTAGAGGAAGACATTTTATTTTTCCCCTTCACTTACAACTTCACTCGTCTTTTGGTAAATCTAACATGACTTGTTACAGTGTATTATGCACAGCGCTGACGAGAACATCCATGAGGGAAACAGACTGCTGACTACTGTTGACTGCTGACTCAGCAGCTTTAGTTTGCATAACTGACACTTACACTTAAATACAGCAGCATTCAATTTACAGTGAATCTGGTCTGGATGAAACACTCATTACGTCGTTCGTACACAGCGCTGTCCAGAAAGAAAGTGCTGAAATCGATTGCTCAGAGTTCGATTTTCCATTTCATGCACATTTCATGCTGCCAGCACCTGGACTTCAGGAGTCAGTGCAAAGTTCCGACATGTTGGTCTGTCAAGCGTAGGCCCAATCAGGTCAAGCAACTGGCGTATTTGTTGCCGTTGTAGTCAAAACTTATGCAATATAGCCGCGGCGTCGCTCAATATATCTATGGGATTGAAGTTGATCCTTATGAAATTATTTATTCCAACTAAACGGCCCCGAGGACGGCGACATCTTTGGTTCAGCACGAGGATGCGTTGTATCGCTGCCTTAGTTTTGCCACCGTTCACAACCATCTTCGGCGTCCATTATTTTAGCCACTCAGACCCTAATTGTTTGACGATGTGCCAATTTCCCAAATTGCTTGCAGGATCGTGCATGCCTTGACCATGACAAGGCCTAATGGGCTAATTAAATGACACTGTATTATACCTAGTCTAGAGGTTGAGATAAAGCTTAGCCTTGTGATGAAATCCATTTTATTTTGTGCTTGTGTGTTTCCAGCAATTATGTCTTCATGAATGACTTAAAACCATTGGCAATCTGCAGTTCCATGCGCATCGCTACGGTAGAGCTAAGAAGGCTCTAAGAGCGCTCCAGACCAACCTTACCAACGTATGACATATGAAAGAGATTCGTAGCAAAGAAGGTTTCGGGAAACACGCGAAATGTTAAGTAGGAACTCTAAGTAGGGATTACGAATGACGTAGCGTTAAGAAGGCTTTAAAAAGGAAACCGGGCCCTGGATACTTACTGGGTGCTATTATGTGTGTGACGGTATACAGAATTCTTGGTTTGGTATGTACCTTAGTTTGAATTTATTTTGAAAAATATAAATATTTGCTCACTGGCCAACAATTAAGGCACTCAAATACTAGCATAGTGTTAATAACATCAAATAAATATGCATAAATATGCATTTTATTACAGTAAATGGCGCTAACGTTAACAGAGAATCCATTGACTTGCACTCAGATTTGTTCACATTGTATTAAGTATTGGGCAAATATGAATAATAACATCATGACGTGTTCAAATGTAATCTTGTAAAATAGTTATTGGCAAGAAGCTTGATTGAATACACTTGTTTGAAAAGAGTTGTTTTCACAGCAATATGAAATAGATTAAGGAGGAAATTATGACCCGTTTAACTTCCTAACACTAGCTTTATCAGCTTACAATAACTCCAAAGAACTACTGCCAGTTTTTTTTTTTTTTATTAAAGCAAACACTTCCAATACAATCTTTTATTTAACAACAACTTGAATTGTGTGTTTTTATGCAAAGTCGACTATAGATGAAAATCATAATGTGAAAAGATTAATTTTTGATGGTTTACACTGACTTCAGGGTGGATGAAAGTGAAAAATAGTTTGTCTTGATCAGCCGGCAACCGTCAGTTTGAAAAGTGAAGCCAAGCTGATGTGCCTTAAACTTGCATTCTCTCTGCTGGCCATAAGGGGGCGACTCCTCTGGTTGAAAAAGAAGTCCGGTTGCAGAGAATGACCCTACATGAGTTTACGGAGCCGGATGCTGTACTATTTATATACTGTGCTTCTTCTTATATACAGTCTGTGATCTGGAGGATCTGGAGTCAATTATTGTTCATTGGAAAAAAAAATTGGAAATTGAAATCCGCCAAGAAAACTCCAACATCACATTCCTCATATTTCCTCACTCTCTTCATTTGGTAGTCAGGAAGTCATTAACCTTTAAAAGGTTAACCTTTGTTTTGCTGTTTTCTTGCAATAAATGTCAACTCCTCATCCTCATATTGACACTATATAAACCCCAATGCGTGCGCACACACACACACACGCACACACACACACACACACATAAGCAATATTTGATTTCTCCATTAGAGTTAGGGGTGAAAAAAAATCATCTTTTATCTCCCTATTTAGTTGTAAAATTCTGCATCTTCAGAAAACATAAAAAAGACTCTCCATCGTTGACATAGAAGGTTTTCAACACCAGTTTAGTGGTGTGTGTGTGTGTGTGTGTGTGTGTGTGTGTGTGTGTGTGTGTGTGTGTGTGTGTGTGTGTGTGTGTGTGTGTGTGTGGATGCATCACTAATCTTTATAAGTGGCTATAAATCCAGCTTGCTGTGCTGTGGTGCCGGGCGGCATGCTGCTGCTGACTAGGGGAGGGTGTGTGTGTGTGTACGTGTGTGTGTGTGTGTTGGGGGGGGGGGGGGGTCTGCCAACGTTCAGGGTTCACTGGTTTCTGGAGTCCTCCTCGCTCCCTCGCATGACGCCATCGCTCACTATATGAATATTTATGAGAGGAAACTGCTGCAGTTGAGGCGATTCATCTCATCCGGCGAGAGCTGCAGCGCCGCACGGGGAAGTGATCGCGTGGCATGCCGCCCCGGATGTTTCTGGATCGCAGCCAAACATGGCCAACTCGGTTTGTCATCGCCCAACCTCAGTGGGTTGATCGCCCTGTTTGTTCACGGCAGAACAGGACCCCGGGAGAATGAACATGATACATTTTCTAGTTAAAAAAAAACAGTCGCAGCACCCCAGCACCATGAAGAGATGGAGCAATAGGAAACGGGAACCTGAATATCTTAAATCAAGGATGCGCACAGGAAGGAGCCGAGTATCACATGAGAATAACGAGGAACCAACAAAAACGTAAATGAAAACCAGGGTCGTGTCATTTTCTCTGCTCCGTTAATTAAGTCACTGCTGTGGGACAATTAAAACGTGTCAGATCCATAATAAATACACACATAATCTGCAGGGCTACCACGGGAACTTAATTTGGAAAAAATATATCATAGCCAATGAGAAATGAATCCTGTATGAATTGTTGCATGAATTACACATATGGTGTTAAAGAGCCAAATATTGGCTTTTAAAATATTTAATTCGAAAGACATCATGCCCAAAGTCTCTGTCTGTGTGTTGGGTACCAGGATGTAACGTTACTATAACAACAGGTCTCTGTGTGTTGGGTACCAGGATGTAACGTTACTATAACAACAGGTCTCTGTGTGTTGGGTACCAGGATGTTACGTTACTATAACAACAGGTCTCTCTGTGTGTTGGGTACCAGGATGTAACGTTACTATAACAGGTCTCTCTGTGTGTTGGGTACCAGGATGTAACGTTACTATAACAACAGGTCTCTCTGTGTGTTGGGTACCAGGATGTAATGTTACTATAACAACAGGTCTCTCTGTGTGTTGGGTACCAGGATGTAACGTTACTATAACAACAGGTCTCTCTGTGTGTTGGGTACCAGGATGTAACGTTACTATAACAGGTCTCTCTGTGTGTTGGGTACCAGGATGTAATGTTACTATAACAACAGGTCTCTCTGTGTGTTGGGTACCAGGATGTAACGTTACTATAACAACAGGTCTCTCTGTGTGTTGGGTACCAGGATGTAACGTTACTATAACAACAGGTCTCTCTGTGTGTTGGGTACCAGGATGTAACGTTACTATAACAACAGGTCTCTCTGTGTGTTGGGTACCAGGATGTAACGTTACTATAACAACAGGTCTCTCTGTGTGTTGGGTACCAGGATGTAATGTTACTATAACAACAGGTCTCTCTGTGTGTTGGGTACCAGGATGTAACGTTACTATAACAACAGGTCTCTCTGTGTGTTGGGTACCAGGATGTAACGTTACTATAACAACAGGTCTCTCTGTGTGTTGGGTACCAGGATGTAACGCTACTCACACTAACTACACCACGATCGAGATCTCCATACACACAGAAAAATAAAAACATCTGTTGGATACTTAAAAAAGTTGATAAAAGTTGAGTTCTGTGTGAGACGAACAGCAGTTTAATGTAGCGCAGATTTTAATGTTCAGTGTGTGTGTGTGTGTGTGTGTGTGCGTCATGGGGTTCAGCACACAAACTGTTTTGATCCTGAGGCCAGACATTCCTCCGCTTCTGCATAAAAACCTTTTCATTTGTTCTCCATTTTTTAATCAGCTCCAAATTTCTTTCAGATGAAAAAAAAACACCCACAACAAAAAAGCAGCAAAGCAGAAAATAATTGAAAAAAATAAAAAAACTACAGGCAGGAATATGAAATAAATAAAGAGCAATTAATGTAAATGCCTGCTGGAGTATTAATGAGGAGGATTTAAAGGTGAGGGAGATGTAGTGCTCCTCCGACAGGTAATGCAGGTCCCCAACATGAATAATGTATGAGTGTCAGAGCGGAGCAGCTGATGTTAAATATAGACAGCGGAGAGCACAAGACGTAAATGAAACGCTAATGCTCAGAGCTGAAACAAATTATCTTTCTGTAAATTACTCACAGAGCTGTCTTTTTGTTTTTTTTCCATCCAACCATCTGAATAATGCAGAACGCATCCAGAGACTTCATTAACATACAGCCAGACTTCCAGGCGGAAAATGCCACAAACTCGGCTTGGAAAACCGTCCCTCGCTTTCTGAAAAAGTCAAATGTCGTCTGAAAAGGGGAACCTTTTTCTTTCTGAATCAAAGCTGCTCGGATGAATCGCAGGATCAGATTCAGGATCAGTCAACATGTGGAAAGGCCCTGAGCTCTGATTGACTTTTCAAACGCAGGGACTTTGAGAGGAGCATACATTTTGAAGGGAAGAACCAGGCGGCATCCTCAGGGTCTAAAAACTGAAGGAAATGATTCAGTTTTCATGCTAAAGGCTACGCTTTAGGGCGGGGATACCTTGTGATGGACAGGTCGTTACCATGGCATCAAGATGTAATGCCCATTGATGAATGAATTATTTCCATGAACCCTTTGAGCACAGCTCTGGTAAACAAGATTTAAAGTGGTCCTTTTGTATTATTCTTTATGGAGAATACTCAGTTTTACAGATGTGTCCACTATAACAAATAAGTAAACAAAATCGATTTTGTGTTTGTAAACTAAATAATATATCCAGTCAGACAGCCCTTATATAGGCAGTTATTGCAGCTCCAAGCTGGACTCCTATGATGGGAGGGTAGAATCTATACAGCCCAAATCACAGATTGTTCTCCAAGGACTTGACAATCACATCACATAAAGCACTGTGTAACATTTGATTCAGACGAGGGATAAACTCACTCTAAATTCCCCTTCAAACCCCACGACTGGTCTAAAGTTACATTGACCTCCAAAGACAAATGACTCAAACCTGAAATATGACAGCGAACACGGGACATAAATAATGCGTAGGAAAGAATGGAGTTTGAGCTAGTTTAAGGAACTGGGGAATTTTGTTCCTAAAGACAAGTGTGAGTATTTTGTATGTGTCATATTTGTCCTTTTTCATTCCCACTCAGCTGCGTTTTGCTTCAGGCCGACCACTGGCTGATAAATGAAGCGCTGCTATAGTTATAAATGAGAAACCTCCATGAGTTTCTGTTTGAATTATTATCTCAGATTTGTAAATGACTTTCTGTCCACCACAGGAGTGAAAAAACAAATTAAACTGAGCAGAGCAGCAGCTTACACACCGTTTTTACTGGTTCAACCTATTAATCCACTACTGTAATTACACACGTAGTCTTTGTCTGGCTGAGCAATCAAACTTCCAGACTTAATCTGTTACCAGAACTCACTGAGAGTACAGAGCAGCAGCTCAACACACTGCATGAAGGGATTCAATGAGGTGTTTCTGAGTCAACCGTACTGGACTGAGGATTCAAGTTAAGACCAACAATCCAAGTCATGTCAGGGAATACCCGAGGCAGGGGAGACCCGAGTTAAGACCAACAATCCAAGTCATGTCAGGGAATACCCAACACAAGGAAGACCTGAGTTAAGACCAACAATCCAAGTCATGGCAGGGAATACCCAACACAAGGAAGACCTGAGTTAAGACCAACAATCCAAGTCATGTCAGGGAATACCCAACACAAGGAAGACCTGAGTTAAGACCAACAATCCAAGTCATGGCAGGGAATACCCAACACAAGGAAGACCTGAGTTAAGACCAACAATCCAAGTCATGGCAGGGAATACCCAACACAAGGAAGACCTGAGTTAAGACCAACAATCCAAGTCATGGCAGGGAATACCCAACACAAGGAAGACCTGAGTTAAGACCAACAATCCAAGTCATGGCAGGGAATACCCAACACAAGGAAGACCTGAGTTAAGACCAACAATCCAAGTCATGTCAGGGAATACCCAACACAAGGAAGTCCTAAGTTAAGACCAACAATCCAAGTCATGTCAGGGAATACCCAACACAAGGAAGTCCTGAGTTAAGACCAACAATCCAAGTCATGTCAGGGAATACCCAACACAAGGAAGTCCTAAGTTAAGACCAACAATCCAAGTCATGTCAGGGAATACCCAACACAAGGAAGACCTGAGTTAAGACCAACAATCCAAGTCATGTCAGGGAATACCCAACACAAGGAAGTCCTAAGTTAAGACCAACAATCCAAGTCATGTCAGGGAATACCCAACACAAGGAAGACCTGAGTTAAGACCAACAATCCAAGTCATGTCAGGGAATACCCAACACAAGGAAGACCTTGTGTACCCAACACAAGGAAGACCTGAGTTAAGACCAACAATCCAAGTCATGGCAGGGAATACCCAAGACAGGGAAGATCCGAGTCAAGACCACAATCCAAGTCAAGTCAGGGAATACCCAACACAAGGAAGTCCTGAGTTAAGACCAACAATCCAAGTCATGTCAGGGAATACCCAACACAAGGAAGTCCTAAGTTAAGACCAACAATCCAAGTCATGTCAGGGAATACCCAACACAAGGAAGACCTGAGTTAAGACCAACAATCCAAGTCATGGCAGGGAATACCCAAGACAGGGAAGATCCGAGTCAAGACCACAATCCAAGTCAAGTCAGAGAATACCCAATTGAAGACCAACAACACAAGGCAAGACAAGGAAGATCCAAGTCAAATCCTACATTTGAGACCTTGATGGGGCCTAAAAGCCCATACTGGGGGTTAGGTAATTCATTGAAAAGCTAATTGATTTAAGAATGTGACCACTGACGTGTGATAGATTAGGCTTCTGATCCTTGCTGGTCTTAACCCTGGTGTTGCCTCGTTGAGGTCCCTACCTGCCTTCCTGGATGGGAGCTGCAGCTGCGTATAATCATCATTCAACCATCCTTGCTCAATCAATTAGTCAGTGTGTGGGTGTATATACTGGATTATATAGGATACTCTTATAAGTATATGTCCTGTTTCATACACAATTAATGGAAAGATAGTTGGATTGGTGGATGCAGGTGTAAATTAACATCCCATCTGTGTTAAAAGCTTGCTGTGTCTCTAATGGAACGGCTCTGGCTTTATTATTCAGCTCTGCTTATTAATGAAAAGGTTTTTACTGCTTTGAGCTTTGAGCTTTATTCCCAGTCTTGATTAAATTTAGCTCCTCTTGTTTCCATTGTTTGTTCTTTTTTGCAGCGTTTGGAGTTTCTTTGTTGCTGTCAGCTGAAATCCTTGAAGAGTGTTGAAGTCTCTCAATCAAGCGGAAGTAGAAACAAAATCTGTTTTTTTGAATGAATGCATCTCTTTTTCTATACGCGTCCAGTCAGCAAAGCAGGGACACATTTTCACAAGGAATTATCCAGAAAACCGTTGTTATTTCAAAATGACAACAAATGGGTTTCATTGTTTTGAGATCTAGAAAAAGAAGTTTGTATTTATACAAATGTGTGACCCAATAAAAGAGTTTGTTATGTCTTCACCTGAAGACAGCATATTATTATTTCAACTTAAACCTATGGATTATAATTGAATTACTAAACAAAATATTGCTATTATTTCTTGATTACAATCTCTTCACGCTTACATTTCAGAATATGATCTGCCAGAACATCCCTTCCTGCTCTGGAACAAACCAGAACTGATCACACTGATCCCCCCCCCCCCCCCCCCCCCCCCAAGCAGTTGTCAGCTGTGCGCGATCACAACACTCTTCATCAGCTGATCAATAACTTGTCATTTTTATACGGACAGGGTTTCTGCTGTTCTGAACCCATTGATCAGCAGGGAGCCTTCATGTATTTCATTGAAAGCAGAGGTGGGTCAATTATGAAATTGATCCATGAGCACAAAGCTGGTGGTCTGAATGGAGAGATGCTACGGCCGAGGGGCCCATCAGCAAGGCATCAACCCTCAGGAAGCTGCATGTGCGTCACAGGAGGAAACAATGCAAAGACGAGATGAGACGATCGAGGTGAAGATGCGATGAGGCGAGACAGAGATTAAATGGAAGACACCGGATGAGCAGCCTGGTCTCCAAAAACTACGGTCCCACACAATGAAACACAATGCTGATTAGGTTTCTAGGGCAACGTGTTTTTGTGGATTACGTTGCTGTTGACACATCACAAGTGAGTTTCCAATGAGTCTGCATAAGGAAGAGGTCTGGGTGGTGGAATGGACCAAAAACAGCTGTTGTTCGTGGTCCGCATGAAGCATGTATTTTTGTTATATTTTTCTATATTTTAATTTCATAGTCATTTTAAACAACCACATGTTTCAAAAGGTAATTGAGACTAGTGCAGTTTAGTTGTAGGACAAAACAAAATGAGATGAGACATGATGAAAAGGGATCATCTGAAATAAACTAAAAAATATATATATAATGAGATCATATAAATGATGAGTGACAGCACAGGAGGAGATGTGATGAACTTGACAGGATAGGAATGTAAAGAATAAGATGAGATGTGTGGTAAACTGGCTGAAATGAGATTTACAACAGAATCCAATCAGCAAAATGAGAAAAACAACATGAGAGCATCGAAGGAGGCAGGAAGTGGCAAACAGAACAACGCGAGATGAAATAAGATGCCGTGAAATGAAAAGACAAGTCGAAATAAAACAAGGGGAATGAGACAGAGTTAGATTAACAAGACACCAGAGTCAGATGAATAAAAAACGAGAAGGCAAGATGAGATTAGATGGGATGAGATGAGACCCGGAGACATAACGGGCGCGACAGATAAGATATTAAAAGAGATTTACAAGAGAATGAGATACGTTTCGGTCAAAGACAAAGTAAGAGAATGGAAGATGGAGAAAATATGTGGAGATGGGCCGGGTAACGGGATGAGACTCAATGAACAGAAGGAAGCTGAGATCTACAAGACAACAAGGTGAGATGAGTCCGACAAACCTGAGGAAACAAAAAGGAGATAATATTTGACAAGACAAAACAAGATTGGAGTCGATAACATTTATGAGACGAGGGGATTTGATTCAAGCCAGTGTGAGATGAGATAACGGATACGATGAAGCTGTGGAGAACTCTTGGGGCTACAACAACATGATGAATAATAAGATGCATAAGATCCATTCAATAGATGTAAAGTTGTAGTTTTTGCATGATATTCCGACCAGAATCAAACAGAATAAACACACGGGATTCTTAGGAATGCTGGTGTCTGACAGGAGACGCTGACAGTTAACGGCAGGAAACAAATCCTCTTCTGGATAACGGCAAAGCTTCACAGATAAATCTCCTCCGTCTTAATGCCAAACAGAGCACTGATTCCTACAGCATTGTTGAAAAGACCACACACGCACACACACACACACACACACACACACACACACACACACACACACATGAACCAAAGGATGGAAGCACTCAGGGACAAAAACAACAGATAAAAAGCAAGAGGATTGTGAACATCGCTTTGCGGCGCAGACGGAAACAACGACTCGGGAACACAGGATTTATTAGAGCTGCCGGATGTTTAAAAGGCAGAGCAAGACTTCTGTACACCCGAGGCCCCGTGAAACCTCAGTAACCACAGTAACAATAACGCGTAACATTAACATTAATTTATGTCAACTACAACAGCAGCAACCTGAGGATAAGGTGTTGTTTATCAGCAAAAAGCTGTTTTAGCCACGCTAGAGTCACGGCTCTGGGATTGGTCCAAACAGAATCACCTCAACAACGAGCACAGCACAGACTGTGGAAGGGTGGCACACTGAAATTACACATATTTTTAAATGCACTTTAAATGCATTTTTTAAAGGCACCCTGAACACGAAGACAGGTCTTCTTGCAAATGTTTGTGTAGTAGTCCAAGACCGTTCACGTTTTGAAACTCTAATCGGACAAACTGATTGACAGCTCTGGTGGGGTGGCCAATCAGATTACAGGAGGAGCCGGTGCCACCGCCAGCCACCCCGGTGGCCACGCCCCTGCCCCAGAGGATGAACGCTATCCTAAAGTATCTCAACCTTTCCTGGATAGATTGGCCCAAACCTGAGTTTTCCTCCAGTGCCACCAATATAATCATACTTCTTAATAACTTTTGGATAGTTCGGAATTTAATTTGGTACGCATATTCCTTTCGGGAAGAACTTTGGAGATCCCAAATAAATTGTGTGTCCAATAATTTGGTTTATGATGAAATACCTGCAAAATGAATCACAATCCCATCAACCTTAGCTGTACATTCTGCTAATGCTAATTTGCGAATGTTAGCATAATAATATGCAAAAGTAAGGTGGTAGACAAGGTAAACAATGTACTTGATAAGCATCTACGTTTTAGCATCATGGTTGTGAGCATGTCCTGATCACTGATCACCTCCTGGTGGCCAACAGCAATTCTATCCTGCCACCTCTATGTTAGCCGATGGGACATGGATGAAAGTGATGAAAATGTGATTTTTTTTTTCTCCTAAAGATGGTTTCTGTCATCGTAGGTGGTTCACAAAGCATGCTTTAGTTTGATCATGAATGTATTTCTAGATATATTATGGTTTGTTTAGTTGTTTAGTCCTTCTAGTCAAATAGCTAACAGGATGCTAACATCAGTTAAGTACGGCGGCTAGGTGGCTCTCTCTCAGCTGAATTGCGATTATGCTGGGTGGGTTTATGGGCGGGACCTCAATACCAGCTCCACCCACCAAAAATTGCACAAGGTGGCATCCGGTATATTATGCGGTTGTGTCTAGAAGGTAACCCACCGGTTGAAAAACTTGGTGGTTGAGATGGTTGAGGTTATTATTTATGTTAAGATAGGTAGTTGGGCAGAAGGTGTTTTTTTTTTGTAACTTGTGGGTAACCATCCAGGACCATATTTGGGTACAGTGGAAGGAAGTGGAATCTTTAAGTCTAGTCTATGCTGTCGATTATTAACCTTGGATATAACAGTTATCATCCCCAACACTCAGGTGTTATATAGTTAATCAAGACGTTACCAGCCCCACTCCAGGATTTTACCCATCATGCTCTAGGCTTCATGTGGGGGTGCAGAAACGCTGCTGGTTTCAGAGAGAGTTCGGCGGTTGTAAATGTGCGGACGATGCTGCAGAAGGAGTGTGCGCTCCGTTCAGGTTCACCGGCCTCGTGTCGACTTTAATGATGAATCATTGAGGTCAAAGCTCACTGGGAATGATCTAATAACCGGATCTATTAATAATAATAGGCCAAAACGAAAACAACGATGATGCTTTCACCTTCCTCACAAAGTCCATCTGTCTTCATTTCTGCGGGGGCTGAAACATCCTGACAGGAGACGGAACTACAGAGAGTTTTGAAGTTTTTCACAATATGCCGTGTTTCTGAATTTCTGAGCATCTCTCAGCTTACAAAGGATACTTTTATCTCAGCATCGTATCTTCTCAAGAGGTTAGACTCTTTCTTTTCAATAATGAAGGAAAGGAGCCTTTTTCACTTCCAGTCGCTTCATACATGACTTCACACTGATATAAAGTATAGCCCAAATTCAAAATATGTTTTTAACCCTTTTAGATCACATCCCTGTCTATTGTGCAGCTAACAACACATCTACAATACTACAAAAAAATATATTTCTTCATGTTTTATTTTATTTATTCTTAAAATGTGCTTACATCAGCTAGTACCAACCAATCTCAACCAATAATATCATGACATCCATTAATCAATCTACAACTTTTTTATCTCCTGTCCTGAGATACGTCACCATACAGAAGAAAGACACTCTGGAAATGCTGTTTCAGCTAATTTTTTTTGCTAAATCACGAGGTTCTACCAGCAATGTCCAGTCAAGGAAAGGATGGCTGTTATTGTCTTGATATACAAATACATGAAATGCATTACTGTGCTACGGTTTCTCGTGACTTGTTGGCTGACATAACACAAATGCCGATAAACCTGCATTATGCTAAACTGAGCCTCTAATGGCTCTAATGGAAACACCTGAGGGCCTTCCAGACCTGATTACCCTGACTGTAATTTAGACTTAGACCTGACTTGGGTCCAAGGTTCAGGTCTTTGTTACACAACAATGATGGAGGTTAATGACAATAACATTTTAGCTCCTGCAGTATGTGCTCTTCACTCTACCTATTGTGTTTCCTGTCCCAGCCGCCATAGTGACGGCCAGTTAGCCAGCTCACTCGGTCGCTAACAGGCCAATACGTTTGTGCAGTTTATTCACGTGACGTAGGGTTGGGCGGTATGAGCAAAATCTTATATTACGGTATGAATAATTTCATATCACGTTAACGGTATATATCACGGTATGGTTTTCCCCCCTGTAAATTCAATTAATGGCTTAAAAATAACCATACTGTCGCATTTGATCATTTTCCTCTTTTATTTTAATTTTCTCACAGCAGCATAACATTACAATAAAGAAAGTATAATAATATAATAAACAATAAGCCACAAAGACTGTGCAAATGTCTGGTTAACATTTGAACTCCAGCTTTAACTTAAGCTATAGTGTTTGTGTGCAAATGTAAACACAGAGCTCCATCTTAATAAGAAATAAAAATAACAAATGAGAAAAAGTATGCGTCGTGATAGCCTCCGTTAACTCCCTCCATCGACGTGATTTATTGTCATACGGGGTGCCATCGGCGAAAGACTCATAATACTGCTTCGCGTGGTTTATCTTTAAGTGGTGGAAGAGGTTACCGGTGTTTAAACCTCCAGCAAGAACAGTCGCGCGACACTCTTTGCAGAGTATCGCTTTTTGTTCGTTGTCGGATTTTCTAAATCCGAAAACAGACGTAGCGCTCTTTTTCGGAAAGAGTTGGGTGGGTCGCGCTGCCTCCGTTTCCTCGTGATGTTCACTCTCCGCCTCCGCCATGATTGTTATTACTCAGGTAAAGCTGTTTCTTCTTCGTCGTGCTCATGCAACCACGCAAGCAGTCTGCTGCAATGCCCGCAGTGCCCCGTGTGTCGAGGCGGTGTAATTACAGTGACTCAGAGCGATGCCGCAGACATCTGCGCTTTCTCCGGTATAAACGGTATTGCAAAATCTCTACCGGTGGACACTTTAATACCGTCACACGGTATAATACCGTCATACCGCCCAACCCTAACGTGACGTATTTGTAGCATCAACTCCTGACTAATAACTAGTTAGGTTCCTCCTCGCGGGATACGTCGGCCGAAGAAGGTGGAACCCAGCAGAGGATTTACCAGCTGCTCCCGCCCACACCTTTTGTCTTTCCCGTCACCAAGCAACCAGGAGTGGTTGACAAGAAATAGCATGGAAGAGGTAACTAAAGGCGGGTCCACACCGGACCGACTGCCCGATTTGCGTCGGTAAATGACGTCGGGCTACTTAACATGGCCGACTCGAACAACGACATGGGCGGTTCACCCCTATGGAATTACAGCCGACGCCATACGTTCCGCGCTTGCGCGAGATGTAATGTCTCCAAAACAACAGGCGGCGCTAATCTGTATTGTGCGCCAAAAAACACGAAAACCGGAAGTAGGCGGTCCTCTCTAGACCACCTTCTTCGATTCCACTGGTTATCTGGTATGTTTACCATTGTCACTTCCGGGTTTCACTGATTCGCTAGTCAAGCTGCTAGCCTCCACCAATCAGAATGGTAAAAGAAGGACCGACTCGAATGGCGGATTACACATTTGAATCGGCTGAAATGAACGCCGACGTGGGCCGATTCAAGCGACCACACCAAGCAGACTCGTGCCACGGACGCCGACTCTCTCAAAGACGCCGATTTTCGGTCCGGTGTGGACTCGCCTTAACATTATATGATTAAAATGGAGCCAGAGATCACGTTTTATGCGGCCGTTATTGGGAAACAACTACTATCTGTAAACCGTGTCTCTGACTGATGAGTGGACGGTTCAACACAGCGATACACTACATTAGCTCCCTGCATTTTTTACTCTCTGGCTCTCAAGTAAGTACAATACAGTCAACACAGCTTCCGTGTGGTCAGTGGCCTGAATTTGCATGTCAAAGTTCACCAACCTCAAATGCAATTCATGGAAAATGAGCCACAGAAATGCTGGTGCGACCAGGACTTTAGCTGGGTGTCCACATGTGCCATGTGCAAACCAACAGCCTTCAGGTTTCCATACCAACCAAAGACCATACCCACTGATTACCTCGCCCTCTGGTAAAGTAGAGGAAGTCATCTGTGAAATAACCTGAAGTCTGTTGGCTCAGACCTGAACACACGTGAGCAGGTCCCGCTTCGGCAAAATGTATTCGCTCTGCTGTTGGGTCCGATTTCTGAATCAGGAGTATATGAAGGTTTCATGAATGAGGCGGGAGGAATTGTGTGTGTGTGTGTGTGTGTGTGTGTGTGTGTGTGTGTGTGTGTGTGTGTGTGTGTACTGGAGCTCACACAGATAAATGCTGGGTCTGACTAAAATATTCAGCAGAGCATTTTACAGCTGAGGTGCTGAAGAAATATAAAGCACACACACAGTGAGCACTGCTCAGCTGATCCTGCAGCTACAGTGTGTGTGTGTGTGTGTGTGTGTGTGTGTGTGTGTGTGTGTGCTCTCCTTTCACCAATTAGCTTAATTAAAGAGTCTGGACATAATTTATTGACAGCAGGAGGAAAAAGAGAGTCAGCCCAGCAGCTCTCAGATCTGTTTCTTCAATAACCAACCAACATCAGAGAGCAACACCACAAACATGAAGTGATTCTTAAACTTTGCTTTGGGATACTTAAAGCGAACTGAACCATCTATTTATTAACAAATCCCCTGGTTCATCAGTGGAAGAGATGTTATACCACAACCCAATATCTGACGGATGTGATGATGTCTACTCAGAATTCATCCATTTACAGGCTAAATATCTGATAAACATAAAATGAACACAAAGATGCAATCTAGACACAGTCAAATTGACAGGGAGTCCATTCTAGGGGGATTTGATGCAAATCTTTTTTTTTATTTAACCTTTTATTTTACCTGGAAACAGGAAAGTCCCACTGAGATTAAAAACCTCTTTTTCGAGGGAGTCCTGGCCAAGAGTCAAAATTTCTAAATAGCACAAAGCAACCAGGTGGATTAAATGTACCATGGATGGGACTGTGTTATCAATTACATTTTGAGGGAAATGTAATCTGTAGTGGATTACATTTCCTCTTGATTTAAGACAGACTGGTTTCAAAGACCTTCTGGAAGTCCACGTATGGAGGACCGAGTGGTGGACGGGTAAAAAACCACAGCATTGCATTTTTTGCATTTGAACCCAAAGCATGATGTTTATTATCTAAACACAACCAAGTAGTGTTTCTGAGAACCTAACTATGTAGTTTTGTGCCATTATTTTTATTTTGCCCGTTTACGTGTTTCAAACTCGCAGACACCAAAAATGTTTCCCTGGAAACATGATTGAGAGTGCAGTTCGCTGTAAGGGAACATATTTTTTTCTGAAACAGGGTTGAACAAGACCAAAGACAGACCAGAATATACCAGAATATTCATGTGTGGACGAGGGAGCAGCTGCAGCTCATCAAACCCAGTAAAACCAGCAGCTAGTGCTAAAAGTGACTAGTAAAATATTCATTTATGAACAACGTGCACTAATACTCACTGGTTTACACTAAGAATGGACAGCGTGTGTTAGTGGTCCTGCTGTTAATTCATGTTCCATGACTTGGCTTTTTGTGAGACTGAGGCTAGAGATGAGCAGCAGGTTAAAGGTAAAACAGCAGGAAACCCAGTAAGATTCACTAAGGTCTTCTCAAACCAGCAGCCTAGAATGTGATCAAAGCAGGACTGGTGGAAAAAGCCGAACCTCGTCGTACTGGAAGCAACTTCAGGCCTGGAATCAAAGCGACCGATCAGAGCCACTGAAAACCCAGAGAAGTCCTTTTAAACTCGGCAAATCTGAAAGATAAAACCTGAATCTAACATAGCAGCAAAGTGCTGAAGGGTTCTCTAAAACCTGCTCAAAGCAGCAGTCTAGGACGTGATACGGCTCTCAGAAATAAGGCAAGACCTGACACGGCCCCGTAAAACAGGGTTAGACTCATCAAACCTGAACAGCACCACTGGAATCCATGATTCTGGGTGAAGCTGAACGTGAATCAGCAGCAGAGAGACGGTAAAACCTGCTGGGAGCCCGACACATGATCACTGCAAAAGACAGTCAAATCCCTTTAAACCAGGTAAAACCAACATGATCAGACCAGCAGAAACCAGGTGGAACCCCAGTAAAGCCCCCCCTTGAAACACTAAGACCACATCAAAACCTGGTAACACCCAGTGAGCCCTGCAAGCCTGATCCTGGAGGAGTTCTAGGTGATGTGGAGGGTCCAACCAGCAGCCTAACACATGATCACAGCCCACTGACATCCGTTTAAAGCCGGTCAAACCCAGCAGGGGCCGGTGAATCCCCGCAGCCTGATCACACACAGTTAAGAGCCCGGTAAGACCCAGTTCACCCCGGCCAGACCCGAACCCCGAACCCCGAACCCAACCCAGCCGACGGGGAGGCGCAACAAATGTGTCAATTCTCGTTTGGTCTGCGGCAACCGGCAATCACGCACGCGCGCACACACACACACACACACACACACACACACACACACACACTGCGGGATGGAGGCAGAAATCACGCGTAAACGCGTGTACTCACCGCGCGCCGTGGTGTGAGCAGCCAGCAGCCAGCAGAGCAGCAGCAGGTAGACGGCTCCGGTCCTCCCCCTCCTCCGCACCATCACCTCCCAAACACCATCCATACATCCAACCAAACCCGGATCCATGCTGCCCGGGTGCAGGTACAAACCCCCCAAATCCCGCTCCTGCTTTGATTTTGATTTATTGGTGTATTTATTTGGGCAATCCTCCACAGAATCCCACTGTCAATTCAAAATCAAAAAGAAGAATAAAAAAAGAAGCTCACAGAGGATGGTGAGTCAGGAGGATGATGGTGAGGAGAGAGAGGGGGGGTAAAATAACCTCTCCTCTCCCCCAATAGAACCCTCCCCCCGATCGGGTTCGGATACCCCAAAAAAAGAAAAAGATGAAAAAAAGATAAGAGAAATCCCAAAAGAGAGACGCACGCGGTTAGTTCCCGTGGAGTCGGGCTGAGAAAGAAGTTCCAGCAACTATGAAGTCTCCATCACTCCCGCCGGTGCGGCTGATTCCCCATTCACGCTGACGCAGAGAGGGTTCGGGTCCACGCTGCCTTCCCGGAGGTCTGCTCCGTCTGCCGGGGAGGACGGATGGAGAGGGTCGGAAGAGGAGGAGGAGGAGGAGGAGTGTGGAGCGAGAGAGTCGGACCCACTATCTCTCCCTCTTCTCTATAGGTCTACAGCTGGAGAGAGAGAGAGGGGGAGAGGGAGAGAGGTGGTGGTAGAGAGGCATAGGCAGAGTACAGAGCTATTGATCTACAGAGGCTGGAGGGAAAGCCCGGAACTGGAGCAGAGCGGGGGGAGGGGGGGGGGGGTGAAGCAGAGGCTGGAGCCCGGCTGAGGAGGCACAGCAGCGGGGAGAGATTAGCTGAACTCTCCTGCCCTCTCTGGTCGCAGCGGGAACTTTAACACTTCAATTACAGCTGAGAGGAACAGCCTCATCAGCGTGAAGGAGACGCACGCAGGATTGTCTGCGTCATTACTTCTAATAATAAATACAAAGTGTGATAAGATTCTATGGAAGCACATTTGCGCCAAGAGAATACAAGAAAATGAATGCCTTGAGATGCTAACACTAGCTGAAAGTCAACACTGTGACTCAGTGCTTCATGTTTGTTTGATTTGGTTTAATGTCTCAGAAGTGAGTAAAAGAATTGATTCACGTCAACATGTTTGCTTATTGTCTCATTAGTTTTTAAATCGTCATCTCCTAACTTGATATTTCGAGTTCCATCTCGTTATGTCGAGTCGCTGTGAGCAGATTTATTTGTATCATTTGTATCATCAGATTTTTCGTTTCCTGGCACAATAAAGCAAGCTGGATTCCTGCACCGACTTTATTAGAGGCGGCGTGTTTCAGATGAAGACGGGAAATTCAACTTTGTTCTCCTGCTTCTTCCGTCGTTCTGTCTGCTAGGAAGCACTAACCAGATCTTAGTTTGTGTCTTTTCCACGGCTTCTGATGAAGATTCAGAAAAACATTGTTACTTATCTCAATAAACTTCCATATAATGTCACAGCATTGATATATTGGCAAACATCTCCATGACAACAGAGTCAACTCAGGTCATGAGGCTCTGTGACCTTGACACTATGTTCCTACAGACTTTATAATCATACTAGAAGCAGCAGTGAATCAGATGTGACAGAAGAGGCCAAAAATACGAACAAAATAGGAGAATACGACGGGGGAATTAGTAAAAAGAAACAATATGCTTTTACACCGTAGTTCAGTTAATTTGATCCACACCGAGAAAAATTAATTGCAGCAGTTTAGTTCTGCCCCACTTTTTTTTTTTTTTTTTTTACAAATGATTCAGAGTAAACAGGAAGTTATAGTGACGGAGAGGTAACTTGTTGATTGGGGACATGGGGTAAAGAACCTGGTGACTGACAGCAGTTTATGCAGCTCTTTAATTTAAGAGGATTGGGAGACGAGGGAACATCCACGGCAACATTAACTCAGCACCCTCCGTCAATGGACAGCGACAAATAGTTGATGGAGTGCCCTCCTCCTCCTCCCTCAGTACAAAAACACAAAATTAATCTAATTCTAGGTCCGTGTTAAATATTTGGAAGCTTCGAAGCTCCATTCATAACATTAATATTTAAATTCTGAGATTGAAAATCAAATGCTGCACAGCATTATTTTGCATGTCAATCATTTCTGTTAAACCTGGTATTTCTGCACAGACGCACACATCAGGCTTCCCTAATATTATTATAGTTATGCTATTTGTAGAATTAGATTCTAGTGGTGACTTGGGTGATGAAATATTCTGTTTCAATCCAAATTTGGCATTAAGCTTTTCAAAAAACAACATTTCCACTGCAGAAAACTTGCCATATCCATCACATAGATAGCAATGTGCACATAGCTTCACTCTGATTGATTTAATTCATGTTACAAACAAAAGTGGAGTTGAACCCACCCTGGGTCACCACCACGGTTTATCATCTTATTTTACGTTTCTGTAAAGCCAAAGATATGTTGACTGGATAGGTCTAAGCAACAACACGACTGTAACAGCATTACTACCATCTTTAGGAAACTTTATAACATAACGCTACATAACAAGTATAACAAAGGGCTCACATGGACACAAACAGTGGTCTCCTGGGTGGAAGTCCTGTTTTTGCACATGCCATCCCTAATGACGCTTGGTGAAGCGTCAAGCGTCTGATGCAGGAGGAGGTACGGGTTATGGGTTAAACATGCTGTTTATCTTCTAGATTGCATGAAATACTCACTGGGGAAGGTTGAAAAACTCTTAATCCAACTCCACTTACTCAGGAGCTAAATAAATACATGAATGTAAAGATACACATCTCTAACACAAAGTGCACCACCTGAAACCAAAACTTCCAGCGCTAATCCCTTCGCTGCAAAATCCAATGATGAGGGATTTGCATTCCAATCTATCGGATGATAGATCTATCGGGCTGCTTGTAAAGGTGAATAAAAATGGAATATTCAGCCTAGCTTAGGAGGGATATCGTCTTCTTCTGAAGAAAACCAGAATATTTGATCATGGTGAGAGGACGTCTGGAGGGCTGGCTCCTACAGTTCATATCATCTGTATATATGTCAGTAGAGAAGGTCCAGTCAGCAATAACTGTGGATGCAAGCACAGGCACCAAATAGTGATATTCAAGACAATATTTAAATGTCTTCCAGCCTTTTCTTTTGCTTTGCACAGCTTTAACTTAGTTGTGTGTTTTCATCACAAAGATCAGAGGCTCAGATCTTCCAACACAGCAGTGGAAGACAATGAAACCCCACAATGTGTGTGTGTGTGTGTGTGAGGGGGGGGGGGTCATCCACTGTACGAACGGATATTAATGTCAGACGGGAAATTAAAAGCCAGGATGTGAAGATGTGTGTGTATCTATCTGTGAACGGTATGTTTGTTGCAGGTGGTAGCCTGACAGATAAGGACATTTCACACACACACACACACACACACACACACACAAGTACACACAGACACAGGCACACACATAGTGTTTTAAATGTATAGTCAGCGGTCAGCTCCTCGCTGCTGGACTACACAAAAAAAAAAGACAAACCGTAGAAATGGCCACAGACTTGTTCTAGAAACCAGTGTCCGTTCTGCCGCCTGGTCGATGCCAACTTGGCGTCTGATAGTGATGCCTTCCTTTTAGTCTGTGCAGCTGTTGCTGGTTTCATTTGATGAGATAGCTGCGGTTGGTAAAGGTGCCCCGTGGTGCCAGGGAGGGGGGTGGGACTTATTTTATCCAGCTGGTTCTTCAACAGCAGCAAAGTGCACGAAGCAAAGTTTCTGCCTTGTGTTAGCAGGGGGGGGGGGGGGGGGGGGGGTTACTGCTTTATCAATTCCTCCATGTGATGCTGGTAGATTTGGTAGAAAGGGACAATAGCTAATGCAGACAAGTTGGTTTATATGAGCGGTTTCTAATAACGTTGTACTAGGTATTTTTCATGAACCCCAACTGTCTTATGGTCTTTTTTCTCTCCTCCTCATCCCAACAGCAGAGCCAACAGCAAGAGCTCCGCATCTGCTTGAATTCATTTCCCCCGTTAATCACATTTGCTCACCTGCTTGATGGCCCCCGCTCCACAGGCTCATCAGCTGTTTGGCCCGATGCACTTCGCCAAGAGGCGTTTTTGAAGCAGCTGCACCTGTTGCCATATGTATTGGTGGGATCGATGCCATAAGGTACTTCATAATATAATGAATTAATAATACATCATAGTTTATTTGTTGATGAATATTTTGTATAAAGAATCAGAATCTATAAAGTAGATTAACTAGTAAATAATATCAAATAAATGCAGTGAGGTCAAAAGAACAATATTTCCCTCTGAGATGTAGTGGAGTATAACGTTACCGTAAAATAGAAAAACTCAAGTACAAGGAGTTAAGTATAGTACCAAGTAGCCTAAATGATCTGGCCTCATAGTTCCCAAATCCCCAGTTCACCTTCCTTCTCTTGTAAAATCAGTCTTGTATTATGAGAATGGAAATGTTTTAGAGCCCCCGCAGACACTTCTGGACCCGAACCAGGAGTTAAAGAGACTACAAACACACTTACCTTTCAGTAACTTTCTGAGAGGGGCAACACTCAGCAACCTTTTATCTGGGATCACACACACCGTTACACAAACGCACACAGGTAAACACACATCGACGTGTTGCACAAAGACACACAACCCTCAGGTGGAAATGCAAAAGATCATCAGTGTGTGTTTCTGCTCTCAGTGTGAGAGTGATCAGCTGATAACAAACCTTTCATTCTCTCTCACTCAGACACAAACACACACACACACACACACAGAGAGAGAGAGAGACACACACACAATTACCTAATTACTGATTATCAGACTGTGAAGTCACAGCAGACAAAACACTCTAGCTCTAGTGTGTGTGTGTGTGTGTGTGTGTGTGTGTGTGTGTGTGTGTGTGTGTGTGTGTGTGTGTGTGTGTGACAGACAGAGAGAGAGAGAGAGGGGGGGTCCTGTCTCACAAAGCCTTCTTTATTCCACATTGAAAACCCTCCAATAGCAGCCAATTAGAGCACAATTCAGCTGATAGCTTGTATTCTACATAACGCTCCTCTCCTCTGTTTCTGGATGCCATGATGGATGTGTGTGTGTGTGTGTCTGTGTGTGTGTGTGTTTGTAAATCAACATGCATACTTATTATTCTGAATATGACAATAGTCTGAATTTGATATGGGTCCTAAACATCATATTCCATTTGGATATGTTGAATTAGGTCTCTTTCTGAATGGAACATTTCCAGATGAAGACATGTGAGTTGTGCTGATAGGATTCAGTGTTTAGCAGCATTCTTTGGACATGTATGCAACACAATGTGGATCTCAACTGGAGCGTTTATGGCACTTTGTGACACACAGACTCTTTCCTGTTTGGGTCCAGCTCCGCATGCTGGACACAAACCAACCAGCCAACCAAGGAGAAACACACCTACTGTCAAACATTATGAAGGACTTGCATATCAACAGGTTTTTAAGCGTATGCGTAAGTCACATGTCAGCATAATGATTTTAACCCAAACCATGATCCCTTTCTAGACCTAACCAAGTGGTTTTGTTGCCTAAACCTAACCAAGTAAAGCTAAAAATCAATGGATGAGAGTTTTGATGCCTCGACTTCGACATCGTGGTGTCACCATCTTGTATCTTAGATGTGGATCTGATGAATTCAAGCAGCAGAGCAGAACCCTGAGCAGCAGCCTTACTGGATCCATCTGGATTCCTGTGGAAAGCAGTTAACAAAGATAGCTTTGTAATTCCACTGTAGCGAGGTCAAGCATCCCCTGCTTTCTGATCAAATTGACTCTAAATGGACCATATTTTAGCAAATGAACATCATGCTGTATTGAAGACTTGAAAAACTGGAGATTTTGACCATGAACTCATGTTCTCATAGAGAATGGAGGTTTAAGACGCCTCACCGTTGGCTTCACTTTTAAGAATTGGAGGTTTCCACATGGATCAAACATTCAGCCATCAATGAACTCAGTTCCTGACGTTCCACTTCTCCACGTTTTGCCATGATAAACGACATGTCAGGGCATCGACCCGTCAAACGCAGGAGAGAACGGCATCGACATGGGATACGCCAGCCTCAGTGATGAAGATGTGGTGGCGACCTCTTATATATGTCGGGCTGCTTGTAAAGGTGAATAAAAATGGAATATTCAGCCTAGCTTAGGAGGGATATCGTCTTCTTCTGAAGAAAACCAGAATATTTGATCATGGTGAGAGGACGTCTGGAGGGCTGGCTCCTACAGTTCATATCATCTGTATATATGTCAGTAGAGAAGGTCCAGTCAGCAATAACTGTGGATGCAAGCACAGGCACCAAATAGTGATATTCAAGACAATATTTAAATGTCTTCCAGCCTTTTCTTTTGCTTTGCACAGCTTTAACTTAGTTGTGTGTTTTCATCACAAAGATCAGAGGCTCAGATCTTCCAACACAGCAGTGGAAGACAATGAAACCCCACAATGTGTGTGTGTGTGTGTGTGTGGGGGGGGGGGGGGGTCATCCACTGTACGAACGGATATTAATGTCAGACGGGAAATTAAAAGCCAGGATGTGAAGATGTGTGTGTATCTATCTGTGAACGGTATGTTTGTTGCAGGTGGTAGCCTGACAGATAAGGACACACACACACACACACACACACACACACAAGTACACACAGACACAGGCACACACATAGTGTTTTAAATGTATAGTCAGCGGTCAGCTCCTCGCTGCTGGACTACACAAAAAAAAAAGACAAACCGTAGAAATGGCCACAGACTTGTTCTAGAAACCAGTGTCCGTTCTGCCGCCTGGTCGATGCCCCTTGGCGTCTGATAGTGATGCTTCCTTTAGTCTGTGCAGCTGTTGCTGGTTTCATTTGATGAGATAGCTGCGGTGGTAAAGGTGCCCCGTGGTGCCAGGGAGGGGGGTGGGACTTATTTTATCCAGCTGGTTCTTCAACAGCAGCAAAGTGCACGAAGCAAAGTTTCTGCCTTGTGTTAGAGAGGGGGGGGGGGGGGGGGGGGGGGGGTTACTGCTTTATCAATTCCTCCATGTGATGCTGGTAGATTTGGTAGAAAGGGACAATAGCTAATGCAGACAAGTGGTTTATATGAGCGGTTTCTAATAACGTTGTACTAGGTATTTTTCATGAACCCCAACTGTCTTATGGTCTTTTTTCTCTCCTCCTCATCCAACAGCAGAGCAACAGCAAGAGCTCCGCATCTGCTTGAATTCATTTCCCCCGTTAATCACATTTGCTCACCTGCTTGATGGCCCCCGCTCCACAGGCTCATCAGCTGTTTGGCCCGATGCACTTCGCCAAGAGGCGTTTTTGAAGCAGCTGCACCTGTTGCCATATGTATTGGTGGGATCGATGCCATAAGGTACTTCATAATATAATGAATTAATAATACATCATAGTTTATTTGTTGATGAATATTTTGTATAAAGAATCAGAATCTATAAAGTAGATTAACTAGTAAATAATATCAAATAAATGCAGTGAGGTCAAAAGAACAATATTTCCCTCTGAGATGTAGTGGAGTATAACGTTACCTAAAATAGAAAAACTCAAGTACAAGGAGTTAAGTATAGTACCAAGTAGCCTAAATGATCTGGCCTCATAGTTCTCCCAAAGTGCCCCAGATTCATACCTTTCACACAAATGTGCGCAGTGGTCTTCCCCCATTAGAGGGTCTGAGGTCCAAGAGGACTAAGAGGAGGCAGGAGGAGGTGCTATTTTCAAATCTTGCTAGCTCTCTTGCTAGCTTTCCAACATTACATACCCCAGCTTTAAAGGTTGAGTAGGTGATTCTATTCAGAGACACTGTCTGTTGTATTACTTCCTATTACTTCCTAATTAGATCCTCGTAACATACAGATAGCAATGAATACATTAAATGCACTGACATAGAAATACAAATAAATGTCATACGTGGCCGTGGCAGGACTGTTAAAACCCCTTCCAATAGAAAAAAGTCGGGCCAGAGAAAATAATTGGACGTCCTGCCTGTCTGTCGATGCTTACTTCCTGATTGCCGATTTTGAGCACCCGTTTGTCGTTCTGGGGGAGGGGCTTTAAACAGCGGTCTGAACGAAGACAACAACTTTTGTCGGTTCAGCGATGCGTTCAAGTCTGTGTTTTTTCCAGATGACCTACTCAACCTTTAGGTAACTTAACATGGAGTCAAGTTTACTCATCATTTGGTGATCTACCAACTATATTACAAAGACAAATAAAACAGATTAACAAAGAGCTGTGATACTGTATATGCAAATCAAGTTGGTTAACTTAGAAAAACATTACTTTTAGTGGATTACATTTCGGTACCTTCATCTTGCTACTTGTATCTATTTATTATGTTGTGCATTCATGATCCACTAAGAGATACAGGCGGTCAGTGTATCACATTCAGCGCTAACACAGTTAAGTGTTAGTATAACACTGTAACACTGTAACAGCATGAACATTTAACAGCATAAAAATTAAACATTGGAACGAAACAGTGTAACAAAACAGCGTAACAGTACACAGTGGAAGTTAGCTTCCACTGCTAATGTAGCTTGTTTATTAAGCAACACTACCACCTCTGCTGAAATGTTCATGCAGTGGTGCACATATGAACGCCTCACTCAGTGTTATCAAATGCCACCAAATTTGACATAAACTTCTACCACGTTTATCAAAATTGCTTTATTTTTTAGATATTGTGAATTAGTTTGTCTGTTTAAAATTTAAAGATGATTCCTGGAAGTAAAAAGTGATTGCAGCCGTTATAGACTCTCTGACAATATTATTCATGAGGGAATTTTCTCTATACCTGATTCCCTCAGTGTAAGATTAATACAGGTCATTTTATGAATAGGTTGACATTTAATTAGTTATTAAGTGTCTGCAAACAAGAGAGTAGCGTGTCTCTCAGGGCCGAACAACATAAAAGAGTCTAGTGCATGTTTTTATACTACTGAAATGAAATAGTTTGGAGTGGCAGGGTGGTTTACATGAAGCTCTCTATATTTTATTTATCTTCTGATTAGGTTAAAACATGATTGTCAGAACCAGAACATAACCATCAGCAAATTTCTTCATATATTAGATTTTTGTAACGGTCTGTTTCCTCCCTCAAATTATGTTTCTATTGTACTATTTTAATTAATTAACTAATTTATAATTCCCCTGCATGCTGTAGTACCCTGTATTGAACGGAGATTTCCGTACACCATCAGCCCCCATTGTGCTGTTATCAATCCAAACATTAATGCACTGCTTCCAAGCGAACATGAGCTCAATAAACTCCTTTATAACTGGGACCAGCTGGGAAATGCACCATCACAAAGCTGAAAACGGAGCTGTTTGTCTGAGCTCATATGTAGTTCTCACACTAAAAACATATGATGATCCTATAGTAATGATGCACGGCTGTATATAGAACTAGCCAACAGTAAATTAAGTGTATAAAATGCAATATACACATGAATGCAGCATTGATATTAATCCTGAAACATCATATGTTTTATAGCAAAGGGAACATTAAATGGCACTATCAATGATTTAACTACTTCAACTACATTTAACTGACTGCATTACTACTAGAGAGACCCATGTCAATAGCAGGAGGATCATCCTCAAGCCTTTTTGTCCATAGTTTAAGTCTGCTTTCTTCCCGTGACACTATTAGGGGCTGGGCATGGCTGAGAAAGCTTCTCCTGGACTTCAGCCGTTGGGCCGGGGGTACACATACCATAGAGCAGGTGGCATTCATCACTGGTGGCCATGGTCATCTCTACTTGGCTTGTAACTTCCTGTCTCAGATCAGCAGGGGCAATGCCAGCGAGGAGGTATATGTTTATGTTGGTGGGCTTCAAGCAGCCAGTGATTGAGAGGCAGGTGTTTTTTGGCATGGGATGGTCTCTCCCAAACAGGACACGCATACTCCACAGAGGAGCAGCACAGGGCCAGAGCAGTAGATCTTAAAGTGTGTGCTGTGGATCCCCAATTGGAGTTGGTCGGCTTCCGGAGGATGTTATTTTGGGAGTTAACTTTCAGTTTGGTGTTTTTTGATGTGTTCCTTATAGGAGAGAGTGAGATCTTCTTGGAAGCCAGGCCAGTGCGCTTTCCCAAAGTTGAATCTTCTCCAGAAAGGAACTGTGGCTGGGGTAACTGCGTCATTGACTGTAAGGCCAATGGGGCGGTGTTGGGTTTTTGGCAATGGCTTCAGTACTAGCTTCTTTTGCAATCCAGAGATGCCATGGCTGACGAACATGATATCAGGGTTGTAGCCCGATTCCTATCACCCTCTATAAAAGACTTTGGTTGTTTGACATCATGGATCAGGTAGAGCTGGTTGGTTTCGGACCATGCTTCCACTGCATCTCCATCAGCGTTGTTTCCGGCATATCCCCATTGTGAGCTCTGGCTGTTGAAGTCTCCAATCACTATCCTTGGTTTCCCAGATGATGGTATTTCTGGCATTAGAAAGGTGTGGGAGGTAATTTCTTTGAGCTAAGTGGTTCGGTTGTTTTCATTGCTCTTTCATGTTGATTTGATGTTTGTCACGTTTGACAAGCATGACACTTCCATGTTTCTCATGTGGTCTTTCAATGAGGCTGGTCATGCTTTCCACTCGAGGGTAGGGAAGTTTTGGTCCATGGTGAGTTTCTTGAAGGCAGAGAATATCACACTGATGCTCTCTGCAGAGTTGGGCAACAAGTTCTTCTTTAGTTGCAGACAGTCCTTCAGCATTTAGAGATATGATAGAGATATTTAGGTCAAAGCTGGCCTTGGGGGTGGCCTCTCTTCCTGTTCTGGGCTGATGGGCTACTGCCATTTGTTGCTCTTCTGAACATCATTTGTCTTTAGGTTTGGCTTCAAAGTGTTCAACTACTGAAAGGCCAGTATATCTATTCAAGTAAATATTTGAATTAAAAATAGTAATTGACAGCTCTACTCCATAGTTACATCCATTCTAGTCCAACTGGAAATAAAACACTTTATTTCAACATATATCTGTTGAGTTTATTTAACAGGACGAACTCAGTGATAAACAATGTACTAGTTGGACGTATATTCCTTTAATCAAAAAGTGTCAGTTGTGTCTTGTTATTGTTTAATTAGGGGGTCAGAATAAATTAGGCCCTAAAGGTCACCAGCTGGATGTTTACACTTCTGTGAGGACATTTCAACTCCAGAAAACTGCAACTAAACACAAACATTTAACTTTTTAATGCCAATCACAGCACATCTCCATTATTATTTAGACTTGAAAGCAGAAGCTGACAAAACCTCATTAAACAGAGTTTAGTTTTGTCTCTTTCACACAAAAACATCCATTAACTTTATAATGTCTATATTTAATTGCCTCATGCCACACACAAGTACAAGTACACACAACTAGTTTTCAATAAAGTGTGAGGTGTTGATAACAAAGCTGCAGGATAAAAAATGTTGTATCTCATTTGCTCTGATTTGTGCACGACTCACTAGAGGAGGAAGCATGTCAGCGTGTGGTGCCAATGTGACCTTTAGTGTCTGATTGAGATGCACCAGGATTCAGCCAACGTCAATGTCACTTTAAGGCAAGTGGCTTAGTATAAAGAGTCTTACTTTTGTTATGTAACTTATGTAATAATTTTACATTTCATTCATTACGATTTGTTCCCAAAACGTGTATTCACACAAAATACATTTTTCTTGGTGCTCGGTGAACCAAGCTGGATTCTCTGGATCCAGCAAGACACACATCAGCCTGTTTACCACAGCTGGATGACCCCAAAATTTAATTGCAATAAACTCATAAAAAAGGATGCTGAATTAACTAAATGATGAATAAAATGTCTGAAGTCATGCTGGGTTAGGTCTGCCTATAGACAAGTAGTAATAGTAGTAGTGCTGCTAAATCCCCTTCATTTAACACAAACTTATCACCACCAGACTGACAAACACAAGGAGCAGCTAACGTAATGAGTTCTTTACTGGGGGATAAATGAACGAATCAGCTTCATTCTCACGCAACACAAACTGCACAGAACACAAGAAAAAATATTTTAATTAACTTTAATTAAGTATCATCTATACAATATTATTTTAAAGCTGAAGGTTTTGGTTAGATTAAATGTTACTCATTAGTGAACTTACATTTCAGATTGTACACAAATGATTTACTTTTTTTGGGCGACAAAAGCACTCTAGGTCAAGAAAAGATTGTGGTTTGGTTAAAATTAAGTGTCTTTATTACATCAAAGAACTACATTATTTACGTTACTTTGGTTGCATAACTTAACTAAAGTAACATGTAAGTTATGTAATAAAAGTACGTTAGTTTAAAATAACTCATTGCTTACCAACCTTCTCCTGGGTGAAAGTCCTATGTTGTTTGACCGATCCCTCAACCCAAACCACCTCCATGTGTTGCTCCTTATACTACATCAGTTGCTGCCCTGCTAGTCCTGGCTCACCAGAAGTGATGTATAATTTGGGAATTGGGTTTGTAGTTCATCTGTTCAAACACTTGCAGTGCACTTTCTCTACTGATACTGTCCTCACAGGGTTATGGCTGAGTTATGGATTATGGGAGTCTGACTTTGCTTTCTTGTCCGTCAGAGTCCGCCATGGTCCTGCCAGACACTGACCTGGCCTGATTTAGTCCATGGAGGCACCCTATTGTGACTCCACCTGCCGCTGTAATGCTGCTCAACATTGACTGATTCTGGTCTATGGCGACATGTTTAGATGGAGATCTAAACCATCTAAACATGGTTGTGCCTGCAACCATGGAAAACTACTGCTAATACTACTACTACTGTTAATATGACTACTACTTTTAATGTTACTATGACTGTTAATGTTACTACTACTGTTAATACTACTGTACGCTAAGAGGATGCTGCCACTGTTTGTTCACGACTTCTTAGCCTGCCACCGCCTGCTATTGCACATTGCTGATATTTTCTGCACCACAGAAGGAAAACAAGCTTCTTTCCCCTCCTTTTTAACCTCAATCAAGTTATTATCAAAACATTCAAGCGTGTGCCAACCTACTCTGCTCTGAATGAGCTGCCATCCTTACCTGTTGCCTCCAAAGCCCTCTCCTCCACATTTATTCTTATCTACCAGCCACCTAAACCAAACCCCTCCTTCCTCTCTGATTTCACTGAACTCCTTACTTTGGCCTCAACCCTCTCCCCACATCTGCTGCTACTCTGTGACTTAAATATCCACATTGGCTCCCCCACCTGCAAGTTTGCATCTGAATTTACCACTTAACTGGCCAATCTCACTCTCACTCAACATGTCACCTTCCCCACCCGTCCTTTATCATAAAGGACATATCCTCGACCTGGTCTGCTCAAGCAACTTACCGGTGATTGACTTCCATCCTTGCTTCTTCCCCCTTTCTGATCACAAACTCATATGGTTCACCATCCCTTCTCCCACCCCTCGCACCCGCCTCCCCCGAGAAAACATCTTCCCCAACCTAAAATCAATCGGTCCCCACCATCTCTCTGAACTGCTTTCTACCGCTCTCCCCCCTCAACCCTCACCTCCTCTGATGATCTCACAAATCACCTTAACTCCACCTTCATCTCAACTCCCTTAACACGCTGGCCCCCCTCAAAACAAAAACTGGTCTCATTTAACACGTTCTCACCCT
Source organism: Chelidonichthys spinosus (assembly GCA_029853015.1). Taxonomy (NCBI): domain Eukaryota; kingdom Metazoa; phylum Chordata; class Actinopteri; order Perciformes; family Triglidae; genus Chelidonichthys; species Chelidonichthys spinosus. The sequence goes on from CM056840.1 coordinate 3,888,454, forward strand.
GGTACACACCGGTACTCTGTAAAATTAAATAGACTGGCCACCAACTTGAATGACTCACAAAGAAAACATTACTTACAGTTCACCAGGAAGCCTACACTCTCTTAATGCCTACAAAAATACCCTCATCGCTGCCAAGTCTGCCTACCTGTCCTCCATCTTCACTGACTCCTTGCCAAAACCTCAAGACCCTTTTCTCCATGGTGAGCAACCTCCTGAAACCTTGCACCAACACCCTCCCTACCTCTACTCCAGATTTCTGCAATTCATTCCTCCACTTTTTCACTGACAAAATCAACACAATCTACCAATTACTATCCCCTGGACATGACCCCCCAACTTCTACTCGGCACCTTCCATGGCCCCTCTTCTCCCTGGACCTTCTGACCCCTCCTCCCCATTGCCACCTCTCTCACCCGGTTTACTCTCCTGAACTCCCCACTCCCCTGCTTAAGTCCTGCCCCCTTGTCCACTAACCTGTTCAACTCCTCACTGTCCCATGGAACTGTCCCATCAGCCTTCAAAACTGCTGCTGTCCCCCCTATCCTCAAAAAACCTGGTCTGGATCCCTCCACACTCAACAATAACCGCCCAATCTTCAGCCTCCCTTTCTTTCCAAAACCCTGGAACGCATCATCGCTACATCAATAACCTGTTCAAGCCCCTCCAATCTGGCTTTCGCCCCATTCCAAAGCACTGTAAACAGCTCTCTTCTCACCTCTGCTGACACCGGTACCCTCAACATCCTCCTCCTCCTCGACCTAAGAGCAGCCTTCAATACCGTGAGCCACCATCTTTGGAAAAACACTATAAAAATAAAATGTATTATGATTATTATTGTTATTATTATTACTGTTAATACTACTACTATACTACTGTAATATTAATATTACTACTAATATGAATACTATTAATACTACTTCTACAACTATGGTTCGGAGTGAAATGCACCCGAGGTAATTTCCACCATGACATCCAGCCAAATACCCCTTTGGAAGCATTTTTAGCGATGGTCAGCATTGGTCAAGATAGCCGAATGGCTTAGTACTTAGCACTAGTAAGAGGCATTTGAGTTTGTAGTGTTTGTGTAAGTTTGTAAGTACACCAGGAGTTTATTTAAAAGAACACTTGCCTAATACCTTCTATCCTCGGCTGCTATGCTACCGCAGCGTAGACGCCACTTCCGTGTTTACCCAGCCAATGCCGTGCCGTGAGTTTTTAAAAAATGCTTGTATTATCAGGTCAACAAGTGTTGACCTGAAAATACAAGCATTTATAAAAATGTGTTGACCTGATAATACAAGCATTTATAAACATTTAGCAAAACTTTTTCATACTCTCGCGTGAAACTCGCGTCAAGGCATCAGCTGGGTAAACACGGAAGTGGCGTCTACGCTGCGGTAGCATAGCAGCTGAGGATAGAAGGTATCAGGCAAGTGTTCTTTAAATAAACTCCTGGTTTACTTACAAACTTTCAAATGCCTCGTTTTGTGAGTACAGACCCTATGTGTACTACTGCATAATTTTGGTAACATTCCATGCATTAGTAGTGAGTTAATTTATGAGATATACCCCCTGTACCATAGCGCTAGTACTAAGCCATTTGGCTGATAGCCCTATCTTGACCAATGCTGACTAAAAATGCTTCTGAGGGGGTATTTGGCTGGATGTCATGGTGGAAATTACCTAGGGTGCATTTCACTCTGAACCATCACCTTAACATTACTACTAATACTTCTGTTAATACTAATTACTACAAACACCAGATGGAACCCAAGATCCTGGTCTGCTCCAGATTTCTGCCTTAAAGTCTGTTAAGGCAGTGTTTAGCGTGTACTAGTCCTGCTCTGTGTAAAATGCCCTGAGATAACTTTTGTTGTGATACAGTATGTACATAAAATAAAATGTAATTGAATTGAATTATAAAAGCTGAAATCGGTTCTTGGTACAAATGATCAGTGTTGGCCAGACGATGGGATGAAGTTGGCCTGTTTGAGGCCAGAATCAATACTCTGAGGTGTTATCAGTTTATTAGCAGCGGTGGTGTGCCAGCGACTCCCCTGATAAGGTTGTAATGTAGCCGCAGTCCAAACAGCAGCTAAATGGACTGAACAAGCTGCTGTTTGTGTCTGTCGGCTGGAAGTCGGATTGTATCTGCAAAACAAAGAGTGGAAGAGAAATGGCAAATAGAGAGAGGAGAGGATGGAGGCTTGAATCAATGATGCTCAGCCAGGGGGGGAGAGGGGGGCTGCAGGAATTTGAGAGGTACAGGAATTAAGGGAGAAGAAAAGGAGGAATACAGGTAGCTTTCGAAGGAATGTTATGAAATATGAATTTAACAGATGGGAGGTCGAAGGAAGGAATTCATAGCATATAAAAGTCACCGTGACGTCACACATTGGTTTGCGGACTGCCATTTTGAAGGCTGAAGTTTGCCATTTTTCAACTTTCATGGCAAGGAAACCCACAGTGAAAGGGTTACGTGGCCCTATTGTGCCCATTCTCCGGCGCATACTTGTATTTCAGGTTACTACTACAACATTACATGATTTAATGTTCTATAACACTTTACTTTTCCATCCTGGCTTTGCTGCTTTATTATTGGCCATCATTTTCCACCCCGTTGTACTGCTGAGGAATACTGAGAACAATGAATGTAAGTAACTTGTTCAAGTGTTTATGCACACACCATATGGGACAAAAACCCTGGCATCCACAGACTATATTCAGGGAAGAGGGGGCTGGAGTCCCAGCTGACATTGGGCGAAGGCAGGGTACACCCTGGACAGGATACCAGTCTATCACAGGGCCAACATGTAGAGACAGACAGGTTACCAGTCTATCACAGGGCCGACATGTAGAGACAGACAGGTAATCAGTCTATCACAGGGCCGACATGTAGAGACAGACAGGTAACCAGTCTATCACAGGGCTGACATGTAGGGACAGACAGGTAACCAGTCTATCACAGGGAGACATGTAGAGACAGACAGGTAACCAGTCTATCACAGGGAGACATGTAGAGACAGACAGGTAACCAGTCTATCACAGGGAGACATGTAGAGACAGACAGGTAACCAGTCTATCACAGGGCTGACATGTAGAGACAGACAGGTAACCAGTCTATCACAGGGCTGACATGTAGAGACAGACAGGTAACCAGTCTATCACAGGGAGACATGTAGAGACAGACAGGTAACCAGTCTATCACAGGGCTGACATGCAGAGACAGACAGGTAACCAGTCTATCACAGGGCTGACATGTAGAGACAGACAGGTAACCAGTCTATCACAGGGAGACATGTAGAGACAGACAGGTAACCAGTCTATCACAGGGCTGACATGTAGAGACAGACAGGTAACCAGTCTATCACAGGGCTGACATGTAGAGACAGACAGGTAACCAGTCTATCACAGGGCTGACATGTAGAGACAGACAGGTAACCAGTCTATCACAGGGCTGACATGCAGAGACAGACAGGTAACCAGTCTATCACAGGGCTGACATGTAGAGACAGACAGGTAACCAGTCTATCACAGGGCTGACATGTAGAGACAGACAGGTAACCAGTCTATCACAGGGCTGACATGTAGAGACAGACAGGTAACCAGTCTATCACAGGGCTGACATGTAGAGACAGACAGGTAACCAGTCTATCACAGGGCTGACATGCAGAGACAGACAGGTAACCAGTCTAGCACAGGGCCAACATGTAGAGACAGACAGGTAACCAGTCTATCACAGGCAGGGCCGGACTGGGAGACTTTTTCAGGCCAGGAGTCAGTCATGTAACCAGGCTACCCTGGCCTTGCCCACACGCGCACGTTCATGCCCACACCTACATGCATTGGCACGCATGTACACGCACATGCACGCACGAACTCACACACACAGATTCCTAATAAGCAATCACATAATATTGACTCATATTCTAATATAGGGCTGGGATACATAACAGCAAGTCAGCAACAGACAGCAAAATTCAACACCACTAGTGCTTAATAGAATGGCAGCTATTACCGTTTTACAAATGAGAGCCATTTATGTCAAATGGCAGTGCCTGTTGGTGTTAGGTCTGCAACTTGCATGTTGTTGCTCTAGAAATGATTCTGTACCTTCTGCCAACTGCTCTGCACTGGCTTCTCCTGAAGTACCAGCAGGACTTGTGTCATCACCATCACCACCTTTGAATAGCAAACATATGCTTACAGTGTTTTTCCATACACTATAGTTCATACAGTAAGATAGTGTAGCCTATGTCTCACTTAATGTGCCCTTGTATTCATATACATAATAATGGAATGATAACAGTAAATAAAAAAGTGGCTTGTTTAATTTCATGGCCAGGACCTATAGCCTACTGTGTAAAAGTGTACAGCCTCAAGGACCCAGGTCCCTGGACCTCAAGAACCAGTGTTTTTGTTGTTGTTGTTGTTGTTGTTGTTTACATAACTTACTTGCAGAGGAATCTTGGCTGGGGGGGCGGGGGCCTGAATAAATTTGTCAGTTTACGGCATTTGGCCGCATCCTCCTCCAGCGCCTTTCTTTTTTTCTCTCTCTCCCTCTCGGCACCGCCTTTTCTTTTTTTTTTACCCGGGGGGTTGGGGTCCATGGTTTACAGTACTAGTCGAAGCCTCGACTCTCCCTCTCTGCTCGGCGCTGTCTGTGTGGTTGATACGGACTGTTGGGGCGGGTGTTAATCAAAACAAACCAATCGCCTTGTCCTCCCTCACATGCTGACTTAGAAAAAAAAAAGTCAGATAGCCGCGGCGCCGGCAGACTTAAAAAAAAAAAGAGAGAGGAATGGAAGTCCTCTATGTCACGCTGTACTGATGTGTTGCTACCTGTGGAATTGCTTCCAATAAAGAAAGTTATAAAAAAAAAAAAAAAAAGAGAGAGAGAGAGAGAGAGAGAGAGAGACGCAGGCCAGCAGGCCAATCATAGGCCGGCGCTTCGGGAAACCTCCCGGTTCTCCCGATGGCCAGTCCGGGCCTGATCACAGGGCTGACATGTAGAAACAGACAGTTAACCAGTCTGTCTCTACATGTCAGTCCTGTTATAGACTGGTTAATCACAGGACTGACATGTAGAGACAGACAGGTAACCAGTCTATCACAGGGCTGACATGTAGAGACAGACAGGTAACCAGTCTATCACAGGGCTGACATGTAGAGACAGACAGGTAACCAGTCTATCACAGGGCTGACATGTAGAGACAGACAGGTAACCACTCTATCACAGGGCTGACATGTAGAGACAGACAGGTAACCAGTCTATCACAGGGCCGACATGTAGAGACAGACAGGTAACCACTCTATCACAGGGCTGACATGTAGAGACAGACAGGTAACCAGTCTATCTGACATGTAGAGACAGACAGGTAACCAGTCTATCACAGGGCTGACATGTAGAGACAGACAGGTAACCAGTCTATCACAGGGCCAACATGTAGAGACAGACAGGTAACCAGTCTATCACAGGGCCAACATGTAGAGACAGACAGGTAACCAGTCTATCACAGGGAGACATGTAGAGACAGACAGGTAACCAGTCTATCACAGGGCTGACATGTAGAGACAGACAGGTAACCAGTCTATCACAGGGAGACATGTAGAGACAGACAGGTAACCAGTCCATCACAGGGCTGACATGTAGAGACAGACAGGTAACCAGTCTATCACAGGGCTGACATGTAGAGACAGACAGGTAACCAGTCTATCACAGGGAGACATGTAGAGACAGACAAGTAACCAGTCTATCACAGGGCTGACATGTAGAGACAGACAGGTAACCAGTCTATCACAGGGCTGACATGTAGAGACAGACAGGTAACCAGTCTATCACAGGGCTGACATGTAGAGACAGACAGGTAACCAGTCTATCACAGGGAGACATGTAGAGACAGACAGGTAACCAGTCTATCACAGGGAGACATGTAGAGACAGACAGGTAACCAGTCTATCACAGGGCTGACATGTAGAGACAGACAGGTAACCAGTCTATCACAGGGCTGACATGTAGAGACAGACAGGTAACCAGTCTATCACAGGGAGACATGTAGAGACAGACAGGTAACCAGTCTATCACAGGGCTGACATGTAGAGACAGACAGGTAACCAGTCTATCACAGGGCCAACATGTAGAGACAGACAGGTAACCAGTCTATCACAGGGCCGACATGTAGAGACAGACAGGTTTATACACATAGTTTGTATGCCATAGTTCCGGGCAAAACATTTGCTTCACATTGGGCCAAGAACAAACTTAATTCATATATTTCACTAAATGTTTTGACTTGTATTTCTTTTTAATTATTATTATATTTATTTTAATGCTTTCAGATGATGCAAGGTCACATGTTCAAGTCTGGTCCAGACTTGGGCCAAGCAATACTTGGCCCAAGGAAACCGCCATATACAGTATGTTGAGAGTGAAGATAGGCTTGAGGTATTGTAACAGCAGGTTGCCAGTTCTTTGCATGTTGGTTGAGATGATGAAACAGATTTTTTCATCTGCTGAGAAAAAGACCAGGAAGACACAGAAACGATTCCACCGGGGAGAGGAGAAGAACAAAGTCAATTCTGCCGCTGGTTCCTCGCTGTCAAAGCAGCACAGTTTGTGCAGACGAGACAATGATTTCCTGTTTCATATCAGCATGGGAGTCACACGTCGAGCTGAATGTGAATAAAACACAAACCAGAAACGATTATGAAAAAGAATGCCATGTCTGTTATCACTCTGCTGTCCGGACAATGCATCCATACAACGGCTCTTGTGATATATATTATGAATTGTTATATTTCATTTTGCATGTGTTCTCCTAAAAGTCTCTGTGATCAGTGTGTCAAGACAAGTACTAGGTTTAGAAAAAGATCCTGGTTTGGGTTCAAATAAGTCAAATAATTGTATTATGTGTGATTGTGGTAACACTGGGCAAGACTTTTCAGTTGGATAATGTTGAAAACCTCAACATCGCTGACCCTAGTTTTAAGATCCACTACAAAAGGAAAAATAGATTCAATAAGTCAACGTTGGAATCTGGTTTCACACGGGACAGAAACAGTGGTCTCCTGGATGCACGTCCTGTGTTTGTTTGACCCATCCACCTCCTCCCAATGCAGGCCTTGTCGCTCTTTATGTCCACTGACTTCCTTCGATGCTGGCTCACAATTACACCGGTTACCGTAAATCCTCTAATATAGGCCCAGGCCTTTATTTACTCAAGCGCATCGCGGCCTAGGTCTGTATTGGAAGGAGGCCAGAATTAGAGACAGGCCTCTATTTCTATTTGAGCAAAACTGACTACCAGTAGAATGAATAAAAACGAGATTTTGTGTCTATTTGAACCTACAAATTAGTAGGTGCTCCGCAGCTGCCATATTACGGTAAACAACGTTTACTGCTTGCCAGTATTGCACTCTTGGTGGGCTGTCACTAGGAGGATGATTGACAGACGCTCTCCTTCATACAATCACGCGCACACTTCATGGCTGCACCTGATTGGACGATCGCTTTCACAGCTGTCCTGTCTGCTCACGGATTTCAAACAAACCAACACGGCGGCTCGTTTGGAAACTTTTCTCTTATTTTACGACAATAGTTCACCGAAATGGGTTTCTGAAAACATTTTATGTAAGAAATAAGCCATGCAGTTGCTGAATCTGTCTTTATATTAGATCGACAAAGGTCAGTTTAAAAGATTTCTGAGAGCTTGCGGTGCCCCGTCTCTCGAAACTCGCCGCGAAGCGAAGGCATTGCACGGCTTCTTACGTACCGTAAATCCTCTAATATAAACATTGAAGGGGAACATGGAAATAACACTGCCTGTGGACACTTGCCCCGGCCTCCATTACAGACCGGCCTTTATTTACCTCCGCCGACAGCGAGGCCGGTCAATGTTAGAGTCTTGCCGGTAATAAAATACAGGCCTATATTAGAGGATTTACGGTATATAGGAATTATATACATGACTTGCATTTGCGTAGATGAAAGTATAAAGGATGGGATGAAAACAGCCTGATATGCAAAATAAAACACATTGAGATCAAACAAAGAAAGTTAACGGTGAAAGTCCTCATGTCATCTGTGACACAGATTGGGCAATAAATAACAGACTGATTTATCATTATTATGAGTTATTGACATAAAGTCACCAAACCAAACAACATGCCAAACAGAAACAAATATATTTCCACTCTCACACTCTCGTGTCTGTTCACAGGCTCCAAGGCGCCCCCACCATCTCCTCCTCCTCAGTATTCCGGCGGCAGCGAGCGCTGCCAGCGCCTATCGATCAGACATTTAGCTGAATGTTCTCATCGAACAGCCGGCTGCAGCGGACGAGACGCACGTGGAGAGACTGGGAAGCAGCCGCACACTCACAGACACACGCACACACACAGAAGAAGTGGTGAAGGCAGGAAGGGGGAAATGATATTGCTGAGCAGTTTTACCAGTTACCTCACAAATAATTGGTTTGTAATTGAAAAACAATTCACTTTCTCACACACATACACTGCAAGAGAAGCCTTCACCATGTTAGAACCACCTGGCTGCTCCCATTCAGACACAAGAGCATTATGTTCACTCGTGCTGTGCCCGTTCAGGGTGTGTCCATTTGGAGCTCCTACCCATCCATTGGTTGATCGTTGGCCCAGAAGGGCTGCTTGTAGTAAATCAAGCATCCAGCAGCAAAAGTGAACTGCAGCCAATAAGCTGCTCGAAGTCCGCAGAGCCCTGAAGCTCCGCCTCCTGCACAGGGCATTATCACAGATTTATTCAAAGTCTATTAATACTGAATGTCTTGCATGTCCAAATTGCGCCAAATGAGTCATGGCATGTAATGTAAAGCAATGATTGCCCTGACCAATTTGGCACCCTAGGTGAGATTTTAGCTGCCGCCCCCTCACATTGCAATTTCAATGCAAATGTTTTCAGTTTCATGTTTCAATCAAGCAATATATATATATATATATATATATATATATATATATATATATATATATATATATATATATATATATATATATGGGTTAGCACTCTCGCCTCACAGCAAGAGGGTCCCGGGTTCGATCCCCGGGTCGGCCCGGGTTCCTTCTGTGTGGAGTTTGCATGTTCTCCCCGTGTAAGCGTGGGTTCTCTCCGGGTTCTCCGGCTTCCTCCCACAGTCCAAAGACATGCAGGATGGGGATAGGTTCATTGGTGACTCTAAATTGCCCGTAGGGGCTTGGAGCCATTGACCTGTAGAAATAGGAAAAGGTTGTAATCTCACTGCTGACTAAAATATCACCGTATATATATATATATATATATATAATATATATATATATATATATATATATATATTCAGTATGTATTACTGTTTGCTTTTGTAATTTTGTAATTTATGTATTTTATTTGCCCAAGAAGCCAACAATTATTTTTTTTATAAATGCCAATGATAGAAAACACTTTATTACTGGTCCTAATGGGAAAGTTCCAAGAAGATATTGTTAGTTCAAAGTTCCTCTTGTGAAAGTGAACCATGAAATACTTCAGCAGAACACAAGTCACACGTTTATGTAGCTCCTGTAGCAGTCTCATACTCAGAGACTTTTGGAAGTGGTAAGGATGATATTCTCAGACAGTTTGCTTTTTTCTTGTCTCTTTCTTCTCTTTTTGAGGTCCTTAGCTTCAGTGACAGCAGCCATTTGGGACTGTTTCACATATAATTCGGGACCTGGTCCATTTTCTTACGGGAAAGACATCAGAAGATGACTTCCGAAACTCCTGTTGGGTAAAATGGGAACACACATTAAGGGCTGACATTTATTTTATTCATTTAAATGTCTCGTTCCACTGACTTAAATACTGACCACATTGAGTCTGGTACTTGCAGTCAGTCATTTACTTCAAACATTAGAATGGCCTCCACTCTGACCATCCTGCTACATTTATTTGAATGGGAAGCTCTTTTCTACAAAAACAGTTCCTACAGTTCCCATGAGGCTTATCTAATCCAACAAGAAGACTCTTACAACTGCAACACAACACAGCATCACAGGGGAGGGGAGGCAGAGACAGACAGGGAGACAGACAGGGAGACAGACAGATGCAAACAGTTAGTAACTGGAGATAAATCAGAGTGAGACAGTCGTAGTCAGCAGGTGGAATGATGGAGAGGAAACTAATGGTCAACTTCCCTTTAGCTCAGTGTGTGTGTGTGTGTGTGTGTGTATGTGTGTGTGTGTGTGTGTGTGTGTGTGTGTGTGTGTGTGTGTGTGTGTGTGTGTGTGTGTGTGAATGACCCCTCAGGTCAGATCTATAATGGAAGATCCTCTACTCCATCTCACTGCTCTGCCCTTTGCAGTGCTACTGACTCACACACACACACACACACACAGAGAAACACACACACACATACAGAGAGAAACACACACACGCACACACACACACACATACACACTCACACAGAAACACACACATGCACCTTAATGGGGAAAAATTCAACATCTGTAAACTTACACCGGCTGCAGTGACAGTAGATCAGAAGAGAGAACTTGCACCATATCAACATTCATGAATAGAGGGAACAAGCAGAGGAAGCCAACATGGAGGTGTTTTAAACTTGCATTCTCTCTCCTGGCCATGAGGGGGCGACACCTCTGGTTGCACAAAGAAGTCTAATTGCATGGAAGTCTCAGAAAAAAATGTATTATCTTGATGAGACTCACCTCGTTAGCAGTCATGACCTGTTCCCACTTCCCCATTCATCCTTCACGTCTTATACCAGCAGCTCCTTTGTAAGACTGTGTTTCTGTATTAACGTATGTCCATTGTAACTGCCCGTCCCGGAGACTGCATTTGTCCTTCTTGCCTTTCCTGCTCTCCAAATGATGACATTCACTTTATTTAAGCAGTAAAGTGCTTCACCAAGATTTAAGTCAAGCTGAAAAAAACCCTTTCAAATCACATCCCCAGTTAGATTGTCCTCCAAATGAATCCAAAGTATATGTAGGACATTTTTTTAAATCAATTAATTTCCCTGTATTTTTTTACATGAAAATCCAATATTTTTTCGATTTGTAAAGCAAAATGTAATACCTGCTCACATCAGCTACTATCGATCAATTTCCACCATGGTATCATGACATCCATTTATCAGTCAATCTGCAACTTTTAGCAGCACAGAGATGGAGGAAGTCTGGAGCTCATCTTTGCAACCATCAAATTAAACGTTAAATCCCACCTGTCTATCATGTTTCACTCAGAAATATGTCACCGTACGGAGGATGGATCATCTTGAAACGCCATTTGAGCTCGACTTAAAAAACCTTTTTACAGATGAGATGAGAGCCGGGCAGCCATCACATGACTGAAGGATCCAGCTGCAGTACCACAGACTGACACAATAGGTATCATGGAAGAAATACATAATTTGTGCTTTCAAATGAATAACTTGCCTGTTATAACTGGTTGAGAACGCAGCACTCATCACCCGTACCAAAACCTGGCACCACATCACCCAAGTCCTAAAGAACCTCCATTGGCTTCCCATCTCCCATTCCACCATCTGGCCCCCCCTTATCGACCTCCTCCCCCCTACCTACCTTCTCAGCCCCTCAGATCCACATCAGCCGGTCTCCTCTCCACCCACAGAACCAAACCCCGCAGTTTTGAGGACAGAGGGCAGCTCCCAGACATTGGAACTCCTTACATCAACTCATCCGTGACTGAGGACGCACTCACACAACCTCACACTCCACCAACCGCACCGTGTCCAGTAATGATGGAGCCTAAAGTCTGAATTGTTTGACGGGTGTGAGCGCTCCGTTCCGTACTTAAGAACGGTATGCATCCTCGGCCCCAGCACACTTGGAAGAGGTGGATTTGAGTCCGCTACAGTTCATGCACGGGTGGATAGGCCGTCCCGCTCATTATCTCTGAGTGTTCTAGTCGGATCTCCCCCCCGCTATCGATCCGATTTATGACTCAAAATACTGTGGATGAGTGTGTCGGACACAGCAGGATTCTGGGTCGGGCTTGGGCAAGTTTACATGGAACTATTAAATCATGCCTATCCAGCGCATTACTATCTATGGCATAAACAAGAGGAGCGTGCATAGAACATGTAAGCACACAGCTGCAGTCGTATCAATCAGGCATCGCAGTACTCGGCATGCCTGGTGGGTTCACACAGAGAACATCTGAAGTGTGTTTTATTATTAAATGGAAGAGCAGCAGGACATATGTTCTTTCATTCAAAGAGGAAAGTATATCTTATTGATCACATTGGTTTGGATCTAACAGCATAAACAGAATCCCAGCAGTTTGAAAAGCATCTTCTGGTACTTGTCTCCTCTTCATCTTTCACCTCTGAGCCACTGTAAAACCACTACAACTCTAACACAGAGACTATGGTGTCTGCTGAGAACCACAACTCCTACTGTAATGACTTTGATTGAATGTACTGTACATGTAAGTGCTGCATGATTTATTCACAGCTTGGTTTCTGGTATTTTCTGACATTAGACATACCTCTTAACGGCATTATTTTCTCCAGCAGCTCCTCGTGTTGCCGGAGATCAAACTCAAGCAGCGAGACAGGATGCGTGTAAGCCTTGATCTCGGGTTTCAAGGCTGGATGTGAAGCAGGAAGCAGGGCGAAGGGGTGCTTTTGGTGAACAAGCCTTATCTAATCTCCTCTGATCTGAGTTCATCTGCAGATCAATGTGGATTAAGCCTTTACATGTGGACAGATTAGCTCTCGTAGCGGCAGCTTTTACAGTTCAAATGAGCCCCCGGCTGCGTCAAAGATACAGTAGAGGCGCAGATAGGCGGCAATAAATCCTGCAAGGGACATATGGAGGGGAAAATGAGGGATGTAAAGCGTGGAAAATCGACCTGAAAGCAAAATGAAGAGATACGCGGCGTTCCCGCAGTCATTACAGTGACGGCAGCAAGACGTCTCGCTAATATGAAGATTTAATGGAGAGCCCGAGGGCTGCATGTGGTCATGAGGCAGAGAGAGCATGGGGGAGAATGATTGGAGAGAGAGAGAGAGAGAGAGAGAGAGAGAGGCGTGAGGGAAACACAATGAAAAAGCCAGGTATACCCAACAGTAGATTGACTTTTCAGATTCCATGAAGAGCATCTAAAGTATTTTTTCAACCTGGACTGTATTTTTTGCACCGTTATTAATTTTTAAATTGGCAGCATCAATCTAATATCACTTTCACGAAACGTGCTTCTGTACATGACAGGCCTCAGATTGTTATGTCTGACAACACTATAGAAAGAACGCTACAGATAAATGAAACATTGATCCCATCTGGTTTTATTGTGTACCGCTCAAGGAGGGGTCTCGTTGTGAAATATGAATATTGGGCAGCTACAGGTCCGAGTCACAGCCGCCCCGCCAGGTTCCACTGTCTCCAGCGGCAGGTCACCTCTCAAGATGTCAGATACGGAACGAGAGTTCTCCCGGAGCCAGTTTGTTCCGTAATGTCAGACACTTCTAATAACAATCAGATGTAAACGACGGTGCCAGTTTGCCCTCATAGGATTGTAATGCAGCCCAAGACCAGCTGCCATCTGCAGTGCTCAATACTGGACTAATTTCAGAAGATTTTGTCCCTATTAGTCAGTTACATATAAAGTAATGAAGACATAGGGTCCAGGTTGAAAAATACCCTTTAAGGAACAAAATCCATCAATTTGAAGTTACGATCCTTGACAAGTCTGAACCAGTTCCGAGTTCCAGCCAGTCTCATGGCTGTATAGCTGCAAGTTGAAGCATTTATTCATGCATCAAGTCTACCGAGCAAACTGTTTCCCCCCCTCCAGCTGTGTGTGTGTAGTTCCGTCAGCTGGTATCTGATCGCCAAACCCACCGTCCAGAACAATAAAAGTGCAAAATGCTTCCCCAGACTGTGACTGCTCTTCCAAAGTGCTTTTCGAAGGGTCAAGTTAATGTCTGGCTGTGTT